>JAWNLR010000678.1:0-36257 GCA_035042205.1 Drosophila infuscata | reverse complement strand
TAGCTATAAATTGTACTTAACCCATTTTTATATTTATATAATGCCTATCTTTTGTAAAAATTTGCAAAATTTTATTTTTAGTTAATTATGGCACATTCCGTTAAATTTTTAATTAAACACGTCAATTAGAAAGTCTTACATATGAGTAAATAATTGATAAGCTATTATATCAAATCATTTTGCAATCTGTATAACTTTCTGTAAATCTCATTTGCATATCTGTACTGATGACTTTTTGTATAAAATACATAGAAATGTTCAATTATTAAATAAATTATATACATACTTATATAAAACATTTGTTTTCAAATATCGTAGCATCTGTTTTCTTCTCATCTGAAGATGAACTGTTTTGTTTTGTTTTTTATCGATGAATACGAAATCAATAATTAAATGACAAAATCAAAAAACCCCAATACGAATTGAGTTTTTTTTTTTATGAAATGATGATTGAGTATTGATTTCACAAGCAATTCACATTGTATTTTTATAATATAGACAACTATAATAATAATGATTTAGACAGCAAGGCAATTTTCATAGTCAGACCCTTTCGGATTAAGCAATATTCATTTATTTATTTATAATTTATAATTATTACCGAAAACTACTTACTTAGTTCCCAAAACATGTGGTATGTAAATAACTTTTAAACTGGGCGAATCTATTCTAATCCGTCATCCATTTTGCATCAGTTCCTGAACTAAATATATATACTTTGGCAGTTGGCTGCTTCTCCAAAGATTTTAATATTCTTTTTAAAATGCTCGCACTCACAAATGATTAATTAATCAGTCAGCTATGTGCAATTATAAGTAAAACAGATATCTTTAATGGACGTTGCTATCAAAATTGTAAACAAATCTTTTGACTCCTATATAGCCCAATTTCTGGAGAAAGTTATTAGCAAGTTACCTTCCAAGTTTGATCACTCTATCTTTAATACTGTGGGAGATACACTGACTTATCGACTTACACGTTCCGAAATATCGGCTTTGGCGATTATGGGCGTGGCCACACAAATTTATTATCGGTTCTTAAAGGCGACTACCAGTAAAATACCTACAAAATTTGTCATTTCCAACTCAAATAGAAGATATAGCCATTTAAAATGGCTATGCCGATCTTTGAAGGATATCGCCAACAACCTACAAACAAAATTTGGTAGTCATAAAATCGCGAGAGATATTTGATGTGATCGATTTCCACGCTTCCTATTGGACGTATCTCTCAAATTTTTACACTTTATCTACTCGGAGCACAGTCAAGTATATGTTGCTTGATACCTTTATAAAAGTATAAAAATACAAATATTTTTAATTTATTTTCATAATTTTATATAAGCTTTGTTTACATGGCTTGGTACACATTGATTAATGCCTGTTTAACTTTCTTTGTTTTATGCATTGAAAAAAATCATAACTCAACATATTTAAGAGTTGTTACGTGTTTTCAGTAGTAAATGGAAGTAAGCTTTTCTTTCAAAGGAAGGTGGAATACTGGCATCTGTGCAGGGCTTTTTCAAAATGTCCGCAACTTCTTGCATACATGGTCGTTTCTCGGAATCTTTATCCCAGCACTTCTGAATCAGTTCCTGAATGTATTCGGGGATTGCAGCATCAATAGGGGGCCGTAGATCTACACGAATTTTAATTAATAGTTATTATTGGACTGTATGCATAAAGATCTACATACTCTCATTAGCAATTTTGTCCATGAGTAGCGTATAACCATATTTCTTGAATTCATCTTTGTATGGCTCCTTACGCGTCATAACTTCCCAGATGGTAATGCCCATGCTATACACATCACATTTCTCAGTATACTTCTCACCATTTAATTCCTGTGCATTGTAAACACCCATATATGTAGGTGACGAATTAATACGATAATGTGGAGTTATAGTTACCTCGGGTGCCATATATATGAAGTCTGTGCCTGTTTTTTTTGTCATAATAGTTTTCACATTTCGCACAAGGCCATAGTCACACATTTTCAAAATCTTTCGTGTACTGTCAAGTAACATATGGGGGGGTTTCACGTCCCGATGGATAAAGCCTCTCACCGAACCCGCACGAAGATAGGCCAACAACTAGAATCAAATATAGAACATTAATCGCCATTCTTTTGCTCCCCAATTTATGTATATATATGTATATATACCTGCGCTGCCTGGCATAACCACTGAACGCCATCCTTATAGCTATATGTATTGTCCGGATTATGTATAAAGTCCCACAAGGATCCTCCAGCCATATACTCCATGACCAAGTAGGTGTTCCCGTCGAACCTCGAAATTCCAAATAGTTTGACGCTGTTCTCGTGACCGTTGACCATTTGCTGATATTTTTCCTCTTTCATAATTGCATCCTTCTCGCAAATGTCCCCTGCTATCTCTTTAATAGCAACAATATCGCCATTATATGTTCCTTTGTAGACAACTCCAAAGCCTCCCTGTCCAATTGGCTATAAGAATTCCAATGACTCAATTCAAATAAGATGTGATAAGACACAAATACTACGTACTTTTCCGAGGGTGAGTTGATCATGTTCGATGGTCTGCATTACTAATCAGTATAATAAATTATTATTTAAAATTATTACTCATCGAACACAAACACGTGTGTGATAAGGGAACTGTGCAAGATCACTGCGGACAGCCGCAAAAAATATTTGGCATTTACCGCGATAAGGTTATCAAATACAGAGTAGTATTTAATTGCATATATTTTAAATTTACATTTGGTATTTTTTAAGAAGGGTCATACTTGAAAAACAGTTTGTGGGAAAATTGATATTATATGAATGAAACAAAATATAATGAACTCAATTCTTTATTAGGTAATAATATATTGTAACTTATCATTGAATTAACACCCGCTGGAAAGTTAAGTTAAGGAAAGTTACCTACTTGGCAAAAATCCGGATGCCGGACTTTAATTTCACAATAAATAATACTGAGATTTACTTAATCCTAGTGAACGTAAATATATATATATATATATTCTAATGGACGCTTAAATTACAATTCAGTTGAACATATACAACACATACAACATTTACTTAATTACTATGGGAGGTATTATTTGGGCCGGCTGTGCAGGAGCACTTCGCCCTAGGCGCTGAATTGGGCTTATTAAATGTAAATATAGCATAATTCGGATTTTCATCGATGAAAATCTTATGGTGGGCAAGAAATGGCTCCAAACAAAATTTTCATCGAACAGGACAAGCTAGGATTATCAGGAAAATAAGTGGAAATCCTATCGGCTCCAAAACTTACTCAACAGGTGTAGAACAAAAATAAGTCTAGAATAATTCAGTCCTGGCTTATATTGAACTGCCCGCACATGATAATTCCGCCAGCCCAGTCTCCAGATTTAAATGTTATTTAAAATTTGTGGGCTCTGCTGGAAAACAAAATCCGGAATCACAACATAGCCAGCAAACAGAATCTCAACAATACTCTGCTTGATGAGTGGAGCAAGATCAGCCCAGAAACTACCCGGAAGCTGGTGTATTCCATGAACGTGCTCCAGGCAACAAAAGTAAATCCGCCTACTTTATTGACTTTTATAGGTGGAATATTATTATATCTATATTCGATCTCAATAACTTGTTAACAGTCTTTGAAAAAGGTTTCTTAAGCGGTATTACCTCCCATAATTTAATACCAAAGCTGTACATGTCGCACTTCATTGATATTTCAATTAAATACAAATTTTTCTAGGTGTACCGGGCACTTGTGTCATTTGAGACACTAAATCAGTCCCAGTGCCAAAATCTGCAATCTTCAATGCTCGAAAGTTGTTGGTGAAGGGACTTTAAGATTCTATGAATCATTGCTTTTTGTTATCAAATGAACCTTAACATATTCAGTTTATTCAGTGAATACCATATTTTATAGTATTTGATTTGCTGTTCATTCTCCATTTGTAAATATGGCGACTTCTTATCAAAGTTGCCTGACCTCTTTTTCAAATAGTTTTATGTTATCCGCTCTAATGAAAATATTCGGGAATTTTTTCACTACAATCTACCTAGCTTTGTAGACTTTGTCATAAGACTACTTTCAACAATCTGTAAGATTTATACATTTGCAGACACTTATTGGGTATCAACTAAAAATATTCTCGATTAAGATGTTGTGTTTTCTGGAACTGTGAGCCTACTGACTACTATATGTATAATAATTCCTCCGATATTTTGAAATCCTTAAAGTTCACAGTGTGTATTTTGTTAAGATATTTGCTGCTAAAATTCTTATTTAACTTCCTGGAATAAAACATTGATTCAAGTAAGTAATCTAAGCCAGTAAAGAATTCACTCAACAACTAATTATGCCTTTTATTATCAAAAAATTTAAGAAGAAAGAAAATCACATAGTGAAGGATTAAAAGGATCGCGATACCAACCGTTTGTAATCAATGGTCCTTTAAAGGTGTAATTTTTTTATATCACTCATTTGCGGTAGTTTACCTACAAGAGTTAAAATCACACGAGTTGAAAATAATTCTTCTTTCGAGACATCGACTCCCTAAGGATATACAAATGAATAGAATATACTTCAATGACCTGATTCATCCACTGCTTTACACCGAGCAAGAAGTTGTGCCGGGACCCACACTCTGAGTAATCCGACAGTAAAAAGTAAATGTTTACAATATGTTTGATTTTCTGTAATGATGGGCGATTTAATAGCTCCCTAACTCGATTCTTGAATGGCGTATTTAAAATTCATTGTTCTACAATCAATTAAAATTTCTTTTCTTTCAGCTATATCTTAACAAAGCCTCTTTGCTTGGAGGGTCTAGCTATAAGGCGCCTTCTTCGATTTTCTGCGGCATCCATTGGTAAATATAAATTTAACCATTTGTAATGATGATAATGACAATATAATATAATTCCTTTCCAGTCTACAACAACTCCGGTATCAGGTTATAAGACTTTTGATAATTTTAAATCCTGTGAATCGACGTATGCGATGTAAATATTTTAATTTTTTCAAGCGAACCAATATTAACATTTAATTTTATTTCACAATCTAGAATTTTCTAACGCCATTAAAAATTAGTCTGCAAATTAGTGCCTGTGTGTCAAATCGGAACGGATCGATTAACCGAAATAATCTGTCCAAATATACATATACGTATATATATGATCACATCCTCAGACCATTGGGAGTGTCTCCCCTTAAAGCTATTGCATCGAATCACATAGTAACGGTAAGCCGCCCTCGGTTTCCTCTGAATAATAGCTGCCGATGGGCCGCCAAGATTATCAGAAGCATTATTAGCCCCATTCGCATCACAATTGTTGCCAGTCTTGTTGTTAATGAAGGCGGCGCGCCGTATCACGTACATATCGGAAGCTGTCACAGCGACGAATTTGACTGCCTCGTCGACTGTGGCAGCCACATTATCAATCTGAGCAGCAGCGACAACATCTGCAGCCTTTTTCTTCTGGGGTGTACTGCGTGGCATCTTCAATCCCAAATCTTGATTCTGGCTAAAATTGATGGTTCAAAAAGTCTGAACACGTGGTCTCTCCAATAAGTACCAAAGAACTAATTAAGAATCAACTTACATGAATTGAGTAAACGATGTGCACTAAATTTTGTTGAGCTTGAACTGATTTAGTTAGTTAGTTTAGCAAATCGGGTGGTTTTATTTTTGATTTCTGATTTAAAATTTTCTTTGCTTCAAAATTTTCAATTTTCGTTTGACAGCAGACAGTGCTACCAGATCAACAGGAAACTTTGACGCCAACAAATATCGGATTACTAATATAACAAGTAGTCTCGTTAGTATCGGATCGGACTGTCCTACTGGAGGACAGCTGTCCTCTGCTCATGTATATATGTGTGTATTCCAAATAAATATTGAAATCAAGTGCCTTTAATCGAAATACGCGGAGTGTATGTATGTTTGATCGAAATCTGAGCGTTGGACATCAGCTAAGTAAATCTACAGCGAATCGGCGCTGCCCTCCTTTCGTTTATTTATTCCAAGGAACTCCAACCAGGATGTTGCTTGACTGCTGGCTGCCTGGGCTACAGTGGTGCTGGCGGCATCCTTGACACTTGCAGCATTTCCAATGAGTTATTGCTGGCATTGACCAGCTTTCCGGAGTCGTTCTTAAAAGCGGCGTTTGTGGTGTTGGTGTTGGAGTTGGCGGTGTTTGTGGTCTGAATGGTCACATTCGATGGCTGCGGTGTCGGCGCAAGACAAGCGTGGCGAATCAAATGCACTGTTCCGCCGGCGATGACAGCCGACAAACACTCTCTGGGTGTGTGAGTTGAAATTTGAACTGACTGAGAAGCCAAGCTGCTGCGACTGTCACAAACAACCTGAACAAACTGAAGTGTACATCTTTGGCGAAACTTAAAAACCTTCCTCGTAGATAGAGTGGCAACCCGTGTCAAAACAGTGGATGCAATCACGCATCATTGTGGATTATAGCATCCTCGACGAGTTTGTAGACGATGATGGCAAGGAATTGGAATCCGAAGACGTCGTAGTAATAATTATAAAATATAAATTAAAGCCATTTGCCGATTTATTGCGACATATTTGATATGCTGAAAGAGTAACTCTTTAAATGCACATCATTTTGGCTAATCATAAAGTTACCTCTCCCAACAGTATTTTGTTCATTTTACTACACTAATCAGAAGCTATCTACAAATATGTGCACTTCACACGATTATCATTATGGTAAACCTTTCGATACAACAATCTACAATTAGTATTATTAAGCTATTTTTCTCGCTTGTTTGTAAATTGCTAATAAAAACAAGTAAGAACGCTGTATTGGTATGCCAATCTTTGGAGGAGGTTACCAGCAAATTAACTTCCAAGTTTGGTTACTCTATCTTTAAAATGTTCGGAGATATACGGAGTTATCGACTTACAATCGGAATTGTCGATTATAGGCGCAGGTGTGGGATTGGCACCACAAATTTATTATCGGTTCTTAAAGGCGACTACCAGTAATAGACCTACCAAATTTGAAGTTCCCTACTAAAAAACTGCGGAAGTTATAGCCATTTGAAAATTTTTGGGGCGGGGGTGATGTGGGCGTCGGAGGTGGGCGTGGCACATGCCGATCTTTCAAGGACCTCGCCAACAACCTACCAACCAAAATTGGTGACTGTATCCATTAAATTGTGAGAGATATGTGGAATTTATTGCTATCGAAAATCTAAATGTATAGATAATTCAGAAACTGAGGCATTTATCGATAAAATAACGCAAACTTGATCTGCTCCTGGTATACGAGATCTTATATTCCAAATTTGAAGTCTCTAGCTCTTATAGTCTCTGAGATCCGCGTGTTCATACAGACGGACAGACAGACGGACAGGGCTATATCGACTCGGCTATTGATCCTGATCAAGAATATATATACTTTATGGGGTCGGAGATGCTTCCTTCTGCCTGTTACATACATTTGCACAAAACCATTATACCCTTTTTAGCCATTTTTAATGGGTTAAGGGTATAAAAAGTAAGAGGCTGTAGACGAGTTAACTCGACTACGATATACCCTTAACCCAGTTATTAAATATATTCTAGTTTTCTTGGCAAATTTCCCTTTAAGATGATTTGCACTCAAATGCCCGAACTGAATGGATAAAAAACACGTGCATTTACACACGTACATCCCTTTCTCACACATGCGCTCACCTATTTATATGCATACAGAAAATGTTTGCGGCTGCTGATAGAAATGAGATCAATATGAGAATATTGATCAATAATATGTATGTATGTATGTTATGCATAAATTAGAAGCCTCCGCCTCTTAAATTGTGGAATTTATTGCTATCGGAAATCGAAATGCATCGATAATTCAGAAACTAAGGTAGGTATCGATAAAATAAAGCAAGCTTGATCTGCGCCTGGTACACGAGAACTTATATTCCAAATTTGACGTCGCTAGCTCTCATAGTCTCTGACGGACGGACAGACGGACAGGGCTATATCGACTCGGCTGTTGATCCTGATCAAGAATATATATACTTTATGTTGTTGGAGATGCTTCCTTCTGCCTGTTACATACATTTGCACAAAACCATTATACCCTTTTTAGCCATTTTTAATGGGTTAAGGGTATGCAAATATGACAAATTTTGAGGTTAACTGGTTTCGTCTCTTCGAATGCAAAAAATGAGAGAAAGTCCATGTTACAATGTACGTGTTTAATAATTGTTGTTTCCTTAAAATAGCTTAATTATTAAGAACGAAGGGAACAATCTGACAGCAGTAATACCAGATGATCAGATGGACACATTGGACTCTAATTTCTTACCCTTTTCATTAAGGACCTCCCATTCATAATCGTATTCAGGGTGATTTGAAATCTTTTGCTTGTTGAAAATGTTTCTTTATGACTTTTACTATTGAAATGGGCTTATTTACAGTTAGCGATCTTGGATTTCATTGAGACACAAAACTATACTTTGATCTCCTTATATGTGTATAATTATTAATGACCGCAATGGTGTACGGGGCTTCATCAAGCGAAAGGCGAAAGAATTTAATGACCATTTTACCACCAAACTTCTCTTTGTCTCATGTATTTGGTGTCCTCATTATTAAAACTACCAAGATCCTTCTATTCCTAGAAACTTTCCCCCTCCTTAGAATTGCCTTCATGCACAATAATTACCAATGCATTATCATGATTTTGTAAATCTTACAATTCTTTATTTCATGTTTTAATTCTAAAATATATTTTTGGGAAACCCACCTTCTGCATCACAGTGTAAATACTGTGGAATGTTATAAATCCATATATAATAATTAAATAAAAATAATTTAAATTTGCAGAGGACATTTTTAAAATGTACCATTCATTGAGTAACTATAGCTTTAAAATTGTTGTAAATATAGACAAGACAATTAGATCCATTTCAAATTTTACACCCAAAACTGTCTGACGCGCCCATATTTATGTATTTCAATAAATGTATATTTCATGCTTCAAGTCTGCAGCGTGTTGCATTTCTGGGTTACTATTGATAGCGGCCTATCGCATACCACCACATTTTGTGACGACAAGGTTGTATTTTTGGGGGTTAGAGCAAATTTTCCATGTGATACGAGAAACAGACAAATAAGTGCGCAGGTCAGGATTGGCGGGCTACAAATTTTTTGAAGATCGAGCGAAGAAATAGGAAGTTTTTGAGAGTGCGAACCCTCTATTAGATTGATGTGTTGTGCTAAATGAAATCCGGCGTAAGTGTGATTAGGTAATTTGAATGTTATTTATTTATTAATTGTATGTTGTGTCTGTAGGTGGCCGACGGCAGGTCACGCCGGCGCAATTAGCCGACATTTAGTCGACATTTGGTCGACACTTATTCGACATTTATGTGATCTTCATTTGGACATTATTTGCTGGCACGATAAATGGGACATTGCCCGTAATCACGGCAACGGCGTCGCTTGGGATCCCAACTCTGTGAGACACCCGGATTATTACGCCGGTGGACACACATACAAGCCACGGCACGTCGCCCATCTCGACGAAATAAATTTACGCCGGTGAGTGCGTTCCTATAAGGAACTATAACGCCGCGCCCCACCAAATATAAATAAAGCCACACAGTCCAGTCAATCAAAAGGATTGGACTGAACGAAAAGTTATAAGACGCATGAGCAAAATTCTGTTTATTCCGCTCAACAAAAAATGCGCGAAATGTGTGGAGTTGCGAACTGAAAAAAAAAAATGTTTGTTAATACAAAAACAATATTGACAGTCGCACACACACCCACATAAATACCAATGTTAATATTGAGGATGCCCTCAAAAGCCAAAAACCAAACTTTGTAAAATACCCAATTCAGCGCCCAAGGCGCAGTGCTCCTGCACAGCCGATATATATATATACCGCCAATAGTAATTAAGTACATGTTGTATATGTCGTATTTGTATAATTTGATAGTAATTTAAGTGTATATTTGCATATATATATATATATATATCCGTATTCTCGCTAGGATTAAGTAAACACTATTGATTATTGAAAAAAAAAACTAAAGTCCGGCATCCGGATTTTTGCCAGTTTTGCCGGGGAGTTATCACCCTTCTAACACCCCCCCCCCACCCCCTCGCAACGAATACTCATATTAGAGCTCTAGTAGGGTAGGATAGGGATTCAGGGACAGCACGGAATATTCGACCGTGTTGGATTAAATCTTATATTTAATTTCTCATTTGGCAAAATTCTGAATCCCAATTTAAATTTGAATTGCCAATAACAAAAAATCCATAAGCCACTTTTCGGCAATTATATTCAGTATATATATATAAAATATTAGTAAGTAGTCACAAATGTTTGTAAATAAACAATAATGAATTTCGTAATGTTTGAGTAAATTCTGTAGAGGGGGGAAAATCACCGGGAGCATGGAGTAGATCGATCGTCCACTCCAATAAAGGGCGATGGGTCTGCAAAAATTTCAAATAGGCCCATTGCAGGAAGGGCGGGTACGTCGTGGCCATAGACATCAGGCCTGCCAACTGTTTCTTTTATTTTGTGTGTGCATGTAGGTCGTTATGTAGTGTTGTGAAGGTCGAGTTTTTTTTTTGAGTCTGTTCCGTCTACGGGCAGGGCTGGAGTTACCCCACCCTGGGGTATATATATATATATATATATATTTAATTCAGTCTCTTAGTTCCTCCATACTCCAAATTGGTTTGCTTAGCTATAAATTGTACTAAACCCATTTCCATATTTATATAATGCCTACCTTTGTAAAAATTTGAAAAATTTTGTTTTTAGTTAATTGTGGCACATTCCGTTTACTTAAATTATTAATTAAACACGTCAATTAGAAAGTCTTACATATGAGTAAATAATTGATAAGCTATTATATCAAATCATTTACATATCTGTACTGATGACTTTTTGTATCAAATACATAGAAATGTTCAATTATTTAATAAATTATATACATACTTATATAAAACATTTGTTTTCAAATATCGTAGCATCTGTTTTCTTCTCATCTGAAGATGAACTGTTTTGTTTTGTTTTTTATCGATGAATACGAAATCAATAATTAAATGACAAAATCAAAAAACCCCAATACGAATTGAGTTTTTTTTTTATGAAATGATGATTGAGTATTGATTTCACAAGCAATTCACATTGTATTTTTATAATATAGACAACTATAATAATAATGATTTAGACAGCAAGGCAATTTTCATAGTCAGACCTTCTCGGATTAAGCAATATTCATTTATTTATTTATAATTTATAATTATTACCGAAAACTACTCACTTAGTTCCCAAAACATGTGGTATGTAAATAACTTTTAAACTGGGCGAATCTATTCTAATCCGCCATCCATTTTGCATCAGTTCCTTAACTAAATATATATATTTTGGTATTGGCTGCTTCTCCAAAGATTTAAATATTCTTTTTAAAATGCTTGCACTACCAAATGATTAATTAATCAGTCAGCTATGTGCAATTATAAGTAAAACAGATATATTTAATGGACGTTGCTATAATAATTCTAAACAAATCTTTTGACTCCTATATAGCCCAATCCCTGGAGAAGGTTATTAGCAAGTTACCTTCAAGTTTGATTACTCTATCTTTAATACTGTGGGAGATACACTGACTTATCGATTTACACGTTCCGAAATATCGGCTTTGGCGATTATGGGCGTGGCCACACAAATTTATTATCGGTTCTTAAAGGCGACTAACAGTAAAATACCTACCAAATTTGTCATTTCCAACTCAAATAGAAGATATAGCCATTTAAAATGGCTATGCCGATCTTTGAAGGATATCGCCAACAACCTACAAACAAAATTTGGTGACTGTAGTCATAAAATCGTGAGAGATATTTGATTTGATCGATTTCCACGCTTCCTATTGGACGTATGTCTCAAATTTTTACACTCGGAGCACAGTCAAGTATATGTTGCTTGATACCTTTATAAAAGTATAAAAATACAAATATTTTTTATTTATTTTCATAATTTTATAAGCTTTGTTTACATGGCTTGGTAAACATTGATTAATGTCTGTTTAACTTTCTTTGTTTTATGCATTGAAAAAAATCATAACTCAACATACTTAAGAGTTGTTACGAGTTTTCAGTAGTAAATGGAAGTAAACTTTCCTTTCAAAGAAGATTGCATTTTTTGAGTTTAGGGATAGGTGGAATACTGGCATCTGTGCAGGGCTTTTTCAAAATGTCCACAACTTCTTGCATACATGGTCGTTTCTCGGAATCTTTATCCCAGCACTTCTGAATCAGTTCCTGAATGTATTCGGGGATTGCAGCATCAATAGGGGGCCGTAGATCTACACGAATTTTAATTAATAGTTATTATTGGACTGTATGCATAAAGATCTACATACTCTCATTAGCAATTTTGTCCATGAGTATCGTATCACCATATTTCTTGATTTCATCTAAGTATGGTATCTTACGCGTCATAACTTCCCAGATGGTAATGCCCATGCTATACACATCACATTTCTCAGTATACTTCTCACCATTTATGACCTGTGCATTGTAAACGGTAAACACCGTTAAAGGTGACAAAATGAATACGATAATGTGGAGTACTAGTTACCTCGGGTGCCATATATATGAAGGTGCCTGTATTTTTTGTCATATTAGTTTCCACATTTCGCACAAGTCCATAGTCACACATTTTCAAAATCTTTTGATTACTGTCAAGTAACATATTTTGGGGTTTCACGTCCCGATGGATATAGCCTCTCACCGAACCCGCACGAAGATAGGCCAACAACTAGAATCAAAAATAGAACATTAATCGCCATTCTTCTGCTCCCCAATTTATGTATATATACGTATATATACCTGCGCTCCCTGGCTTAACCACTGGACGCCATCCTTATAGCTATATGTTTTGTCCGAATTATGCATAAGGTGCCACAAGGATTTTCCAGCCATATACTCCATGACCAAGTAGGTGTTCCCGTCGAACCTCGAAATTCCAAATAGTTTGACGCTGTTCTCGTGGCCGTTGACCATTTGCTGATATTTGGCCTCGTTCATAATTGCATTCTTCTCGCTAATGTCCCCTGCTATCTCTTTAATAGCAACAATATCTCCATTATATGTTCCTTTGTAGACAACTCCAAAGCCTCCCTTTCCAATTGGCTATAAGAATTCCAATGACTCAATTCAAATAAGATGTGATAAGACACAAATACGTACTTTTCCGAGGGTGAGTTGATCATGTTCGATGGTCTCCATTACTAATCAGTATAATAAAATTTTATTTAAAATGATTACTCATCGAACACAAACACGTGTGTGATAAGGGAACTCTGCAAGATCACTGCGGACAGCCGCAAAAAATATTTGGCATTTACCGCGATAAGGTTATCAAATACAGAGTAGTATTTAATTGCATATATTTTAAATTTTAATTTTAGTATTTTTTAAGAAAGGTCATACTTGAAAAACAGTTTGTGGGAAAATTGAAATTATATGAATGAAACATAAAATGCAGAAAATATAATGAACTCAATTCATTATTAGGTAATAATATATTGTAACTTATCATTGAATTAACACCCGCTGTTCTACTTTTCTTGACGCGATTGTCTACAGAATATTTGCTGTGGTACTTTATATTACTATATACATTTTATACCATTCAAATATGTTTAATATATTTTATCGAAAGGTTTAACTTAATAATAAACATATTCAGTGACTCAATGCTTATTTGGAGCAGTGTCAAATTAAATTTTTAATTACCTGCCATAAACTAATTATTCATTATTTTTAAAAAATTCCAAAGACCGATGGGAGGTACATTTATTAACGACCGAAATTAATATATGACCCAATAAATTGGGGTTTCCCCACCTGCTAGGTTGTGTACCTCAATTTATGGTCACAGCTTATTTCGAACACTTACATTATGGACATCTGGGTGCCATAAAACCCGGATTTTTTACGTCAGGTTGAATATATTCGGGAGTCCGTTTAGTTTTTCCTGCATTTCGGGTGCAACAAGCCAACAAGGACTATGGGCAAACGGACTACCATTGAACAACGGAAACTCAACCTGGAACACTTCAAAGTTCACTTCGCCAAATGTATATAGCATTATTCGGAGTTTCATCGACGAAAATTGGATGGAGGGCAAGAAATGGTACCAAACAAAATTTTCACCGAACAGGACAAGCGAGGATTATCAGGAAAATAAGTGGAAATCCTAAGCTATCGGCTCCAAAACCTGCTTAACAGGTGCAGGACAAAAATATGTCTAGAATAGTTCAGTCCTGGCTTATATTGAACTGCCCGCCTATGATAATTCCTATTGAGTGGAGCAAGATCAGCCCAGAAACTACCCGGAAGCTGGTATATTCCATGAACGTGCTCCAGGCAACAAAAGTAAATCCGCCTACTTTATTGACTATTTATATTTCAATTAAATACAAATTTTTCTAGGTGTACCGGGCACTTGTGTCATTTGAGACACTAAATCAACCTAGCTTTTTAGACTTTGTCATAAGAGTACTTTCAACAATCTGTAAGATTTATACATCTGCAGACACTTATTGGGTATCAACTAAAAATATTCTCGATTAAGATGTTGTGTTTTCTGGAACTGTGAGCATACTGACTACTATATGTATAATAATTCCTCCGATATTTTGAAATCCTTAAAGTTCACAGTGTGTATTTTGTTAAGATATTTGCTGCTAAAATTCTTATTTAACTTCCTGGAATAAAACATTGATTCAAGTAAGTAATCTAAACCAGTGAAGAATTCACTCAACAAATAATTATGCCTTTTATTATCCAAAAATTAAAGAAAGAAAATCACATAGTGAAGGATTAAAAGGATCGCGATACCAACCGTTTGTAATCAATGGTCCTTTAAAGGTGTAATTTTTTTATATCACTCATTTGCGGTAGTTTAACTACAAGAGTTAAAATCACACGAGTTGAAAATAATTCTTCTTCTTTCGAGACATCGACTCCCTAAGGATATACAAATGAATAGAATATACTTCAATGACCTGATTCATCCACTGCTTTACACCGAACAAGAAGTTGTGCCGGGACCCACACTCTGAGTAATCCGACAGTAAAAAGTAAATGTTTACAATATGTTTGTTTTTCTGTAATGATGGGCGTATTAATATTTAAAAATCTTTGTTCTACAATAAATTTAAATTTCTTTTCTTTCAGCTATATCTTTACAAAGCCTCTTTGCTTTGAGGGTCTAGCTTCGCCTTCTTCGATTTTATGCGGCATCAATTGGTAAATATAAATTTAACCATATGTAATGATGATAATGACAATATAAAATAATTCCTTTCCAGTCTACAACGACTCCGGTATCAGGTTATAAGACTTTTGGTAATTTCAAATCCTGTGAATCGAAGTATGCGCTGTAATTATTTTAATTTTTTCAAGCGAACCAATATTTACATTTAATTTTATTTCATAATCTAGAATTTTCTAACGCCATTAAAAATTTGTCTGCAAATTAGTGCCAGTGTGTCAAATCGGAACGGATCGATTAACCGAAATAATCTGTCCAAATATACATATACGTATATATATGATCACATCCTCAGACCATTGGGAGTGTCTCCCCTTAAAGCTATTGCATCGAATCACATAGTAACGGTAAGCCGCCCTCGGTTTCCTCTGAATAATAGCTGCCGATGGGCCGCCAAGATTATCAGAAGCATTATTAGCCCCATTCGCATCACAATTGTTGCCAGTCTTGTTGTTAATGAAGGCGGCGCGCCGTATCACGTACATATCGGAAGCTGTCACAGCGACGAATTTGACTGCCTCGTCGACTGTGGCAGCCACATTGTCAATCTGAGCAGCAGCGACAACATCTGCAGCCTTTTTCTTCTGGGGTGTACTGCGTGGTATCTTCAATCCCAAATCTTGATTCTGGCTAAAATTGATAGTTCAAAAAGTCTGAACACGTGGTCTCTCCAATAAGTACCAAAGAACTAATTAAGAATCAACTTACATGAATTGAATAAACGATGTGCACAAAATTTTGTTGAGATTGAACTGATTTAGTTAGTTAGTTAGTTAAGCAAATCGGGTGGTTTTATTTTTAATATCTGATTTGAAATTTTCTTTTCTTCAAAATTTTCAATTTTCTTTTGACAGCAGACAGTGCTACCAGATCAACAGGAAACTTTGACGCCAAAAAATATCGGACTACTAATATAACGATTGACTGTCCTACTGTCATACTCTCCTACTATATTACTCTACTGCTTATTGTTGTTTGATAACAGAGAGTGCAATTTGTGGCATTCAGTGCTACTCTTTACTCCGTGCTTCGTGTCTAATAACAAATCCTTTTAACATTCATTTTAATTCAATATCTGTGTTTTTATTTCTAATATTCTTCATACACGGATGATGGAAGGGGGTGGTAGGGGCTAAGTAAATCTACAGCGAATCGGCGCTGCCCTCCTTTCGTTTATTTATTCCAAGGAACTCCAACCAGGATGTTGCTTGACTGCTGGCTGCCTGGGCTACAGTGGTGCTGGCGGCATCCTTGACACTTGCAGCATTTCCAATGAGTTATTGCTGGCATTGACCAGCTTTCCGGAGTCGTTCTTAAAAGCGGCGTTTGTGGTGTTGGTGTTGGAGTTGGCGTTGTTTGTGGTCTGAATGGTCACATTTGATGGCTGCGGTGTCGGCGCAAGACTGAAGCGTGGCGAATCAAATGAACTGTTCCGCCGGCGATGACAGCCGACAAACACTCTCTGGGTGTGTGAGTTGAAATTTGAACTGACTGAGAAGCCAAGCTTCTGAACGATGACGCACTGGCTGCTGCGATTGGCACAAACAACCTGAACAAACTGAAGTGTACATCTTTGGCGAAACTTAAAAACCTTCCTCGTAGATAGAGTGGCAACCCGTGTAAAAACCGGGGATGCAATCACGCATCATTGTGGATTACTGCATCCTGGACGAGCTTGTAGACGATGATGGCAAGGAATTGGAATCCGAAGACGTTGTAGTAATAAATATAAAATATAAATTAAAGACATTTGCCGATTTATTGCGACATATTTGATATGCTGAAAGAGTAACTCTTTAAATGCACATCATTTTGGCTAATCATAAAGTTACCTCTCCCAACAAGGTTTTTATTGTTTTTACTACACTAATCAGAAGCTATCTACAAAAATGTGCATTTTACACGATTATCATTATGGTAAACCTTTCGATACAACAATCTACAGTTAGTATTATTAGGCTATTTTTATCGTTTATTTGTAAATTGCTAATTAAAACAAGTAAGAGGCTGTAGACGAGTTAGCTCGACTACGATATACCCTTAACTCAGTTATTAAATATATTCTAGTTTTCTTGGCAAATGCCCGAACTGAATGGATACAAAACACGTGCATATACGGACATGCATACACACATACACACGTACACGAAACAGTACTTATCGGGGCTCTGCAGAATACACACAAATATGTTGACGCTAGCGTCGATTATTATGCCATCCCTTTCTCACACATGCGCTCACCTATTTATATGCATACAGAAAATGCTTGCGGCTGCTGATAGAAATGAGATCAAAATGAGAATATTGATCAATAATATGTATATGTATGTTATGTATAAATTAGAAGCCTCTGCCTCTTAAATTGTGGAATTTATTGCTATCGGAAATCGAAATGTATCGATAATTCAGAAACTAAGGCAGGTATCGATAAAATAAAGCAAACTTGATCTGCGCCTGGTACACGAGAACTTATATTCCAAATTTGAAGTCGCTAGCTCTCATAGTCTCTGACGGACGGACGGACGGACAGACAGACAGGGCTATATCGACTCGGCTGTTGATCCTGATCAAGAATATATATACTTTATGTTGTTGGAGATGCTTCCTTCTTCCTGTTACATACATTTGCACAAAACCATTATACCCTTTTTACCCATTTTTAATGGGTTAAGGGTATGCAAATATGACAAATTTTGAGGTTCACTGGTTTCGTCTCTTCGAGTGCAAAAAATGAGAGAAAGTCCATGTTACAATGTACGTGTTTAATAATTGTTGTTTCCTTAAAATAGCTTAATTATTAAGAACGAAGGGAACAATCTGACAGCAGTAATACCAGATGATCAGATGGACACATTGGACTCTAATTTCTTACCCATTTCATTAAGGACCTCCCATTCATAATCGTATTCAGGATGATTTGAAATCTTTTGCTTGTTGAAAATGTTTTTTTATGACTTTTACTATTGAAATTGGTATATTTCACAAGCAATTCACATTGTATTTTTATAATATAGACAACTATAATAATAATGAAATCAGACAGCAAGTCAATTTTCATAGTCGGACCTTCTCGGATTAAGCAATATTAATTTATTTATTTATAATTTATAATTATTTTCGAAAACTACTTACTTAGTTCAAAAAACATGAGGTATGTAAATAACTTTTAAACTGGGCGAATCTATTCTAATCCGCCATCCATTTTGCATCAGTTCCTTAACTAAATATATATATTTTGGTATTGGCTGCTTCTCCAAAGATTTTAATATTCTTTTTAAAATGCTCGCACTCACAAATGATTAATTAATCAGTCAGCTATGTGCAATTATAAGTAAAACAGATATCTTTAATGGACGTTGCTATCAAAATTCTAAACAAATCTTTTGACTCCTATATAGCCCAATTTCTGGAGAAGGTTATTAGCAAGTTACCTTCCAAGTTTGATCACTCTATCTTTAATACTGTGGGAGATACACTGACTTATCGACTTACACGTTCCGAAATATCGGCTTTGGCGATTATGGGCGTGGCCACACAAATTTATTATCGGTTCTTAAAGGCGACTACCAGTAAAATACCTACAAAATTTGTCATTTCCAACTCAAATAGAAGATATAGCCATTTAAAATGGCTATGCCGATCTTTGAAGGATATCGCCAACAACCTACAAACAAAATTTGGTAGTCATAAAATCGTGAGAGATATTTGATTTGATCGATTTTCACGCTTCCTATTGTACGTATCTCTCAAATTTTTACACTTTATCTACTCGGAGCACAGTCAAGTATATGCTGCTTGATACCTTCATAAAAGTATAAAAATAAAAATATTTTTTATTTATTTTCATAATTTATAGCTTTGTTTACATGGCTTGGTAAACATTGATTAATGTCTGTTTAACTTTCTTTGTTTTATGCATTGAAAGTAATCATAACTCAACATACTTAAGAGTTGTTACGTGTTTTCAGTAGTAAATGGAAGTAAACTTTCCTTTCAAAGAAGATTTCATTTTTTGAGTTTAGGGATAGGTGTAATACTGGCATCTGTGCAGGGCTTTTTCAAAATGTCCACAACTTCTTGCATACATGGTCGTTTCTCGGAATCTTTATCCCAGCACTTCTGAATCAGTTTCTGAATGTATTCTGGGATTCCAGCATCAATAGGGGGCCGTAGATCTACACGAAATTTAATTAATGATTATTATTGGACTGTATGCATAAAGATCTACATACCCTCCTTAACAATTTTTATACAGACTCTCGTCACACCATATTTCTCGATTTCATCTTTGTATGGCACCTTACGCGTCATAACTTCCCAGATGGTAATGCCCATGCTATACACATCACATTTCTCAGTATACTTCTCACCATTTAAGACCTGTGCATTGTGAACACCCCTATAGGTGACGAATTAATACGATAATGTGGAGTTATAGTTACCTCGGGTGCCATATATCTGGGGGTGCCTGTATTTTTTGTCATATTGGTTTCCACATTTCGCACAAGGCCATAGTCACACATTTTTAAAATCTTTCGATTATTGTCAAGTAACATATTAAGGGGTTTCACGTCCCGATGGATGAAGCCTCTCACCGAACCCGCACGAAGATAGGCCAACAACTAGAAACAAAAATAGAACATTAATCGCCATTCTTTTGCTCCCCAATTTATGTATATACATATATGTATATATACCTGCGCTCCCTGGCTTAACCACTGGACGCCATCCGCACGGCTATATGGAATGTCGCTTTCATGCATAAGGTGCCACAAGGATCCTCCAGCCATATACTCCATGACCAAGTAGGTGTTCCCGTCGAACCTCGAAATTCCAAATAGTTTGACGCTGTTCTCGTGACCGTTGACCATTTCCTGATATTTGGCCTCTTTCATAATTGCATACTTCTCGCAAATGTCCCCTGCTATCTCTTTAATAGCCACAATATCGCCATTATATGTTCCAACGTAGACAACTCCAAAACTTCCCCCTCCAATTGGCTTTAAGAATTCCAATGACTCAATTCAAAAAGATGTGATAAGACACAAATACGTACTTTTCCGAGGGTGAGTTGATTATGTTCGATGGTCGCCATTACTAATCAGTATAATAAATTATTATTTAAAATTATTATTCATCGAACACAAATACGTGTGTGAAATGGGAACTGTGCAAGATCACTGCGGACAGCCGCAAAAAATATTTGGCATTTACCGCGATTATGTTATCAAATACAGAGTTGTATTTAATTGCATATATTTTAAATTTAAATTTCAGTATTTTTTAAGAAAGGTCATACTTGAAAAACAGTTTGTGGGAAAATTGAAATTATATGAATGAAACATAAAATGCAGAAAATATAATGAACTCAATTCATTATTAGGTAATAATATATTGTAACTTATCATTGAATTAACACCCGCTGTTCTACTTTTGACGCGATTGCCTACATACTATTTGCTGTGGTATTTTATATTACTATATACATTTATAGTGTGTGTAACACGTCTTGTTGTTTTCAGTGGGCAACCTCGGCTAGCTCAGTTTTCCCCGAATGGTGTAACTCCAACCCTGCCCGTAGAGGGTACAAACTCCAAAACAAAACTCGACCTTCACAGCACAACATAACGACCTGCATGCACACACAAAATAAATTAAACAGTTGGCAGGCCTGGTGTCTATGGCCACGATGTACCCGCCTTTCCTGCGATGGGCCTATGTGGATTTGGCAGACCCGTCGCCCTTTAATTGGAGTAGACGATTGATCTACTCCATGCTCCCGGTGATTTTCCCCTCTGCAGAATTTACTCACAAATTACGAAATTCATTACGATTTATTCACAAACATTTGTTCTTACTAATATTTATATATACTTGGCATGATATTTGCCGATAGGTGGCGTATGGATTTTTTCTTACCGGCAATTCAAATTTAAATTTGAATTCGGAATTTTGCCAAATGAGAAATTGTATATGACGATTTAAATCAACACGGTTGGTTATTCCGTGGATGTTCCTTAATCCCTATCCTACCCTACTAGAGCTCTAATATGAGTATTCGCTGCGTGGTGGTGGTTGGTTGGTGGGGAAGGGATGGGGGGTGGTGGGGGTGGTAAAAGGAAGAAAGTTACCTACTTGGCAAAAATCCGGATGCCGGACTTTAATTTCACAATAAATAATACTGAGATTTACTTAATCCTAGTGAACGTAAATATATATATATATATATTCTAATGGACGCTTAAATTACAATTCAGTTGAACATATACAACATATACAACATTTACTTAATTACTATGGGTGGTATTATTTGGGCCGGCTGTGCAGGAGAACTTCGCCCTAGGCGCTGAATTGGGCGTATTACAAAATTTCGAACTTATTTCGAACACTTACATTATGGACACCTGGATACCGTAAAACCCGGATTTTTTATGTCAGGTTGAATATATTCGGTAGTCAGTTTAGTTTTTTCCTGCATTTCGGGTGCAACAAGCCAACAAGGACTATGGGCAAACGGACTATCATTGAATAACGGAAACTCAACCTGGAACACTTCAAAATTCACATCGCCAAATGTAAATATAGCATAATTCGGAGTTTCATCAATGAAAATCTGATGGTGGGCAAGAAATGGCACCTAACAAAATTTTCACCGAACAGGACAAGCGAGAATTAGCCGGAAAATAAGTGGAAATCCTAAGCTATCCAAAACTTACTCAACAGGTGCAGGACAAACATAAGTCTAGAATAATTCAGTCCTGGCTTATATTGAACTGCCCGCACATGATAATTCCGCCAGCCCAGTCTCCAGATTTAAATGTTATTTAAAATTTGTGGGCTCTGCTGGAAAATAAAATCCGGAATCACAACATATCCAGCAAACAGAATCTCAACAATGCTCTGCTTGATGAGTGGAGCAAGATCAGCCCAGAAACTACCCGGAAGCTGGTATATTCCACGAACGTGCTCCAGGCAACAAAAGTAAATCCGCCTACTTTATTGACTTTTATAGGTGGAATATTATTATATCTATATTCGATCTCAATAACTTGTTAACAGTGTTTGAAAAAGGTTTCTTAAGCGGTATTACCTCCCATAATTTAATACCAAAGCTGTACATGTCGCACTTCATTGATATTTCAATTAAATACAAATTTTTCTAGGTGTACCGGGCACTTGTGTCATTTGAGACACTAAATTAGTTCCAGTGCCAAAATCAGCAATCTTCAATGCTCGAAAGTTGTTGGTGAAGGGACTTTAAGATTATATGAATCATTGCTTTTTGTTATCAAATGAACCTTAACATATTGGTTTATTCAGTGAATACCATCTTTTATAGTATTTGATTTGCTGTTCATTCTCCATTTGTAAATATGGCTACTTCTTATCAAAGTTGCCTGACCTCTTTTTCAAATAGTTTTATGTTATCCGCTCTAATGAAAATATTCGGGAATTTTTTCACTACAATCTACCTAGCTTTGTAGACTTTGTCATAAGAGTACTTTCAACAATCTGTAAGATTTATACATTTATACATTTGCAGACACTTATTGGGTATCAACTAGAAATATTCTCGATTAAGATATTAAGATATTAAGATATTTTGAAATCTATAAGGTTCACAGTGTGTATTTTGTTAAGATATTTGCTGCTAAAATTCTTATTTAACTTCCTGGAATAAAACATTGATTTAAGTAAGTAATCTAAACCAGTAAAGAATTCGCTCAACAAATAATTATGTTATTATCAAAGAATTAAAGAAGAAAGAAAATCACATAGTGAAGGATTAAAAGGATCGCGATTCCAATGGTCCTTTAAAGGTGTAATTTTTATATCACTCATTTCCGGTAGTTTACCTACAAGAGTTACACTCACACGAGTTGAAAATAATTGTGGTAGATTGCAGGCAGTTTCGCACCTTGAATAGAATATACTTCAATGACCTGATTCATCCACTGCTTTACACCGAGCACGAAGTTGTGCCTGGATCCACACTCTGAGTAATCCGACAGTAAAAAGTAAATGTTTACAATATGTTTTTCTGTAATGATGGGCGTATTAATAGCTCCCTAACTCGATTCTTGAATAGCGGATTTAAAAAGCATTGTTCTACAATCAATTTAAATCTTTTTCCTTTTAGCTATATCTTTACAAAGCCTCTTTGCTTTGAGGACGCCTTCTTCGATTTTCTGCGGCATCCATTGGTAAATATAAATTTAATCATATTAAGATACAATATAATATAATTCCTTTCCAGTCTACAACGACTCCGGTATCAGGTTATAAGACTTTTGGTAATTTCAAATCCTGTGAATCGAAGTATGCGCTGTAATTATTTTAATTTTTTCAAGCGAACCAATATTTACATTTAATTTTATTTCATAATCTAGAATTTTCTAACGCCATTAAAAATTTGTCTGCAAATTAGTGCCAGTGTGTCAAATCGGAACGGATCGATTAACCGAAATAATCTGTCCAAATATACATATACGTATATATATGATCACATCCTCAGACCATTGGGAGTGTCTCCCCTTAAAGCTATTGCATCGAATAACATAGTAACGGTAAGCCGCCCTCGGTTTCCTCTGAATAATAGCTGCCGATGGGCCGCCAAGATTATCAGAAGCATTATTAGCCCCATTCGCATCACAATTGTTGCCAGTCTTGTTGTTAATGAAGGCGGCGCGCCGTATCCCGTACATATCGGAAGCTGTCACAGCGACGAATTTGACTGCCTCGTCGACTGTGGCAGCCACATTGTCAATCTGAGCAGCAGCGACAACATCTGCAGCGACTTTATCAGCACAGAGCTCGCGACGCTCGGCCTTTTTCTTCTGGGGTGTATTGCGTGGCATCTTCAATCCCAAATCTTGATTCTGGCTAAAATTGATAGTTCAAAAAGTCTGAACACGTGGTCTCTCCAATAAGTACCAAAGAATTAATTAAGAATCAACTTACATGAATTGAATAAACGATGTGCACTAAATTTTGTTGAGCTTGAACTGATTTAGTTAGTTAGTTAGTTTAGCAAATCGGGTGGTTTTATTTTTGATTTCTGATTTGAAATTTTCTTTGCTTCAAAATTTTCAATTTTCGTTTGACAGCAGACAGTGCTACCAGATAAACAGGAAACTTTGAGGCCAAAAAATATCGGACTACTAATATAACGAGTAGTCTCGTTAGTATCGTATCGGACTGTCCTACTGTCATACTGTTCCACTGTAATACTCTACTGCTTACTGTTGTTTGATAACAGAGAGTGCAATTTGTGGCATTCAGTGCTACTCTTTACTCCGTGCTTCGTGTCTAATAACAAATCCTTTTAACATTCATTTTAATTCAATATCTGTGTTTTTATTTCAAATATTCTTCATAAGCGGATGATGGAAGGGGGTGGTAGGGGATAAGTAAATCTACAGCGAATCGGCGCTGCCCTTCTTTCGTTTATTTATTCCAAGGAACTCCAACCAGGATGTTGGCTTCGAGGCGCGAACCGTCGCCGGGGTTGCTTGACTGCTGGCTGCCTTGGCTATAGTGGTGCTGGCGGAATCCTTGACACTTGCAGCATTTTCATGCGCCAATGAGTTATTGCTGGCATTGACCAGCTTTCCGGAGTCGTTCTTAAAAGCGGCGTTTGTGGTGTTGGTGTTGGAGTTGGCGTTGTTTGTGGTCTGAATGGTCACATTTGATGGCTGCGGTGTCGGCGCAAGACTGAAGCGTGGCGAATCAAATGAACTGTTCCGCCGGCGATGACAGCCGACAAACACTCTCTGGGTGTGTGAGTTGAAATTTGAACTGACTGGCGAAACTTAAAAACCTTCCTCGTAGATAGAGTGGCAACCCGTGTAAAAACCGGGGATGCAATCACGCATCATTGTGGATTACTGCATCCTGGACGAGCTTGTAGACGATGATGGCAAGGAATTGGAATCCGAAGACCTTGTAGTACCTTAATATTCTCCAAATATAACTAAGTTGTTTAATAAAAGATATATATTACAGTTGCCATTCAAAAATTTTAAGTTCAACGCAGGTAACTTAAGTAGTCTTAACTAAAACATAGAAAAGAGCGCTTAGTGCTCAAACTTAAACTTAAGCAGTCTCAATTCAATAAATATAAAATATAAATTAAAGACATTTGCTGCTTTATTGCGAAATATTTGCTATGCTGAAAGAGTAACTCTTTAAATGCACATAATTTTGGCTAATCATAAAGTTATCTCTCCCAACAAGGTTTTTATTGTTTTTACTACACTAATCAGAAGCTATCTACAAATATGTGCATTTTACACGATTATAATTATGGTAAACCTTTTGATACAACAATCTTCAATTATTATTATTAGGCTATTTTTATCGTTTATTTGTAAATTGCAAATAAAAACAAGATAGAACGTTGCAGTCGGACGTTACCGACAGCGGAATACTATTATACCTTAATTTGTGTACAGTTACGAAATACTTGAATTGCGGTGGATATGGGCGTTTATCGGTTTTGGGGGCGGGAGTGGGCGTGTCCCAAAAATATTTTGGAGTTCGGTCTTAGTAATATACCTTCAAAGTTTGGTAACTGTAGCTCTTAAATTGCGGGAGATACAGGCATTTATCGTTTTTTGTGGGCGGGAGTGGGCGTGGTCCAAAATTTTTTTTCCACATTTATGAAGGGTGTTACTAGAAATATACCTTTAAAATTTGGTAACTTAAGTTTTCAAATTGCGTGAGATATATGGGTTTATCGATTTACATCAACAGGTGTATCGGTTTAGGTAGGTGGAGTGGGCGTGGCCATCCAATTTTTTTATCGATCCTTGGGGGAGTTACCAGTAACATACCTGCAAAATTTTGCGACTCTAGCTTGCAAATTACGGCAGATATGCGCATTTTAAATTTCTAAGGACGAAGTTCCTGGGGGCGGCGGATGTGGGCGTGGTCCATAAATCCGATTAATAATCGGAATTGTCGATTATAGGCGCAGGTGTGGGCGTGGCACCACAAATTTGTTATCGATTCTTAGAGGCGACTACCAGTAATATACCTACCAAATTTGACGTTCCCTACTCAAAAATTGCGGAAGACATAGCCATTTGAAAATCTTAGGGGCGGGGAGAAGGCGGCGTCGGAGGTGGGCGTGGCATATGCCGGTCTTTCAAGGACCTCGCCAACAACCTACCCACCAAAATTGGTGACTGTATTCATTAAATTGTAAGAGATATGGGGATTTATCGATTTGCTAAAATCGAATTTATCGATTTTCTAGCTCCCTAGTGGACGTAGGTCCAAACCCAAGACACTTTAACTTTTGAGGGTACTTTCCAGTATACGTTCCAAGTTTCAAGTCTCTATCTCAAAGGGTGTCGGAGGAACGCGCGTTCATACAGACGGACAGACGGACGGACAGCATGACGGACATTGCACAAAACCAATATACTATTATACCATTTTGAAATAATAGTATAAATATGACAAATTTTGAGGTTCACTGGTTTCGTCTCTTCGAGTGCAAAAAATGAGAGAAAGTCCATGTTACAATGTACGTGTTTAATAATTGTTGTTTCCTTAAAATAGCTTAATTATTAAGAACGGAGGGAACAATCTGACAGCAGTAATACCAGATGATCAGATGGACACATTGGACTCTAATTTCTTACCCATTTCATTAAGGACCTCCCATTCATAATCGTATTCAGGATGATTTGAAATCTTTTGCTTGTTGAAAATGTTTTTTTATGACTTTTACTATTGAAATGGTGTAAGGGTCTTCATCAAGCGAAAGGCGAACAAATTTAATGACCATTTTACCACCAAACTTCTCTTTGTCTCATGTATTTGGTGTCCTCATTATTAAAACTACCAAGATCCTTCTATTCCTAGAAACTTTCCCCCTCCTTAGAATTGCCTTCATGCACAATAATTACCAATGCATAATCATGATTTTGTAAATCTTACAATTCTTTATTTCATGTTTTAATTCTAAAACATATTTTTGGGAAACCCACCTTCTGCATCACAGTGTAAATACTGTGGACTGTTATAAATCCACATATAATAATTAAATAAAAATAATTTAAATTTGGAGGGGGGATTTTTAAAATGTACCATACATTGAGTAACTATAGCTTTAAAATTGTTGTAAATATAGACAAGACAATTAGATCCATTTCAATATATATATATATATATATATTTAGTTCAGTCTCTTAGTTCCTTCACACTCCAAATTGGCTTGTTTAGCTATAAATTGTACTAAACCCATTTTCATATTTATATAATGCCTACCTTTGTAAAAATTTTGTTTTTAGTTAATTATGGCACATTCCGTTTACTTAAATTATTAATTAAACACGTTAATTAGAAAGTCTTACATATGAGTAAATAATTGATAAGCTATTATATAAAATCATTTTGCAACCTGTATAACTTTCTGTATATCTCATTTACATATCTGTACTGATGACTTTTTGTATCAAATACGTAGAAATGTTCAATTATTAAATAAATTATATACATACTTATATAAAAAATTTGTATTCAAATATCGTAGCATCTGTTTTCTTCTCATTTGAAGATTAACTGATTTGATTTTTTTTTTTTATCGATGAATGCGAAATCAATAATTAAATGACAAAATCAAAAAACCCCAATATAAATTGAGTTTTTTTTTAATGCAATGATGATTAAATGTTGGTTTCACAAGCAATTCACATTGTATTTTTATAATACAGACAACTATAATAATAATGACAGCAAGGCAATTTTCATAGTCGGACCTTCTCGGATTAAGCAATATTCATTTATTTATTTATAATTTATAATTATTACCGAAAACTACTCACTTAGTTCAAAAAACATGAGGTATGTAAATAACTTTTAAACTGGACGAATCTTTTCTAATCCGCCATCCATTTTGCATCAGTTCCTTAACTAAATATATATATTTTGGTATTGGCTGCTTCTCCAAAGATTTTAATATTCTTTTTAAAATGCTCGCATTCCCAAATGATTAATTAATCAGTCAGCTATGTGCAATTATAAGTAAAACAGATATCTTTAATGGACGTTGCTATCAAAATTCTAAACAAATCTTTTGACTCCTATATAGCCCAATCCATGCAGAAGGTTACCAGCAAGTTACCTTCCAAGTTAGATCACTCTATCTTTAATACTTTCCGATTATGGGCGTGGCCACACAAATTTATTATCGGTTCTTAAAGGCGACTACCAGTAAAATACCTACCAAATTTGTCATTTCCAACTCAAATGGAAGATATAGCCACTTAAAAGTTTTTTGGCGGGGGCTGGGGGCGTGGCATATGCCGATCTTTGAAGGATATCGCCAACAACCTACAAACAAAATTTGGTAGTCATAAAATCGTGAGAGATATTTGATTTGATCGATTTTCACGCTTCCTATTGGACGTATCTCTCAAATTTTTACACTTTATCTACTCGGAGCACAGTCAAGTATATGTTGCTTGATACCTTTATAAAAGTATAAAAATACAAATATTTTTTATTTATTTTCATAATTTTATAAGCTTTGTTTACATGGCTTGGTAAACATTGATTAATGTCTGTTTAACTTTCTTTGTTTTATGCATTGAAAAAAATCATAACTCAACATACTTAAGAGTTGTTACGTGTTTTCAGTAGTAAATGGAAGTAAACTTTCCTTTCAAAGAAGATTGCATTTTTTGAGTTTAGGGATAGGTGGAATACATTGCATCTGTGCAGGGCTTTTTCAAAATGTCCACAACTTCTTGCATACATGGTCGTTTCTCGGAATCTTTATCCCAGCACTTCTGAATCAGTTCCTGAATGTATTCGGGGATTCCAGCATCAATAGGGGGCCGTAGATCTACACGAAATTTTAATTAATTATTATTATTGGACTGTATGCATTAAGATCTACATACCCTCCTTAACAATTTTTATACAGACTCTCGTCACACCATATTTCTCGATTTCATCTTTGTATGGCACCTTACGCGTCATAACTTCCCAGATGGTAATGCCCATGCTATACACATCACATTTCTCAGTATACTTCTCACCATTTAAGACCTGTGCATTGTGAACACCCCTATAGGTGACGAATTAATACGATAATGTGGAGTTATAGTTACCTCGGGTGCCATATATATGGGGGTGCCTGTATTTTTTGACATATTAGTTGCCACATTTCGCACAAGGCCATAGTCACACATTTTCAAAATCTTTCGATTACTGTCAAGTAACATATTGAGGGGTTTCACGTCCCGATGGATAAAGCCTCTCACCGAACCCGCACGAAGATAGGCCAACAACTAGAATCAAAAATTGAACATTAATCGCCATTCTTTTGCTCCCCAATTTATGTATATATACGTATATATACCTGCGCTCCCTGGCTTAACCACTGGACGCCATCCTTATAGCTATATGTATTGTCCGAATTATGCACAAAGTGCCACAAGGATCCTCCAGCCATATACTCCATGACCAAGTAGGTGTTCCCGTTGAAACTCGAAGTTCCAAATAGTTTGACGCTGTTCTCGTGACCGTTGACCATTTCCTGATATTTGGCCTCTTTCATAATTGCATCCTCCTTGCAAATGTCCCCTGTTATCTCTTTAATAGCAACAATTTTGCCATTATATGTTCCTTTGTAGACAACTCCACAGCCTCCCTGTCCAATTGGCTATAAGAATTCCAATGACTCAATTCAAATAAAATGTGATAAGACACAAATACTTACATCTTTAGAAATGGTAAGTTGATAACGTTCGATGGTCTCCATTACTAATCAGTATAATAAATTATTATTTAAAATTATTACTCAACACAAATACGTGTGTGAAAAGGGAACTGTGCAAGATCACTGCGGACAGCCGCAAAAAATATTTGGCATTTACCGCGATTATGTTATCAAATACAGAGTTGTATTTAATTGCATATATTTTAAATTTGCATTTGGTATTTTTTAAGAAAGGTCATACTTGAAAACAGTTGTAACAGGTGGTAAAAGGAAGAAAGTTACCTACTTGGCAAAAATCCGGATGCCGGACTTTAATTTCACAATAAATAATACTGAGATTTACTTAATCCTAGTGAACGTAAATATATATATATATATATTCTAATGGACTCTTAAATTACAATTCAGTTGAACAAATATAACAATTACTTAATTACTATGGGTGGTATTATTTGGGACGGCTGTGCAGGAGCACAGCGCCCTAGGCGCTGAAGTGGGCTTATTACAAAATGTTGTTTTTTTTTTTTTATTTTTGAGGGTATTCTCAGAATTACAAATATATGTATGGGCAGTATGCAGTTCGCCAATCTATACAACTAGCGCATTTTTTTTTTTTGAGCGTGACAGACAAAATTTTTGCTCATGCGTTTTTATTAATTTCTGTTCAATTAAATCTTTAAGATCGATTGGATTGTGTGACCTTATTTTTTTGGGGTATGGCGTTAGGGGTTCCTTATAAAATAGCTTTGTCGATGTGGGTGATGTGCCGCTGCGTGAGTGTTTCTCCACCGCCGTGATGATACGGGTGTCTCACAGATAGCCGTTGCCGTGTTTGTTGGCAATGTCCCATATATCGGGCGCCAGAAAATTATAATCCACACATAACAAACAATTAGTATATATGTACATAACATTCAAATTAATTCAACACACTTACAACACGTAATTATCGCAGAGGGTTCGCACTCTTGAGTACTTTCTATTTCCTCGCTCGATCGTCTCAAAAACTTAGCCCGTCAATAACCATGACCTGCCGCACTTAATTGTCTTTTGCGATAAGCCACTATCGATATGTACCACAAAATGCAACATATTCAAATATGTTTTATTTATTTTACCGAAATGTTAAACTTAATAATAAACATATTCAGTGACTAACTGCTTATTTGGAGCAGTGTCAAACTAAAATTTTAATTGCCTGCCATAACTAATTCATTATTTTTTAAAAATTCCAAAGACCGATGGCAGGAACATATATTACCGACCGAAATTTATATTCTGTTAGGTTGAATATTTTCGGTAAAAATAGGCCAATCCTCCGTAGTCAGTTTAGTTTTTCCTGCATTTCGGGTGCAACAAGCCAACAAGGACTATGGGCAAACGGACTACGATTGAACAACAGAAACTCAACCTGTGTAGTAGCCGTTTTTTTTTTAGTACGAATGTGGTCCACCCTAAATTAGTAGAGACATGCAGACGGCCGCTCAAGAGGAGAGATAAGCAGATAAACGAACCGCACAGAAAACGCTCAAATGCAATTCTCACTCAATAAGCGCTCAGTGAGGAGCTTTTCAAAATGCGTAAGACAAGCTGATGTCGTTGCTGCGGTCAAACTCTCAAGGTTACGGAGACGAAAAAGTCGTGGGATCCAAATAGAAAAATTATAATAAACGCAAAACGTGCTTAAATATTTAAATTAATATATTTAAATAAATGTATACGTATATGTATATATAAATTTATTTATATACTTAAATCATAGTGAAAGTGCAGTTGGCGAAAAGGTACGTGGTTGTGAGTTAAATCAAACCAACAAAAAAAAAACAAGTAAGAACGCTGTAGTCGAGTGAGCTCGACTACCATATACCCTGAACCAAGCTTTAAATGCATTATAGGTCTATCGTTTTTGGGGGCTGGAGTGGGCGTGGCCCAATCTTAGTAATATACCTTCTAGGTTTGGTAACTGTAGCTCTTAAATTGCGGGAGATACAGGCATTTATCGTTTTTTGTGGGCGGGATTGGGCGTGGTCCAAAATTTTTTTTCCACATTTATGAAGGGTGTTACTAGAAATATACCTTTAAAATTTGGTAACTTAAGTTTTCAATTCCGTGAGATATATGGGTTTATCGATTTACACCAACAGGTGTATCGGTTCAGGTAGGTGGAGTGGGCGTGGCCATCCAATTTTTTTTATCGATCTTTGGGGGAGTTACCAGTAACATACCTTCAAAATTTTGCGACTCTAGCTTGCAAATTAGGGCAGTATGCGCATTTTAAATTTCTAGGGACGAAGTTCCTGGGGGCGGCGGATGTGGGCGTGGTCCAAAAATTGGTATGCCAATCTTTGGAGGAGGTTCCAGGAAATTAACTTCCAAGTTTGGTTACTCTATCTTTAAAATGTTCGGAGATATAGGGAGTTATCGATTTACAATCGGAATTGTCGATTATAGGCGCAGGTGTGGGCGTGGCACCACAAATTTGTTATCGGTTCTTAAGGGCGACTACCAGTAATATACCTACCAAATTTGACGTTCCCTACTTAAAAACTGCGGAAGATATAGCCATTTGAAAATTTTAGGGGCGGGGGTGATGGGGGCGTCGGAGGTGGGCGTGGCACATGCCGATCTTTCAAGGACCTCGCCAACAAGCTACCAACCAAAATTGGTGACTGTATCCATTAAATTGTGAGAGATATGTGGAATTTACTGCTATCAGAAATCTAAATGTATCGATAATTCAGAAACTGAGGCAGTTATCGATAAAATATTCGATCTTGATCTGCGCCTGGTATACGAGATCTTATATTCCAAATTTGAAGTCTCTAGCTCTTATAGTCTCTGAGATCCGCGTGTTCATACAGACGGACAGACAGACGGACAGGGCTATATCGACTCGGCTATTGATCCTGATCAAGAATATATATACTTTATGGGGTCGGAGATGCTTCCTTCTGCCTGTTACATACATTTGCACAAAACCATTATACCCTTTTTAGCCATTTTTAATGGGTTAAGGGTATAAAAAGTAAGAGGCTGTAGACGAGTTAACTCGACTACGATATACCCTTAACCCAGTTATTAAATATATTCTAGTTTTCTTGGCAAATTTCCCTTTAAGATGATTTGCACTCAAATGCCCGAACTGAATGGATAAAAAACACGTGCATATACACACGTACATCCCTTTCTCACACATGCGCTCACCTATTTATATGCATACAGAAAATGCTTGCGGCTGCTGATAGAAATGAGATCAATATGAGAATATTGATCAATAATATGTATGTATGTATGTTATGCATAAATTAGAAGCCTCCGCCTCTTAAATTGTGGAATTTATTGCTATCGGAAATCGAAATGCATCGATAATTCAGAAACTAAGGTAGGTATCGATAAAATATAGCAAGCTTGATCTGCGCCTGGTACACGAGAACTTATATTCCAAATTTGACGTCGCTAGCTCTCATAGTCTCTGACGGACGGACAGACGGACAGGGCTATATCGACTCGGCTGTTGATCCTGATCAAGAATATATATACTTTATGTTGTTGGAGATGCTTCCTTCTGCCTGTTACATACATTTGCACAAAACCATTATACCCTTTTTAGCTATTTTTAATGGGTTAAGGGTATGCAAATATGACAAATTTTGAGGTTAACTGGTTTCGTCTCTTCGAATGCAAAAAATGAGAGAAAGTCCATGTTACAATGTACGTGTTTAATAATTGTTGTTTCCTTAAAATAGCTTAATTATTAAGAACGAAGGGAACAATCTGACAGCAGTAATACCAGATGATCAGATGGACACATTGGACTCTAATTTCTTACCCTTTTCATTAAGGACCTCCCATTCATAATCGTATTCAGGGTGATTTGAAATCTTTTGCTTGTTGAAAATGTTTCTTTATGACTTTTACTATTGAAATGGGCTTATTTACAGTTAGCGATCTTGGATTTCATTAAGACACAAAACTATACTTTGATCTCCTTATATGTGTATAATTATTAATGACCGCAATGGTGTGAGAGTCGTCATTAAGCGAAAGGCGAAACAATTTAATGACCATTTTACCACCAAACTTCTCTTTGTCTCATGTATTTGGTGTCCTCATTATTAAAACTACCAAGATCCTTCTATTCCTAGAAACTTTCCCCCTCCTTAGAATTGCCTTCATGCACAATAATTACCAATGCATAATCATGATTTTGTAAATCTTACAATTCTTTATTTCATGTTTTAATTCTAAAACATATTTTTGGGAAACCCACCTTCTGCATCACAGTGTAAATACTGTGGAATGTTATAAATCCATATATAATAATTAAATAAAAATAATTTAAATTCGCAGAGGGAATTTTCAAATCTACCATTCATTTAGTAACTATAGCTTTAAAATTGTTGTAAATATAGACAAGACAATTAGAGCCATTTCAAATTTTGCACCCAAAACTGTCTGACGCGCCCATATTTATGTATTTCAATAAATGTATATTTCATGCTTCAAGTCTGCAGCGTGTTGCATTTCTGGGTTACTATTGATAGCGGCCTATCGCATACCACCACATTTTGTGACGACAAGGTTGTATTTTTGGGGGTTAGAGCAAATTTTCCATGTGATACGAGAAACAGACAAATAAGTGCGCAGGTCAGGATTGGCGGGCTACAAATTTTTTGAAGATCGAGCGAAGAAATAGGAAGTTTTTGAGAGTGCGAACCCTCTATTAGATTGATGTGTTGTGCTAAATGAAATCCGGCGTAAGTGTGATTAGGTAATTTGAATGTTATTTATTTATTAATTGTATGTTGTGTCTGTAGGTGGCCGACGGCAGGTCACGCCGGCGCAATTAGCCGACATTTAGTCGACATTTGGTCGACACTTATTCGACATTTATGTGATCTTCATTTGGACATTATTTGCTGGCACGATAAATGGGACATTGCCCGTAATCACGGCAACGGCGTCGCTTGGGATCCCAACTCTGTGAGACACCCGGATTATTACGCCGGTGGACACACATACAAGCCACGGCACGTCGCCCATCTCGACGAAATAAATTTACGCCGGTGAGTGCGTTCCTATAAGGAACTATAACGCCGCGCCCCACCAAATATAAATAAAGCCACACAGTCCAGTCAATCAAAAGGATTGGACTGAACGAAAAGTTATAAGACGCATGAGCAAAATTCTGTTTATTCCGCTCAACAAAAAATGCGCGAAATGTGTGGAGTTGCGAACTGAAAAAAAAAAATGTTTGTTAATACAAAAACAATATTGACAGTCGCACACACACCCACATAAATACCAATGTTAATATTGAGGATGCCCTCAAAAGCCAAAAACCAAACTTTGTAAAATACCCAATTCAGCGCCCAAGGCGCAGTGCTCCTGCACAGCCGATATATATATATACCGCCAATAGTAATTAAGTACATGTTGTATATGTCGTATTTGTATAATTTGATAGTAATTTAAGTGTATATTTGCATATATATATATATATATATCCGTATTCTCGCTAGGATTAAGTAAACACTATTGATTATTGAAAAAAAAAACTAAAGTCCGGCATCCGGATTTTTGCCAGTTTTGCCGGGGAGTTATCACCCTTCTAACACCCCCCCCCCCACCCCCTCGCAACGAATACTCATATTAGAGCTCTAGTAGGGTAGGATAGGGATTCAGGGACAGCACGGAATATTCGACCGTGTTGGATTAAATCTTATATTTAATTTCTCATTTGGCAAAATTCTGAATCCCAATTTAAATTTGAATTGCCAATAACAAAAAATCCATAAGCCACTTTTCGGCAATTATATTCAGTATATATATATAAAATATTAGTAAGTAGTCACAAATGTTTGTAAATAAACAATAATGAATTTCGTAATGTTTGAGTAAATTCTGTAGAGGGGGGAAAATCACCGGGAGCATGGAGTAGATCGATCGTCCACTCCAATAAAGGGCGATGGGTCTGCAAAAATTTCAAATAGGCCCATTGCAGGAAGGGCGGGTACGTCGTGGCCATAGACATCAGGCCTGCCAACTGTTTCTTTTATTTTGTGTGTGCATGTAGGTCGTTATGTAGTGTTGTGAAGGTCGAGTTTTTTTTTTGAGTCTGTTCCGTCTACGGGCAGGGCTGGAGTTACCCCACCCTGGGGTATATATATATATATATATATATTTAATTCAGTCTCTTAGTTC
>JAWNLR010000677.1:0-499451 GCA_035042205.1 Drosophila infuscata | reverse complement strand
TCGTACTGCTGGATGTAGCCACGCCAGTTGCCACACGTGACCGTCTGCGGATGCTCCGACGTCTGAGCGATGCAGGAGACGGCAAATTTAACGGGATATTCATCGTAGCTGCGACCGGGTCTACTTGTGTCAAAGATCTTTATGCAGCGCTTGTAGCCCGCATAGATCTTTTGGCCATCCGGCGAGAAGGCCAGCGATATGGCAGCCACCACTTCGTCCACTGCGTCATAGCCCACGTAGCTGCAGCGCAGCCGCCCATCAAATGCGTCCCACATGTGGATGGGCTCGTGTTGACGCGTCGCCAGCCAGCTAAATGCGGAAACTTTTAATTAGTAACTGCCAGATCAGATCATCAGCTTGGTTTGGTCACTCTTTTTTCTATTTAGTGGTTATACTAATACGTTAACTCACAGACAGGTGTCGGGCTGTTGGCTGTTCATCAGCGGATACCAGACACAATCGTATATGCTACCGCCCTCCGGCACATGAACGGCCGACTGCAGCTGGGACAGACTACGCTCCATTGTGACACTGCCGGCATCGTAGAGATCCAGTGGCAGTTCAATCACATGCATGCCATCCAAATGCACGGGCAGCAGCAGACAAGTGCCGTCTGGCGACCAGTAGCAGCCCTTAGTGTAATGTTGCGCCTCTGCCGACGAAGACCAGCAGCGGCGACCCAACTCAATCAGCTGCTGCTGAAAATACGCAATTGCCGGTGTGAACGTATCACTGCTGACTTGTTCCAGTTGCGATTGGTCCGCCAGTGGCGATTGATCAGCCAATTGCGATTGATCTGTCGGATGAGGCTCAGCTGCTCTGTTTTCCGCCGGCTGCTCGTCGAGTGTGTCGTCAATGCTTATAACCCGCTCGCTCTCTTCCAGCTCGCTCTCCTCTTCCTGGCTGTTGTTAGTAATGTTATTCGCTGGCAGCATATGGCACTGCATCAGCTTGTTGCGTTCAGTTTCACTCAGACTGAAGCTGAGATTCGGTAAAGAAGAACTCGCATTTCCATTTGTTTTGGCGGGCAGTGAAGTTTTTTCCAGTGTTATGTCCATGCTGCTGTTGAAGCTCACATTGTGATTGAGCAGGGAAGTCTGATCCATCTCAGACATCGCACTGCTAGTATCAACTGCTGTAGAAGAATAAACGTTTTGTAAAAAAATAAATGCAATTCGGCTAAAACTCACTTAGTTCCATGGCGGCTATTTCATTTCAATGCAATGTAGTCTGTGGTCACCCCAAAACTCCATAACATTGGGTAAAATGTTACTTAACGAGCACAAAACATGAGTGATGCCACTTACAAGGGTGACCAGATATTGTGTTTACGGAAAATCAGCTGTGCGTGTGGAGTAGCATGGCAATAGGCGCAGTGGTGAATATAATTTTGAAAATTTATAAATTGGTATTTGTAATAATCTAATCTAATTTAGTTGCAACAAATAATCGGACCTACACAGTATGCGGTTTGCAATTTATATTGCATTTATACATTTGTATTTAAGTATTGCTGCCACCTACTGTTAAATAATAGTCTTCTTTTATATGCTTTCAAAGAGTAACTGCTTTATAAAACGCTCACAAATCATATGAAATTTCATTTGCAAGGGTGCCCAGCATATAAATTTGAGAAGACCACAGATTACTTTGGGATATCAGCTGAACGTGCGGAGGCAAATTGATTTTTAAAATTGACCACCCGCTTTGTATATGTTTAAAATTATTATTTTTTTTTAATTTTAAATAATTTAATCTAATTGAGTCGCAGCTTCATAATTATGTATGTTAAAGAACTGTTGTTTTTAGACTTTGCTAAAAAGACTGTTCTTTTAATATTTTGCAAAATTATACAGCACCAACTGAGGTGTATTAGGATAAATGCACTCAATTATTCCATTAGCTTAATTCGGTTGCTTTGCACATTTCTCATATGCCAAGTTTGTAGCCCTTTTCCGCTATAATTAAGCAAGTATATTCAGGATACTATTTGTTTAATAAACAAATAAGCAATGTGTCTGGCATTCTAATGTGTTTTACTAAGCAGAACCGCTAAAAAAGTTACTCACACACAACCAAACACACAGCCGCACAGGTGTACGTGTAGCTGGATATGCTTGAATAAGCCTAATCAAATATATTAAGTGTGCAAATAAAACCTGTTCATTTGGTAGGCTCGTTACTTGAAGTATAACCATATAATCTACATAAAATGGGTGTAAAACTTCAGAAATGTAAATATAAAATAATTAAATATAGACAAGAACGGCTTAAGGAGTATTTAAAAGTCGACTTACATTGATGATTTCATTTCTGATCGAGTTCAATGTATCTTCGCTTATTATCCTCATAATTGTTGTGATCAACAAAAATTCGACATCATTTGTGATTTGCATATTGCATTAGAGCCTCCCCAAAAATTAGCCAGCTGCAATTCGAGTTGTTAATGGGAGGCCAGACCGAAATGCGACTCACGTTCGAGGCGACAAATTGGTTATTTGAGTGTATTCTAATTTAAACTGAACACAATGCAAATGTTTCATTAACATGGTGGAGTTGAAGCAGAAAGCGATTCAGAAACAGCAGCAGAAGCAGCAACACACATGCCAACCAATCGCAAATGAAATTTAGACCGAATTACAATATTGTTTTTTTTTTGCCTTTTTTTTTTGTTTTAAGAATCAATTAAGTAAAAGCCGTAAATGAAATATTTATGTTGCTGTCTGGTCACGGGGGAATATAGTATATACATGTATAGGCAAATAGTTGCCACTGGGCGTTGCCCTTAGAATTAGACAGCTCTCCGCTCCCTGCTCCTAGCTCAACCCAAAAAAATAAACAAACAAAACAAAATTCAAGTCGAACGCTTGGTTTTCAATTTGCTCATTTGCGTGACTGTACTTGGAGCTGCTCCTTCTTTTTCGACCTGTCTGCGTAACTTGTCCTTAAGTTTTAATGCTTATTTATGTTGTTGCTTCGGCTAAAGTCGCATATTTATGTATCTACTGTGCAGGGCTTTGGGCTTGGCTCCAGGTGAATATTTGGAAAACTGCACCCTTGAATTTACCTATGTGGCCACAACTTTAAGCCTTGTTATTTGACTATTTTTACTACTTACTCCAACTGCGACCTTTTGCAGATATACATAAAGAAGGATTTGCTAAAGTTTACTTTCGATATGAATAAAATTAAGTGTAAGTCATTTAGACAAAATATTATGTTATTTGAAAAAATACTTATTTCAATTTAAATTTGTATTAAAACCTGAAAACTTGAATGCATAGCATGGAGTATAATGTTATGTTAGTATAATTATTTTGAGATTGATTATAAAGAATATGCATTTGGACAAAATAATATAATAAAGTTGAAGAAATACCTTAAAATCAAGTAAAATGTTCGACAAATTGAATGCCAAAGAAAGTTGTAATCAAAAAGGCTTTCTCAGCTGTTTTACATTTTGATGACATTGGAAACAATACTCTGGAAATTTGTATACTACTTGTGTAGCAGAGGCGTGGCACTGCCCTCCCTTTACAATAAGCTAATACAAACGCGAAGAAAATCGGAAATATATAACTCACCAACAGATGAGTTTTGATAAAACTTTTAATTACTTGATTATTATGTATGAACTGTTGTTTAGATTTCGAGAATATGAATAGAATAACAATTCAGCTCACCCTCCCATTGGAAAAAAGCTATCTTCCATGTATCTATTTTTTGTTCATGTTTTGTTGACTCCACATAATTTTGACATCCTTTTCACTTTTGTCTGTGTTCCTATATTTGAAAAAAACAAAGAAAACAAAAAAAAAACAAAAGAAAAGGCAAAAAGTATTTTTAAAGGCGTTCAGCCAAAAAGAGATTTTCACAGTATTCATGTGGGAGTCATTAGGCTGGGATCCTTATGCTTGATGGATTTTTGCATAGCTCGGCAGGATTTACTTGTTTGACTTGTATCCTTTTTGTGGACTGTTGACAATGAGCGAAACATTTCAGCATAGACATTGCCAAGGATAAGTGTTTCTTTCCGACATGAATATTCATGTTTAGGGCGCAACTTAAAGACCATTTTCGGTTGCCTGCGTTGAGCTTTGTGGTTGAATAAATTAGCCACAAATCACATTTTATTGCCCTTAGAGAGACTCATGTTCTTTGCGTTTTTCGATGCTCTTAAATGGACAGTCAATATATTGTACTCCATGGAAGCCTTATGGGCCATTTAGGCGAGTGTTCAAATTTTATATACAATCTGAAATTTGAACACATTGTCGCAGTTTATTTATTTATTTTATTTATTTATGTAATGTCGACCAAAATGAGCCGACGCAGAAAAATACGAGAAATACAACAAAATACAAACAGAATTTATAATGCATTTTTGTTTTGTTTTAATGAGGATTAAGACTTAAGCTTTTATAAAACGTTTAAAAAAAAATAAAAATTAAACTTTTAAATTAAATAAAATGAAAGGATAACGTAATAAATTAAATTACAAATGTACAAAATTTGTATTTTTTTATTTTTTGCACGGTAACTTTATATTTAATATATATATTTTAACTATGTCAATTTAATAAGGATTAATTATAATAATTTAATAATAATTATTAAAATCGTAATATATGTATTATGAATTTCACAATATACATTGTGGCTTATGTACATGCATATATGTACATATATTTATAAATTTATTTATTATTAGGTAATTTAATTTATTTTTAAATTTAATTACGTTGCATTTTATGTTTATGTTTAATTTTAATTTGACTTGAAATTTTTTTCTTAATTTTACACAGGAAGTTGCCCTTTTCAACTAAGCGATTAATTAATTTTCTTGGAAGGGAATTGTAGTTAATGCATTTACTTATCATGTAACTAAGTAGTTAATCTGACCAATTTTTTTAATTTACGATAAAACATAAAATATATTTATAAATGTGCAATTTAATAATATATATATTTTGACACTACGCCACCTTCTGATCCTATAGATCTTCCATCAACTCCAGTTCCTGCATGAATGCAAAAGTGGTAATCATGTTGAGGGCTTTAATGACTTTCGAGTTTATAATATATCCTTAGTCTTTTAATGGCTTAAATGCCACGTTTTTGAACAATGTGCTTAGAGGATTCATTTACAATTTTACACAATTTACACTTAGATTTGGTGCTAGACAAATGTTAAATTATTCAAATATTGTTAATGGCTTACGTTTGTTTATTATTTTTGATGATTTCTATATCTATCATAAGCAGCTTAGCACATCGCAGTCATAAATAATTCACAACAAAAAAAGAAAATACATGTAATTATACACACAGATAAAAACGCACTGAATTTAAAAAATTTGAAGCCGAGGATAAACTTCCTTTTACTTAGACCGTGAAGTTCTGAAACAGATGGTTGTTTCTATCAACCCGAGTGTTTTATTTATTAACTCAAAGCCTAGTTTGTTTAGATTAAGTCAAAATTGTTTTAAGTTCTAGGGGGTTTTCTTGTAGTTACTTTTGGATTACTATTTTTCAGAAAGGACTGTGTATAAAACTTCATTGTAACTTTTTTTCTGATGAGATTTTCTAAAAATATTATTTTTTTTTTTTGTTTATTGTAGTGTTTTATTATTTGTTTTAATTTTTGTTTTTTTTTTTGCGAAATCTGAATTTGTATATTAAATTACAAATATTTCAGAAAAGTAGGAAATAAACCTCATATTCAAAGATAAGCATTTTGTATTTTTTGAGTATATTTGGAAATTGGTTCTAGAAACTTTCCCGATCTTAGTATGTTTAAATATCTGAGCTATTTATGTACTGAGTGTAGCTACATTTAAGAATGCAATTGCTTTTGCTGACATACAATTTGCATATATGAAAGATTGATGAGCCCCGAAAGCTCTTCAAGGTTGTTCCACTTTCGGTGGTTTGTTTTTTGTGTTTTTTTTTTTTTTTGCTGTTGTTCTGTTTGCCTGCAAAGATATTGGGCAAATACGCTTATTGGGTAAACAGCAGATAAACAACAGTTAGCACTGTGCTGTGATTCTGAATCTCTTGGCTGCTATAAAAAGGTATCGCAGCATTCTGGCAATGCACAGAGCATCCTCGTATCCCAGTTGACAGCAAGATGTGCCAGCTTCTTCTCATCTGCCTCAGCTGCTGCTGCCTGCTGCTGGCGGCTGCCAGCACCGACCTGCCCGAGGAAGTTGCCACAACAGATGCGTCGTTTGAGTTTCCTGATGAGGACGTCACATGGCATGAGCTAGGCAAGCCGAGTGCTCAGGAGGAGCAATTGATGGCGTCGCAGAAAATAAACTGGTTGCCAATTGCGCTGGGCGCCGACCCGGACAAAGAGCTGACCAGGCAGGTGGAGGCGAAGAAGGACGAGGAGAAGATGGAGGAGGAGGAGGAGCAGGAGATGCTGGAACCTGTACCGCGTGATGTCAATGCATGCCCCATCACAGCAGATAAGGGACTGACCCGCTTGATCCGCAATGCTCGTCCTCTGCTCGATCTGCCTCGTTTGCGCAACATCTTGGCGAATGCTCGCGAGGATGGCAAGGTGAATGACCTGTTTAGGCTGATTCGCAGTGATCAATTCAAGGAGCGCGTGCGGCGACTGCGCAACACCAGGGAGCAGGGCGCGCTGAGGGATTACGTGTGCCAGGCCCTCAAGCTCAATCACACCTATTACATTGAGTACGCCCGGTTGCTGATCGATGTGCAAGGAACAGAGCCGGTGAGCAGTCCGTTGCCCAATCGTCGCCGGGGTGTGCGTGGATTGCTGCAGGATCTGCGCGATGCACTGCCGCGTGCCCAATTGCGGGATCTGTATCGTCGCCAGCTGGCGAATGACAGGGAGCTGACCATGGCAGTGCGACTTCTTCGCAGCATGGAGTTCCGGCGTCTGCTCGCCAATGTGCGCGCCCTGCCCGAGTATCGGGTGGTGCGGAATGACCTGGAGTTGGCCGGAGTGCCGCTGCAGCTGCTCCTCAACCTGGTATCCAATGCCTTGGGCTGGGGCTCCCTCGATGTGGGCACTGAGACGGAAATCTTAAGTGGCTTTGCTTAGGGTTGTGCATCTATCTTCTCACCTCAGTTTCTGAAAACTTCTCTGTGACTTCCCTATTGTATTTTGCACTTGGCGTCAACTAAATCAATCTTCTCATTCCCTTTCTAAGTCTACTCAAAAACTTATCGGCGCTTTCATCTCGACTTAAAAATGGAACAATGTAAAATTTTTAATCTTATTCTTCTAAAACTTATTCATTGAGAATCAAGGATTTTATTTAATTCAATTTTTAATTTTTTATTGGCATAAGAAACATATTTAAATTTATTCTTTAAAATATTTTATTTTTCATTAACTGTGTCAAGCAATATATTGAATGATATATAGCCATATCTCTATATTTTTTATAATTTATCACTTATTTTAGAAAATCTTGTGTCTCCGTTTCTTTATAAAAACGCTTATTATCTTTTTTTATTGTATATCTTATATTGTACAATTATCTTTGGATGTCTGTTAATATTCCTTTTTGATTACATTTAATAAATTATAATTACCTTTCAAAATCTGTTTAAAATTGTTCAATAGTTTACAAATTATCTCTGGGTTTCTGCTTTTATATTCGATACCCATTAAGAATTGTAACAAAATGTGTTCCTTGCATTTTAGTAATTCTGAGCAACAACAATTTTAATCTCCGCATCTCCCCAGCTTTTAGAACACCAGTTGTTTCTCTGATCAATTTGATTTCCTCAAAATCATTTCGATGCGCTGTTCTCGGCTCGTGCCTGGTATCATTTTGATATCATCGATGTCCCCCGTTGGTCGTCTTCAATTGTTGGGCAGCTGGGCAACAAATTTTTAATTCTTTTATTTCAATTACAGTCGGAATTCAATAATCGGAGAAATCGCGACCAAAAGCTACCCTATATACAAAGTTTACAAAATATAATGTTGAATTTACACAATTAATGGCCTTAATTCATCTTGGGTTCCACATATTCATTATTCGCGAATAATTCTCACTTCTTAAAGTTGTATCTAGTTTTAAGCCTTAGTGCTAAATATTTTGAATATAAAATTATAATTCATTTGAATTGATCATTGTGTTTTCTGCCTAACAGAACGTTATAATTTCAAAGTGATCATTTTAATATAATCTAATAAAAATTAAATAAAATATATAATACACACTTGTAACATAAAATTCCACATTAAGACAATTAAACATTTAATTAATTTAAATTCATTATTGCATTTTCTGGATAAATTAAATTTCAGAAAGTTCTAGTTTCCAAGCGATCACTGTTAATTAAAATGAATAAATAATATTTATTAAATGCATTTATACACATATTTTGAATAGAGACAAAGTTGTAATTTTCTGCCTGTTGCATGCACATTTTCATAGCTTTACTATGCCTCTTTTTGGTTAACCTATTGCGATGTGTGGGGGGCATAAAAATAGTTGACTATATCTCGGACCCGACTCCGCTCTGTACTGACATGTTTACATTTGGAGGGACGGCGGCAGACGGTGCAGCCGCAAAAGAGTAGCACCCGAAACCACTTCAGATTCGTTCAGGGTCAAAATCATTACAGCCGACAGTTTTTCACTTTTGAGCTTGTTGTTGTTGTTGTTGTCACTGTTCGCGCCGCATGCTGTCCGCCTTGCCACGCGGCAGAAGCACGAAGAAAACAAACCAAAAAAAAAAAAAAAAACAGATATTTTCTTCAGACCGAATCTTATATATCCTTACACAACGGAATCTAATTCATAATATATATATTTAAATATTAATTAATTAAAACTTTGGGAGATACATAAAACTGTTAATAATATGAATTATATTATTCCATATTTAATAATTATATAATTTATACTTTGAGAGTTACATAAATATGCTAATAAAGTTGCATATTTACCCCATAATTAATAATTATTTATTTGATACTTTGACCGATAGATAAAATTGTTACGAATACTGTTAATTTTATTCAACATTTCATAATTATTTCAATTATGTTTTTCAAGTTTTTCAATTAGAAATCATCTTTTATTTCTTCTATATGACTGATAAATATGTCTAGATCGATTCCATTACTGAAGCTGATCGGCAATATGCATGTCATCGAAAAGGTCTCTTCAATGAGTTGCCCACTTCACAAGAAATTCGTAGTACCCTCTGTTAGGGTATAAGCAAATATCAACAAATAGTTGTCGCTGCCACACATGTTGCCTCTCGACGTCGCGACGTTGTCGCTGCCTCAAAAGAGTTCATCAACTGTGGAGCTGTCAACGCCAGCCTCTAATCGAGCCAACAGTTGCCATAAACAAATTACAAACAGATCAGCTGCGGCTGGCAGTAGCCAAGTGCCTAAAAATAATCCCAAAATGTACATAAGGCCCATAAATTGGGGGCAAACGATGCGACGTTTACGGAAATGCGGACAAGAAATTATTTATTGCAGTCGCCAACACAGCAGCGAACAACAACGAATAGCAAACAACAATAACAACAATAACAACAACAACAACAACCACAACGATGAACGTGTCAAAACAAACAAACATTATGCAAAAGACAACAAACAAATCGCTTGACGACGCAGATAAATGAAAAAGTTGATATACTCGTGCTCTGCAAGAAATTACAAATTGATTACGTTGAAATCGTCTAAGAAAATCAAAAGAATAATAGTAAAAAAAAATAATATTATTTTAGTTGATTGCATAAGAATTGACAAATTTAGACTCAAGTCTATTGGCGGATATTTAAAGTAATTAAATACAGAAAAGGGATATCAGATGAAAAGAGCCGCTCCCCTCTTAAATATACATATAATTGCTATATTTATTGTTGCAGCTGTACGATATATATATATATATATATATATATATATAATATGTTTTCAAATATGTACAAAGTAATTTGATCTCAACCAAAATTCAGACAAGGCGAAGGAATCAGAATTAATAAAGTTGTTAAGCAAAAGACTTTTGGAAAAGCAATTAGCAAGGTGAAAAATAATTAACAATGGAAAATCAAATTATGGTATGCTATTATGGTATAATATATAAATACAATTAATCGATATTAATTAAAATATATATTCCTCAAAAGTTTGTATTTATAAAGCAATTTATTGGTACATGTTTACTTGTGTCAAATTTAACAATAAATTATCATGATTAGATAATAAATTTAATTAATTTGTTGTCAAATTTCTTGCTATATTTATTATAAATATATAGATATTTCTTAATCAGAATTATTCCTTAAATCTTCTTATGATTTTTTTTGTTTTTATAAATATCTACTATCAATTAATTTTGGAATTAATTATTATGTTAGTTTTAAAGATGTGAAAAATGTGATTTGGGTTAGATTTAGGATTTTTAGTTTTCCTCATAGTTAAATTGCAGAATAATTCTAGATTTAATACATAATTAAAATGTAGTTAGAATAAATTTAAATTTTTTAAATATTTTAATAAGTTAATCTAACAACTTTAGTACAAGTACTTGAATTAGTCAGATTGCTTTGTTAGTTGCTGCGATCAATCGAATTAGTCAAACACATGTTTTGCAGTTTCACATTTAGGCAATTCAATCCTATTATTGTTGTTTGCGTACCAAAAAGGGTTTGTTCCGCCATTCAAACATAATTAAGCAAATGTCAGTCAGTCCGTTCACCTTTGTTGGATTGGGTAACACAATAGTCCCCATCATGGATCGCGTAAACTTCCCCCCTCACACCCCAGAGTGCTGCTTCTGGGCCACAACAGATGGTAGGTTTCAACAACTGCCGCACCTTGACTTGGAACTGTGCAACAGGCTGGCACGTCTTCAGTAAGAGTTGGACATGGAACTGGAGTTGGGGCTCCACTTTCAACTCGGCTGCCTCTGCTCTGCTCTGCTCGTTGCACGCTGCTCGCTGCAGTCAGTCAGTCATATGAAACGGGCCACATGGCAACAACAACAACAACAACAACAACTGCGTTGGCGTTTGGCAAAATTTCCCTTGGCGGCTGCAAGTTTTCCTGGACTCCAACTGCCAAGCATTGGCAATTGCAATTGCAGTTGTTGCGGAGGACTGGAGATTAGAGACCAGCCATTAAGTTGGACACGCTTGGCCAGCCTCAGCTAGACGCAATTGCTGTTGTTACCCACGCTGTCTGGTTGGAGGGGTTTGGTTGGGTGGGTGGGGGCCTGTCAAATGTCGCTATCGTTGCCAAGGCCAATGAACTGAATACCTGAACATGCGTTCTCCAAATAAACACACACACAATTGATGCAAGCCGCCCAACACAAGAAACGCGCAAGCTCTCAATTTGAGGCCAAGAACTCACGCCTCGTTTTGGCCATGAATATAAACGGGCTTTTTGACGTCATCAATGTTATTAGACATACACAACAGAAGCTGCCACGCCAACGGAAGCCATTAGATCGCGCTGGCAGCGAGGGGCCGGCGGGGAGTTGGAGCTGCGGCAAGCCGTGGGGCACAGCCTCAGCCATAGCCACTGCCACAGCCTCAACCTGGGCCTGGCATTCCAAGCAATTAATATTAATTTCCGCTGCTTAAACAACAAAAACGAAAAAGAAGCCAAGTTAAAAAGCTTCTGCAGCTGTTGTTGTCGCTCATGTTGTTGCTGTTGTTGTTGCTGTTGTTGTTGCTGTTGTTGTCGCTCTTGTTGTCGCCCTTGTTGTTGTTGTTGCCCCGATTTCATAACTCTATTTGGCGGATGCTGGAACGGGACTCAAAAGAATAACATGTTGCGGCATATCTATTTAGAATTCAGAATTTTCATATGGTCTCTCTTAAGGCTCATGCTCCGATAGATATGATCCACAAAATCTAAGAGAAAATAAATTATGTAAACTATTTAAAATAAAATAAAAATATTTAAAAAGTTTGATAATTAAACTTTTTATTTACATTTGTCCCAAATATATTTACTATAAAAGTATATTATTTTATTCAAATAAGCTTCGAATCTAGCATTCATACTTTAATAAATCGTTAACTAATTAAACTTTTGATTAATTAAACCTTTTTTTTTAAATATATCTTCATTTTATTTTTTCAACGCTTATGTGACACAAATTATGCGCCTCAACTCCACTACTTTAACTTATTAGTTTTATTTTTTAAATTTTAAAGACTAAACTTACTTGTTGCAGTCACATTTTCAGTTAACTTTCCCATTGGAATTTCCAAGTGTTTTGAACTTTTAAAATTTTCATGGCATTCACCAAAACTTTGATAGCATTGGAATTGCAATTGAGCATTGGAATTTTTGTAAATAATCTAAAAATTGTTCAGTGAATGCCTACAGTTTTTGTGGTACAAAACCTATAATTATTTAATATTTTCGATATGGGTTCACAGTATTGTCTTCTTCTTATCGCTAACCCCATATTAACTACTTAAGACTGGGCGTTGGGCACCACAATTCACGCCTAATGAAACGCTCCACAAATGCTCATTGAACTAAAGCAAACCAAAAGCGAAACCACAAATCAAATTAAAATTCCAAATACTTATGTTGAGACATAATGCTCAGGAACAGCCCACAATTAATCTTTGTGGTGCAGTCTAGAACCGCTGCAAGAACTGCAATGCGTCTATTGACGATCCACCACCACCAACAACAACAACAAAAACAACACACACAATACCAATAATAGCCATGGCAACCAAAAAGCAGGCAACTCTTTTGCCGACTACTGGCCAAGCATGACTTGAAGTTTGTTGGAGCGCTTAACCCAAATACAACCAAAACAATGGGAATCAAATAGACTGCTTAAAGCCGACATTTTTACACACTATCGATGCAAAAAAAAGATAAGTAAATATATGCATATATTACATAAAGAATATAAAGAACAAATGCACATCTATAACTAATTTATATTCTAATCATATTCAAAATCAGCACTAAAATCCAAAAACAGTAAAGGCTAAAAACATCTGAATTTGGCATAAGAAGAATGCCTTTTAACAACAACATTTCAAATATGGTCTATATACCATCAGGGCAATAAATAAGTTAAGAAAATATATGGACACATTAATTAAAAAATACAAAAATATAGAAAATATTATTTAATATTTTTATACCATACAAAATTCAGCACTGAAATTCAAAATTGATCCATTAAGGTAAAAACAAAAAACTAAAATCAGAAAATGTTGTATCGAAAGGAATACATTAAAAATTAAAACTAAATTGAATCTTGACTCAAAAATGTTTCACTACCAAATAGATATTAGTTAAATATTTTAAACTCAATTTAAAATGAAAATGAATATATTTATATCTAATTTAATGCTAAGAAGCGGAACTGCCACTCATAGTTAAAGTGCCCCATTGAAATGTTAGGGTATTTATAATAAAGTGCCCCAGCTACAGCAACGATGACAACAATACGAGGGAAACAACTAGAGACCCGAGCTGATATTGCGCCGTTCCAGCGGCAGACAAAACAATTGCCGGCCGGCACAGTCCAGTGGTGCTCCATGCCCCTCCTCGCTCTTCCCAAACCACTTGAATACCCCAAAATTTTTTGTAAAGTTTCTGAGTTTTCAATTGAGCACAAAGTGGAGCCACAGCTCGATGGCAAAGTCTGTGGGGGTTCAATTTGTTTGGTCAGCTGAGGAGGGCAAGGGGAAAGATCACAAATGCTTGTTGTTGCTCTTGCTGTTACTTTTGTTGTTGTTGTTGTTATTGTTCTTGCCGCTGGAGCTACTGGGTGCAGCTGGGGGGTGAGTGGGGCAGCTGCTGAAGTACGCGTACTCAGTGGGTTAAGTGCGTTTTATGGTTTGTTGATACAACACACCAAGAAAATATGTGGTTTGTGCTGGATAGATATCCTGCACACAAATAAAGTATAGGATCAGGAGATCAATGCTTTATCAAACCATCTCATCTAGTTACCATCCAGATTCTGTAGTAGGTTTTTTTTTTAAGACCTGGTTTTTGAGAAATCTGCTCTGTTTCTTAAGAGATGCGTGGAAGTTAGTGTACGTAAAAGAGGAGTACTTTGCATTATATTGTTTTAGATATATTATATATTTTTTCCAATAACTATACAACTGAAAATAATATTACAATTAATCAATTTTTTCTATTTTAGCTTCAGTCTACCAAAACAGACAACAAATTTGAAAAATATGAAAGCAAATAATATATGAAAAATATTTATATTTTGATAACTTAAGCAATTAATTAAAGAATTGCTTGTCTTTAAAATGCAAAAATAAATTAGAATAAGAAAATAAGTTCAATTTATATATATATTATTTATCAGTATGTTCTTTATAGATAAATATAAGTTTCACAAATTAGCATTATTCAGCACATTTATAGCTATATTATGTTGCTTATGCTTATGCTACCCTTTGGCGAATTTTGAATGACTCCAGGGTATGGAAACGGAGCAAATGCGCCTACTGTTGGCAGCTGAGCCCGCAGGCTATTACAAAACTTTACATTGCGGATGCTGGTGACAATTTTCAGGCTTGTTTCGGGTCAGCCAGCGACTCATTCAGTCAGTCTTTCATTTGGTAATGATTTATGAAGCCTCAGCAAATTGCCAAAGAGCGCTCAGCGTTGAAATTGCCTTGTAAGTCTCAAGTTTTGTCAGCTGAAACTTTTGATATTAATTATACATTAAGTGTAATTTCATGTGCAGCTTGTTATCAATAATCATAGATTCTGAATGCTCTCTTATAATACATTAAAATTCTAGCATGTTTTCCCATCTGAATTGTTAAGCAGATCTAAAGAGCCACATGGGTTGGGCCAACAATATGAGTTCAACTCATTCGATTACTTTAAACATTTTGATAGAATTTGTCCACTTTATACTTCCTTAGAGCTACGAGTTCTCTTTCATATGTAAATGCAAGTCGTAAACACCTTCAAAGCAGGCTTACGAGCCACAAGCTCCATTCACAAACGCTTTTATGAATGGCATACCACAATTTAAGATCAGTTCATTTGCTTACTGAATGAATGAGTTTTTGATTTGTCGTTAGCGGCCAACGCTTAAAATGCTTTTCGGGGTCAATAACAAATGGCTGAAACCCACTCGACAAATGCACCACACTCCAACAATCTCCAATATGCAAAACCACAAACAAAATGCAGTTCATTTCAAAACATGTGAAAATACAAAGAGCTTAGATACTTGCCACGCGCCAACGTGTCGCGTTTCTCATTAATTAGCAGCCAGAGTGGACTCGAGCTTGGCCATCTTTTGAAGTAAATAAACATGGTCATAACATATATATATACATATATATATATAAGTACACCCATATCAGGTTAGCACCAGCTGTCATCCTAAAATTGTAACACTAAAAAAAATACAGACAACAGACGAAGCAGCAGCTTTAATCATCATCAACGGCGTCATTTGTGCGGAGGCGTTGCTTTTGTTTTTGTATTTGTTATTGTTTGTGTTTTTATTATTTTGTTGTATCATAAAAACAAAAGATGCTTTTTATATCTCTGTGGCCATATGTTGGATTAGTCGTGCCATAAATGGCACAAAATTGATGACGTTGAGCAGCAGCAGCAAACAAGACGACGACGACGACCTACATCAATGTTAAATGTAATTGTATTAAAGCTCCGATTATCTCACGCTTGTTGTGGGCGAGTCTCGGTTATGACGGCTAGACGGTTCCAAAGAGACACGTATCTGAACCCAGTAAATGTCAACTTCAAAGCGAAATGCAATAAGATGAACCTACAAGCGAAATAAGCCCACATGAGCCACAACTTTTCAATTTTCCAAGAACTGACAGTTAGCTGTTGCTACTGATAAAATTGCAATTCTTGAATTAAGAATATTCTTTTTTTTTTAATGTATCATTTTAAATTTATAATCTTAACCTCATAATAATATAAACAAACTCAAATCAAGATTGCGTTATTAACAAAACAACAGAAAGAAGACAACAGATTTGGCTTAGCGCTTTTTAACATTCTTGATTAAATTTGTCACTTAAATAAAGAATACTTTATTCGTATTAGGGATTTAAAAACACCCACACACATGTACTTAAATTTAGATGAAAGAAGACTTAAGTAATTTGAATTTGATTAAGGTTGTTTAAGTCTTAGATTATATTCTGAAAAGTTTTTCATTACCAGGTTGTTTTGGTGGTTAGAATTTGTATACAAATAAATATAAATAAATACATTTTAATACAAATATTTAATTTAATTAATCATTTTAAATTTTATATAAAATAATTTGTATTTTTATTTTTATATTTAAATTGAAGACAGTGAAAGAAATATTTAAAATTTCTACATTTATTTTTAAATTCTATACTGCTTTTAGTTCACATGAAATAAAAAATTGAATAAACAAATGTAATAAATAAAATCAATAAATGAAATACAATAAAATAAATGATGTCAATACAATAAATATACATTTATTTATGATTGTATATAGACGCATCATAAATCTAATTATTGGTTATATAGACGCTTCAAGTTGGGGCATAAGAATAACAAAGTGTTCAATTCACTTTGCAGATTTGTGGCTTTGACAACAAGTTCAATAAATTCAAATGCTATGCTACGATTTGGATACCAATCTGAAACTAAATCTAGAAATGAAGAGATGTAAAACTACTTCTCATATGCAATTGATTTGATTTGCATTGTTTTGTGGAGACAATCGTTTGAGTTTCAGAGCTCACATGGAGCCTCCCATGGAGGGCTGCTCTTCCAATCTCACAATTGTGTCAACGTTGCACTTATTTTTCTCACATTACCAGAAAGTAATTCAATGAGACAGAAACAGAAAGAGGCACGTTGCACGCGAGGGGATCTGTGCAACTTGTTGCCTTGCTTTCTATTGCTGGGCAATTTGCAGCAGCCTTTGCCGCTGCTCCACATGCCACCAAGTGCGGCGAGGGGAGCTTTACATAAGCATATGTATATGATATATGGGTGACTCTGAACAATTTTGTTGTTACGCTCGATATTTGTGTTGTTGTCGCTCTTTGGCGATTTATGTGTCATTGTTTCGCCCTTTGAAATTACCCAGAGAAACTGAAACGAGTTGTTGATTGTCGATTGTAATGAGTTGTTGATAACTTTCGCTGAGCTTGAAAAACGGAAGTTGATCTCCAGTTGATATGCTTGATGATATAACGATAGTGGGTGCTGTTGCCCATTGCTCGCATTAATAAAGAAAGTTTTTCGTTGTTTTTGTTTTTTTAATTTTTTTTTTTATTTTCGCCATCATCATTATCATTACAATCGTAATTATCGTTAGAGTCTCTGTCTGGCCATTTCACAACTATTGGCCCGCATCTGTGCTAAATTGAATTTTAAAAACCCATAAGCAAAGCAATTTACAAGCCGCTTACCTTCTACGGTCATATCTCGAATAGTCGTAACTCCAACACAGATTACATAGCTCTTAGCACTGATTACAGTTCACACAAGCTAAGCGATGCTTTGACCATTTGTGGCACTTGGTAGCCTGTTAGTCGAATATTAACATCCAATATCGGTTCAGACACCACGCAAAATTCATATATTTTGCACCCAACTACGCAGTATTTTTTTTGTATACCCTGCATCGATTCAAAATTGTGTAATTGGGGTATTGAAGCTGACAAAGCGGATCTGGGAATATAACAGACTGAGTGAGATATCTTTAACACCATGCAGTGAATTAATTTGTTTTGTCGATTGCTACTCCCGATAAGGTATCGATAAATATCTATGTACAATCTAGAAGGCTATACGATATACTGGTACCATATAATTTCGTATACTTACTTATGTACAATAACTGCGAAGCTATGCAAAAGATTCTCCATAATTTCTGTGTAAGTATAGAACTAGTGTGGAACTAGAATTTATCGATTGCATTATTTTTAATTAGATATTAATAAGTATCGATTTCCAATTTTATTTTTCTTTTTCTTAGCATATATTGATATACCACATTTTGGATATATCTCCCGTTCCCTTAAAATTTCGGCTTTTGGTCTGCGCTTAGCTATATAAAATCAATTTAAATGCGAATATTAAATTTTCACCAATTGAATTATTTGTGTGCCTATTTAAAACAAATAAGATAACTTAATAAACATTTAATTTTACTTATTCATTGCCTAAAATGCGCAGATCATGTTGCTCTGAGGGTATTTCGATAATAAATCTAAATTGGTAAGCGTGTGTGTAGGAATCTCGTGCAGGGTATGTCCAAGCCGTGTACTCTCGATTGGCGCGCTCTTTCTTTTTTTTATCAATTAAGGCAGCCGGACACCTACCCGCAGCAAGGCCCACTCACTGTCGGTATATTCGGCTGTGGTCAAGCTAAACCGCGATCCCAGCCCCCGCATCCGCCCCGCCCCCTTGCCCCACGCCCACCTTCATTTGTGGTTGGCGGCGTGGCGCGTGCGCAGGCGCAAAAGTTTATTTGCATAATTTAAATTTTTATAGTTTGGTTTATTTTCTTATTTTTTTTTTTTTTAATTTTGGTATGTGTGGGAGAATTTGTATGTTTATTGTTAATCTGGTTTTTGTGGCTTTGATGTGCCTCTGGAACGGATGTTGACAATTTTCGTTCACAGCGTGCAACTGCAGTTTCACTTTTCATGTGCAACATTCGCTTCTTTTAGAAATCTACTTTGCGGCACAATGCTTAAAGTTACTTTTGCGTCTCCCAATTCCCACAAAGACCGCTTTAATGTGTGAATTGTGCACTTCGTGTCCATAATTAATGACTTAATCTGCTTAATGAGATAAATATAAATAAACATATGGTTGGAATTTAATATTAGTTTTGTTTGCCAAATCACACACCTGTGGAGAGATCGATAAAGCCAGAGTTCTGTGTATTAATAATAAATAAAATGACACAGCTAATTACATAAAAGTGAAATTAAAACCATTGAAAAGTGTTTACTCAGTATTTATTTACTAGTGTATTTAAATTAAATTAACAAAAATAGAGCATTTATTTTGATTATCTCTGAAATTTGTCTGATCAAATTAAATCAAGTAAGTAACTTTTAAATACATAGTTTTGTCTACATTATATTTAAATATTTAATAAGGATTAAATTACCATAGACAGAAATATATTTAATTTAGTTAATATTTATTTTTAGTAATACATTTTTGGTTTTAGTTTGGAAAATTGAATTATTAATTAGTTTATGATTTGTTGTAAATTATAACTTAATCGGTATATAAAAAAGATATGAATAAGATAAAAATAAATAAATAAATAAAAATAGTTCCTCCAAGGTGTATCTTTCACTTTACATTATCCAGCAGTGAGAAAATTCCTTGGAAAGCAACACTGGAAATCTGTAATTCGAGCCTCTAAAATATCTGTCAACTTAGCTTGCTTATCCTACATAAATAAGACCAATTTCCTTAGAAGCTAAACGTAAGAAGTATTAGAGCAATTTGCAGAATATAATTCGCTTTATATCGTTTAAGATGAGGCATATCGATTACATAATATTTATCTAACCTTGTTGCGGTGCCTCTTGAAATAACGATATTATGTAATCGAATGTCAATTATTTAATGGGCATCGGAGTGTGATTAACACACATAACCCAAAATACCAAAAGCCAATTAAAACAGCATTATCCACACCACAGTTTGTGTGTATTTGAATTGAATGCTGAGCCCAGTGCTAGATTTGTTTAATAAACAATTTCCGCTTTGATTTCTGTATGGGCTCGGATGCTGCAAGCTAATTAACTGGTTGTGTCTAGTGTGTGTGTGTGTGTGTGTGTATGTGTGTGCGTGTGTGTTTAGTTGAGCAGCATTCACTTAATTAGGCTCGGGTCTGAGTGTGAAAACTGAAGCCGCACCCTCAACCGCACCCGTGCCCCGAGTGGGCCTCAGCTACTGGTCAACCTGCTGATGGATGCTGCAGTGGAGAAGCAGAGGCAGAAGCCTCAGGTGTTCTTTTTTTGTTGTTGTTGTTAGCAGAGAGCCAATGGGAAGTGCAGTTTCCTTTTGCCGGTCGCGTTCTTGGCGCATTTCTGCTGCACTCGCATTTTTGCGCGAATTAGCTGGCAATTAGCTTTGGCTGCTATTTGGCCCCTTTGATGATTGATTGCGGCTGCTGCTGGGCCGATCGCTGTTCGATCATCGATTTGCCGACAAAGTGCGTGCCAAGTGCAACAATTTGCAGCAGTAGCAGTAGCAGTGGCAACAGCAGCAAAACGATGTCGCTTTTCGCCAATTGGCATTCAGTTAAGTGCCCTGGGCAGCTTCAGCAGCTTCAGCAGTTGGTAGTCGGTAGTCGCTAGTCGGTAGTCACTTCTGGCCCTGTCCAATCAATCAATGCGCGCTCTGCTCTGCGGGGTTTTTTTTTTTCTTTCAGGCTGTAAATATTTTTCTGTGCTGCTTCCACCGGAAAAATATTTGCTTCCGTTCTTTGTTTATCTCAATTCTATGGCATGGCAAATAAATTACAATTAAGTGCAACAAACATGCAACAATTATGCACTGCTGTCCGCACGCAGCGGATGTTCAGTCTGGCCCAAGCCCAGCGACAACATCATTAGCCCCCATCCCCATCCTCCAGCACTAACACTAGCCCTAACCCCAGCTAGTAGCTCCCTAAACAGAGCTCTAGCTCTATTGCCTAGTTCCTGGTCTCTAGTGTTGTTGCGATCTATTGAATTTGATTCTGGAGCTCTGGTTGGGCTGAGTTGGAGTGTTTCGCGACGAATCTTGAATACCCTTTGTTGTGCTTTACATGTCGAAATATATACTTGTGAGCAGCTTCTAAAAAAACAATAGTTTTTTCATTTCTAATTGATGATTGATTTAAATAAGTCCTTTACTGGCTAAAAATGCACTGCTTTTAATTTGAATACCCCGATATATTTGTTGAATACCATCTTTATTCGTTTCCAAAACAAGGGGGGAGCTTGAAACATTTAATTCACTGATAATAATTCGAATTTTTAAATGTATTTATTAATTTTTTGTATTAATAAATTTAATTTTAAATTATTGAACATCAAAATTGGAACTCTAAATATTTGCGCTTGAAGTTCCTTACATATTTTCAATATTTTGTTGTTTGATTATTAGAAAAATATTTTTGGATATATTTCAAACAGAAATGGAATTTAATTAAATTTACTAACAAGAATGGTAATTAGAAAGTTGATCATTGAATGTAAATAAACTTCAAGGAATTGAGATTTTCTGTATATATTATTTTATTTTATTTTTCTACCAATATTCATGTGTAGCTTTATGCTCTCTATCTCTTTCGCTCTTGTTTTATATTATATGCCTGCCTTGCTGTATGTCTCTCTGTCAAATTGTATTTTCTGTTCACTCATAATCTAAACACATATGTTTAATACAAATTTTCTAGCTTTATTTAAGCCAAATGCAAATATATCTCTACCTAACTCTCTTCCTAACAGATCTATCTCTCTCTCTCTCTCATTCTTTCATTTCTCTTTTTTAGTTGTCAGTCCATCGTCTCCAAGAAGAACTCTTTTTGATCGTCTGGAAAATGTTAGAGCATTCATGTGCGACGTCGCCCTACAATGACAATAGTGGTCGAGTAGTGACAGTAAAAGTTGTTGTCCGTCCCGGTGGAGCATGTTAATCCGGAAGTGGGTCATTTTCCGAACGCAAATGAAAGCGCATGTGGCTCGCACTGTGAACCGTTGAAAATCAACAACACATGCGATATGCTAGATGCGAGTTGATGTTGATGATGATGATGATGATGGGATGATGGGACGATGTGAGTGGGATACGCTCAGCGATGGATGTGAAAATGAAACCATGTATTCCAGTGAAAAGCTGCAGCGAGACATCCGAATGCATCATAATAATCATCATGTAATCAAAATGAGAAACGACACTATTGTCTTTATTTAACGTGTGGGAAACCCTCTCAAAGATCTCCTCCGCATTGTTTTCATCTCTTACGCAAAAGTCATAACCAATTGATGCTATCCATTTTGCAGCCAAGTTAAAGTTGCAGTTCTTAGTTTGATATAGTTGCAGAGTTATTACCTGTACCCATCTCCTGCTCGTAAATCTTGAGACTCATTTTAGAAACTGTGTTTGGAAATATGCAATTCCTTGTAAATAGTCATAAGCAGGCGCCTCTTTGACGCAATATTTTTTCTTTTCCACTCTTTGCTGCAATTTCAGAGCAGTCCTGTCCGTAACCCTTTCACTTGTTTTTAAATCATAATTTCACATATTTTTGTAAATATCCAAACCCTAATAAATACATGCTGTTCACGGGGCGCCTCTTTGATGCAACCTTTCCCCGCCGCCGTCTACCTGCCGTTGCTCTAATTTGTGCCCGAGTCTCTGTTAACTGGAAATCGTTTAGGCCAAAAGTGTCGCGTTTCAAGCCCGCCTAAATGAGCCCCTTACCCAGACCCAGACGTATCGTTGGGTTGCACCGCTTGAAGCCGTTCCTTTGACAGATTTATGCATACTTTTAGTTTTCGGAGCTATTCATTATGTTATTTATGATATGCATTTTCTGAGCTCAGCCCTTTCTCGTTTTCTGTGCATCAGTTTTGATTCGTTTTATGGCGTTTGTGTGTTTACTCTGATTCTGGAATGTTGCCGCCTAACGAAAGATGAAAATGAGAACATATTTAAATTTTTTTGTTAATGTCGCATTTTATCAGACACCATTTTCCAGTTAAACAGCGGATCACAGACTGAGAATATACAGAATTGTGTACATGCTTTGTGTAAAATTGTAGAGATCAGTGTGATATGTGAGAATTATATTTTTATCTCTACAAATTTGTATAGTCCCATTTAACTTGATAGGCTTAAGTCAACCAATATTAATCGATTTTATACTTAACTACGTTGGTAGCTTATTTGATGCAATTATTTAAAATCCATCTGGTAAGTCCAAAACATGACCACACTATAATCTAATGAATTAATTATCAGTTTGTTTTCTTTGTTAGATGATTAATTGAGATAAGTATCTTTGAGATGTGTCACTCATCTCTAATATAACTTAATTTGTGCCTTTGTGCATTTCAAGGTTGCTCACATAACAAAAATCAGCTGTATTATTTATTTTATTAACATCTTGATTTCTTTAAAGTATTGCGATTTTTAAAGAGCTCGCCGACTTCCACAGCTGCGTTAAAATAAATAAAATTTGAAGGTTCATAGTTTAGTAGTCTTCACAAATCGATTCACATTTTGAATAGTAGTAAAATAGATGAATAAATTGTGTACTATTCACATTATCTCCTCGAAGCAGTTAAGCTACTTGGGTTGTTATCAAGACGTCGACACAATTTTACCCCACTTTTGCTGATATCTTAAGAAAGCTTCAGCTTACTGGCTTAGATAACCATTCAACAGTCAGTCAATCAGTGAGGACAAACTGTTTTTTTTTTATATACACAATAAATGGATATAAAAAGTCGTATAAATAAAGCACTCTCGATTAGAGAAAAGGTTTTTGCCAGTTGCTTGCACAACAGCTGCGTGTATTTAAAGAGAACCCTTTTTGCCCCAGGAAGTATCTGCTTATTTATTTAAGATACATAACGTTGCAAATTGAGGCCATTGAGTGAACACAGTTGAGATTTATGAATTAGCTTTCAGTGTAATGATTGTGTTTATCAATGAAACCTGATAGGGACGACAATAAAATGATTTAGTGTCGGAATCTTATCTAAATAACAATATAAATTTCCGCCTGCAGCTAAGCAAATAGTTTTAACTATATTTTTGCCGTTGAATGTTGAACACAGAAATAGTAAATCCCTTAAATATATAATATATATTGAATAGAGTTAAATACTTTTAAGTATTCAAGCCAGTTTTTGCTTTTAAGAATAATAGCCATATTATCTTTATCTAAACTGAAAATACATAATTTAAGGTTATATCAATCATAATCAAATTTGTCATTATACTCTGACATCGACAGTATCATACAACTTATAGAGATTTAAAACATGAAACATATACTAATCTGTGCTCGCAACAATCTGATGCAACTTTGGAGCTATAGCTATCAAATTTGATAGGTAGATTTTTAAGACCGCTCTCTAAAATTCATTTTCAGCCATTTGCGCCAATACAATTTTCAAAAATCTCAATTATATGTCCCGCAATTTAGTAGCTACACTTATGGAATCAGAGTATTTCGTAGTCGATTCTCACTTGTTTTTTTTTTTTTGAGTACATTTGACATTCCCAGAGCAATTGTTGAAATTGTTTGTTTGCCCAAGTCAAATTAACTGGGCAAAGCTAAAGACGAGCACTCGAGCCCGCGGCTTTAATGGGGGTAAAATAATAACAAGCGAAACATTAAAGTAAACAACCATCTATTTATCTATCCATCTATGTACCCATCTGTGTCCAAGGATCGCACTGTTTGACTTTGCCAAATAGGCCCTGAGACAAGGCAGCTGTCACCAGCACGCAGCACGTAGCATGCAGCACGCAGCAAGTAGCAAGTAGCAAGCAGCTCGAAGCTCAGCTTGAGTTTGAGTTTGAAATGCTTTCAAATGGGAAAACAATGAATGGAAATGAATTTTCCATCAATGGGCCAAAAGTGTTTTGTCTTTGGTGCGAGCACTTTGCCAAAAACCATTCATAAAAACTTCCCTCTGGCGATTTGAGGACGCCGCACAATGTATATTATCAATAGATATGTATTAGAATTCTTTTCCAATAAAAGGACGCAACGCATTTTGGTGTTCGTTTCCGTTTCCTGTCCTGCGGCGCAACGAATGCGATTTAATTTCTTTTGGCATCGGAATCAATTCAAAAAGTCATTGGACAGTCTGCAAGCCGAGAGTCGGCCAAGTGTTGCTGCCACTCAGCACTGAAGTGCCGTCCAGAGAGGCCTGTGCCAGGTGTGCACTTCGATTTACTACCTGTACAGTAAACATTTGTCTGGGTTGCAGTTGAAACCAGCATGCACCAGATAGTTCTGTATTCGATCTGGCTCTTGAGTCATTTGTATCAAATTAAAGTTACGCAAATTATACATTTGTATTGCTTAATCAAATAATACTTTATTGGATTAATATATTAATTAATAATTATTTTTTTATTTTTTATGATATATATATAAGCTTTAATCTAAAATTCAGAATTTAAGAAATTAAACGATAAATTAAAAGCATTAGAATTTCTTCAGAAATTATAGAACAAGTTGATGCTTTCTAAATTTGGTTCTTAAATTGTTTAATAAAATCTTTATTACAAATTATGTAATATGAGAAATTAAACTACTCAGCTTATGCACATTAATTCTTGAATTATAAGAAAATTAAATCTGAAATTGAGAATTATAATAAACAATACATTTTAATTAACTTTAAGCTATATTGGTTCTATTAAAATATGAATCTTAAATAATTTATAATGCGCCCTGAAATTGATTCTTAAAATTGTCTTAAGTTTATTAAATTTTGTTTATATATTTAGAATTTTAAGTTATTAATCTATACATTTTTATTTACTTTTATATATTTAAAGCATTGATTTTTGAATAGAAAGATTGATTTCAAATAAATTGTGTTTCATTCTAAATCTTAAATTAATTACTTAATAAATTTTTAGTTCATTCCATTGCGTATCTATTTAATGAATAGATACCAGAATGGCAAAGGATTTGCGGTTGCCAATATCTATTTGAGTTAATAGGACTAAAGTAAGATACAATCGTTTGCCAATTAATTGGATGGTCAACAATTTCCAATCAATGTATTTTCTCAAGACCACACACAGACACAACCAATTCTGTAATTAATTTGGCACAAATCTTTATTTAATGGCCATTCTTTGCTGGTTTTCAATCAATTAATTTGTCATTTGGGGCTGCTTATCAAAGATTAATTTCCGCTCACGCCATACTAATAGAAACCTTTGTGAAAAGCAGTCAACTTATTCTACAAATATTCAATCAGCCATCTCAATTAACCAATCAAAGCTCATTTGTTTCAGCGGAAATTGTTGATTAAATCAATATAAGCAGAAGAATAATGATAAAAATACCTTATTGCAAATGTTCACAAATATTCATTTAGATTTAATTGCTTTGCCTTGCGAAAATGTTGAGGGAAGTCAGAATATATTTTTCTCCTCGTTATTTGAGAAGCATTTTTTGTATACCTCGCAGGCATTTAAACTGCGTTAAAAAAGCCACATAAAAAAGATAAGAGAAACAAGAGAATGCAGAATCGTAAATTAGTAGTATTTGTTTATTTACACTAATATATATTCGAAAACCACAAGCAGCTAAAATTTAATGCAGGTTTCAAATTTGGAGCAAATTTATAATATCGTTCAGTTGAATGTGTAATAAGAGTATCTTATGTTTATTATTTAATATTATTCGATTTAATTTAAGCTGATTATGAACACATTTTGGATTTAGCTAGCATTGGAATTCTACCAAGCGTTCTTTACATACCCTAAATGCGATAAATTAATTTATAATTAATGTTTAATAAATATTTGTTGATTAGTATCGCAAGTTCAGTTTTCGATGCCCAACCAGGCTTTCGAGTACTTTTACGGTGTATTAATTAAATCGCAAATTCGACAAAAATAAAAAGCCCAGTCACCTTTCGCAGTGACCCCATTTAAGCTTAATTGATCTGCGACTTGTCATTGCGCTTTTCAGTCAATTAATTAGTTTCACACGAACTGAAATTGGAATTGAGTCAAGAGCTAATCAGTTAACTGATTGACTTAAAGCCGCTGGTCACGTAGCTGGCTACCTAATCGATTTTCGAGAAATTTGTCTGAGTTTTGGCACCACCGGTCACCTATTAAAAATTAACTTGTACAACTTTAATTGAATCGACAATGGCGACTCAAGGGACACAAATAACGGCAGCGTGCAACACAGATAAAGCTGAGTTGCCTCCTTGAATACTTGTCCAACACTTAACTGGCCCCCAGTGTTGTCAATTATGCTGGCTAACTTTGAATTGTATAATATGTGAACACTCAGGAAAAAGTCTTGAACTGAGTTTTAGAAATAGTGAAGTATATTTCGAAAACTGTAGTTTCTTTGAAAAATATGTCTAGTTTAAGGATTGTTCTTTTTTTTATATGTATGTATAAGTCTCTTTAATTACACACTGAGTCTCTAAAGCATACCACAGTCAAACTCCAACTTAGCCCAACTACAATTTTCTGAATTTCAGAATTATAAATTTGCATTTCTCGTTTTTTTATAAATTTTTATTCTTAAGAAATATATTTCCGCAAAATATAAATAAAGCCTTTTAAATTGTAATGCAAATTTTTTAATACAAATAAAAAAAAATTGTAGTTTCCAGGGTAATTATGCTCTCAAATAGAGTTAAAAGACTTTTCTACCCGCTGTCTAAATACACCTGGCAAAATGCTCTTATTTCTTAAATATTCAATGTTTTATAACAATAAATAAGTAGAGTAGAATAACATTTAAATCTCTGCCTTCAATATTTATTTGGTTACTTTATATCAAACACCAGATAATTTTTTTTTTGCATTTCGCTTAGTTTTCCGCTAATTCTGGGAAAAGCCCACATCACAATTTGAAGGCAGTTCGACTGGTCCGAGTTCCTTTGGGTGCATTCAGCTGTCACATCTTGGGATGGACCTGGGGCCTGTCTGTCAATCTGATTGTTTGGATTCTTTGCATTGCTCCCACGCCTGTCGATTATTTCTATTTATTTTTTATTTTGCGGTTTGGCGCTTTTCACGTTTTTTATTTTCTAATTTCGAGCCATTAATTTTACAATTGCGATGCTCCAATGTAATTGTTGTTTTGCTAATGCCATTTTTGCGGTTTCCACCTCCCCTATTTGTTTTCAATCACTTGAATCGAATCGAAAGTGAAAACATGAAAGTGTGAGTTCAAATTGATTCACCGAGCCAAGCCACATTGATCATTCAGCATTCAACATTCAGCATGATTGGCTCTAATGACTCGGACCGCCTGGCTGGAAATTGTTGTCTACGTTGCTTTATGCAACTTTCAGCGCCAGAGTCAGTTAAGAGCTGCTACCCGCATCTGTTGACAAATTTTCATTTTCTCATTAATTACAAAAAGACAAACAGACCACAAAATGTGTTCCATAATCCCAAATAGTGCATGTTATTCTACTTTATACACTATACGAAATTTTAAATAATTGACAAAATGGAGTTTATTTAAACTGAAGACAGTCCACTATTTTAAAAAATATTTTTAAAATTAAATATATATAATTACATTTTTAAACTTAAGGCTATAAATTATTTAATGTTAAAAGTGCGTGAATTAATGAAAAATGTACAATTAAAAAATATTTTTAATAATATAAAAAATATGTAAGCAGAATTTATTTTTATCTTAAATATTTATTTAATAAAATATATTTAACTTAGTAAAACACGATTTGTAACTGTGGACATGTTTAGTTGTCTTGTCTCTATTAAATTCATAGCTTTAAAATAGTAAGTGTATTCCAAGTTCGTAGAGTCCCAAAAGAATAACTTTGTTGCAGTTCTTATGAGCAGAGCGACGACTTCTGGGCGCCAGACCAAATGGCACTTATTATGATTAACTCTTCGATGGCGAGACAAATAATTATAAATTAATGCACTGGCAACTGGCTGATTGTGATACTCTACTTATTTGATTCGGGTATTTCATGTTTGTAAGTTATCTTCGAAATCTGCTCAATTGGCTCAATAGTTATATGACTACTGAAAACATTTTTTTTTGACAACTTTAATCAATATTTTCAAGAGTGTTTAATTTTGTATTGCTTCGCTTTAGTAGATCAATTTGTCAGCATTTTTTTATTGTTTTTTTTTTTTATTTTATAAAAGTGGAGCATTGTTTTGGCAGGCACGTTATTAATAATTTTGGGCAATACAATTAAAATGACTTTGTTTTTGCCGCTTTTGATGTCGTTAATTTGATTTTTTTTTCTTTTTTTACAGCAGCAGCAAATTTATAATTGCAAATTTATATAAATTTAATTACACGAAAATTGTTTATCTCATTATTTAACATATTGATTTATTACCCAATTATTTGGCCACAAATTATATCAAACTCTAATTGGACCCTCAAAAATTAATTATTGTGGTCCGTATAATTGTGTTGGACAATTGTGCTAATTTCAATTGAATTCGTTTTTGATTTATATAAATATATTTAAAAATGAACTGGAATTCTTTTAAATAACTGCTACCGCTTTGAGGGTAATGATTAATGGTATGCCAGAATTTTCAAATTAAATAATGTGCCCTTTAAATTGAATCGAATTGTTTACAAGCTCAAACAAATGCAAATAAATAACTATCATTCTTTAATTAAGTAAATAAAGTTATTTCTATGACAGCTTTGGAATTTCCGGCATTGCATTGTGTGTGTTGAAATTCAGATATATTTGTGACTAGAATAATTTAAGATTCAATTTAAATATGCTTGCCATAAATGACTTAAGTAAAATACCGTTTGGCAATGCAATAAAATCTTGTTTGTGGAACTTTAAATTAAACTTTAACCGGCTTAAGTTAGTCCCAAAAAGTTGAAGCTTTCGTACGAGAATTACAAAGAGAATTTTTCTAAAATCCAAAGCATAACTTTAGCAATAGCTACTGTACGGATTTCTAAGATATTTGTTTCATTTTATTTAATTCATGAAACTATATTCATTCAGCCTTCAACACCTTTCATATGCATATCATATGTATATATATATATATATATATAGCTTGCCTGGCATATCAATGACTTTTCATATTGAAATTGATTCATTACGCTTTGGCAATTTGTCAGTCATTCGGATGCTCAGAATGTGTTAACATGCAAATTGATATCTCAAGAACGACAATACACCAACGACATAAACCAGTCTTATTGTAACGATCAGACAGATAAAGATATAGACGCAGAGAGAGAGAGAGAGAGAGATGTAGAAGAAAAAACCTAAATCGCCTTTTATTTGCCGAACGTGCTTAAATCACATCTGTAATGATGCCCTGCGAACGGATGAGCTCAGACCCAGACCCAGAAACAGACACAGACCCAGACTGATATACGGAGCTGCCCCCTTCTCCCATCTACGCGATCAATGAATTTTTTTTGTGGTCTATGCTCCTCTCCCAGACCCTCTCCCTGTCCCTCTCCCACACCCGCTTCCGTGGCATTGTCTTGCGGTTGGCTGAGTTGGCAGCCAGCATTGTTTTTGTCGATGTCAACTTTTCACCGATACGCAACTTCATTGATAAAACTTGTTGTCGCAGTCGCAGTCGCAGTCGCTTCCTCTTTGTAAGTGATTTTTTCTTCTTCTCTTCTTCTCTTCTTCTCTTCTCTTCTTCTTCTTCTTTGGCGTCGCTAGCTTTGGCTTAGAATTCTGATGCCCTTGTTGAAGGTATTGTGAATCTGTCACGAAATGCACGCATTTAAGGAGAGCCCATTAGGAAAATATATTCTTAATCATCGCAGGCATCAGAGTTGATATAAGGCATGGTTCTTCGATAAATATGTGCATACACTGACAAAAAAATCGACCTGCATTTTAGAAAATCAGTAAAAATAACTCATTAGTCAAAATGTATACTTCTAAAACGGCTGATTGTTTCCTTCCAAAAAGAGGGTTTTTCTCTTAATAATTCCGGGTTAGATTTTTTAAACATGTTTAAAATATTTGTCTATTTACAAAGTGTTTTTTATATGCATACAAAAAGTGTTAAATTTTATTTTTTGTAACATATATCATCATTAAAAATTAGTTTCTTTAGACTTTTTATTGTGAGTTCATAATGTTTAATTTAAACAAAATTACGATTATAAGTTTGATTCGAGAACAAATTCATTTCATATTTCATCACTGTTTTTATTATCAAGAAATATATATCTGAATAATAGAAAAAAAATAGTTTATAATTTAGAACATTTTTTTCTTTACTTTTTAAATATTAAATTATACATTTTATGTTATTCATATTTCTAAGAATCTGAGATTTTGTCTACTTTTCGGGGGGACTTACATTTAAGTGTGAATTTCTTATTGTGTATATAACATGTTTGCAAATCTCTGTAGATAATTTATCTAAAATATGTTTACCCATTTTCCAGTTACGCAAGAGCTTAACGATTTTTTCTATGTCAGCTTAGCCAACTATCTATTAAGCTCATACACTTAAATACAAATACGACACATCTATAAAATGCATAAAAATTAGTATGTTGCAATAGATCTTGAGAACACCGAACAAATATCCTAATAAATTTAATATTTTATTTAATGTTTTTACTAAATTTACTAAATAAATATTTAACTTTCAGATAATATTTATAAAAGTCGAAAAATTACTTAACTAGTTAAAGATGCATTATTGATATATTGTTACTAATTTTAAGAAGATGTAGCGATTACCATAGCTAATATCTGTAAGTGCATTTAAGTTTCGGCTTTCCCAAGCTAAGTTTTCCTTTTTGTTTTTATGTTAAAATCCGGTCGGTCGTTGGTTGGTTGGTTGGTTGGTTTGTCGTCTGGTGCGGATATCATGTGACTGCCATGCCCCAGTAAACAGTTTGCTGAAGTTACTCGGTTACTTACTTATGTGTGTGGTTAGATACGAGTCAGGTTTAAGGTAGCTTTGAACGGATACTTCAATTGTTAAATGCCTTTTTCAATGTGCAATTTATTAAGTGTCGATGCTGTTAGGAATGCATAATTTTACTTATGCATACAAACTAAAGCAACGGATTCGATACTATTCAGATTGCGTGATCCATCCAGCTGGCCCGACACGAGTGGAGCTGTTTTGTTGTCCATGGGATCTGCAATGGGCCACAAAACTGGGAGCCCCATTACCGGCAATCTGCTCAATCGCTAACATTGCCATTGGGCAACTGCCAAAGAATCCACTTCTGCTTTTGGCTCCAATTCCAAACTGGGCCGGGTTCCATCTCTGTTCAACAGGGCAAATGTCGCCACTATGAGATTCGGCGATACTGTAATTAGTTAATTAAACATTTGGCCACAAGAGCTTGCTACTTTACCACATCCACATAGGATTGCTATTTGAAATTTAATGTTTCTCTGCCAGAATATGGCTGAAGTCTGTCTGCTTTTATAATGATTATAATTGTCTACATATGTGGCCACAAAAGTTAACTTGAAATGGCCCTTCATATTTTGATAAGGTAAGCACTTAATGGCCAATGCAAATACCCAATATGCTGTGTCTTAAAGTAATTTAAAATTCTTTTCTATTATTTAAGAAAACATCTAGTATTCTGAAATAAATGCAAGTTTCATACATTTTTAAATTGAGCATGGAGATCAAATGAAAGAAAGATCACTCGACTACAGCATTCTTACTTGTTTTTATTCTTTTGTTTTTTTTTTTTCCTGATATAGAACATTGTGAGCAATTTTGTTGTATAGATTACAAGCCTGTAGTGAAGATCCATCCTTAGCTCATTACACTACAGTTTTCCTAACGACAGGATTTTATTTAAAAATTTAAACACAAATGTTTTTTAGGAAGCTGGGAGTTTTTATTATCCTAAGACTCAACTTACGCAGACTACATTATCATGTGGCTTCCGTGGCTTTATTAGTTCTTGGAACTTTCGGCTTGCGCTGCTTGAGTTACCGCTGCTTGAGTTACCGGAGCCTCCGAAGATGCCGGAGCTCTAGGAACTGGCGGAGCTTTAGAAAGTGCCCGAGCAGCAGCTTCCCGAGTTTTAGCAAGAAAGCGCTGGTATAAATATGCATTCTCTGGGACAATACGTACATTAATTGGCCTGACCGTAACCTCAACTATTTCCTGTAGACCGGAGAGTGATTCTTTAGTGATTTCAAGACAGTGCTTTTCCCTTCTCTTACTGTAGAACTTTCTCTCGTACCTTTGTTGGCTCAGTGGAATTAGTATCCAAGTTGGGAATCGTTTCCGTTTCGATCAAGTCCGCTGGAAGGTTCTGCAGTGTACCATTCTGACTGTCCTCTTTAATGTTATGCTCTTGGAGTTCTATTTGGTTCTGACAATCAATGCAAATGCTTCCATTGACTGGTCCACCTACATTTACAGAAATATTCCTGCCGGATTCCGGTTGTCTTCGAATATATATCTGAGAGCCTCCATAAGCCGCATCAGTCACCAACGCCAAACCTTATTTAATTAATATTTAATGTATTGTTTTTTAAGTGTATTACTTTTTGATTACTTACAGCACATCAAGAGAAAGTGTTTGAGATTTGCCATTTTCACTGAGTTCCTCGGATAAAATGAACTGAACTCAACCTGCAACTTAAGTTTTCTAGCCGTTGTCAATGGGAGCGAGGTAAATTTATATTTCCTGCGGTTGTAATTCAAATTAGATATGCAGCACTTGAGATAGTTATGCTTGTAGTGAAATGTCAAAGATAGTTTGTGTTTGAACTCAACTTCCTTATATCTTAATGCACATTCGTTCCATTTCGTTGGGTAACTTGTTCCGTACACGTGATGCTTGTATTCTGGTCTTCCAGCTTGGCTTTAATGCAATTCAGTCTCGCCTTTGACCTTGTCAAATCACCCTGTATTAGCGTGGCCAATGCTACAAATGCGCCTACATTTCAATTGTAATTTAACAGAATTATTTGGAGCCCTAACAACCGAACCATCAGTTACATGCTATTAAAATATGTATCAGATTTCCTCCACACAAAAATAATTATGAATTTCCATCAGCTGAAGTAAATCAAACTGAATTAAGTTCATTTAACAATGCTAGAAGGCGCTTATTAAAATATATTAAATTAAAGAGACAAATAATTAAATCCATTAACAGATCTTTCAAATATTGTTTACATTTTTACATTTATTAGATTTTAGCGTACTTTTCACTTTCGTATCTTAATTTGCATTCATTAATTTGCAGCTCTTGAAAAAATAAATATTCATAATAAATGACTTATGAATATTTATTTGACTCCATGTTACCATCCCTTTACTCTTAGGCTCGATTTGGGGATGATTCTGATTCGATACAAGAACACATATTTTTATACCCTTAACCCATTAAAAATGGGTAAAAAGGGTATAATGGTTTTGTGCAAATGTATGTAACAGGCAGAAGGAAGCATCTCCCCATAAAGTATATATATTCTTGATCAGGATCAACAGCCGAATCGATATAGCCATGTCCGTCTGTCCGTCCGTCCGTCCGTCTGTATGAACACTCGGATCTCAGAGACTATAAGAGCTAGAGACTTCAAATTTAGAATATAAGCTCTCGTGTACCATGCGCAGATCAAGTTTGCTTTATTTGTTCGATAACTGCCTCCGTTTCTGAATTATCGATATATTTCGATTTCCGATAGCAATAAATTCCACAATTTAAAAGGCAGAGACTTCTAATTTATACATAATATGCATATACATATTATTGATCAAGTGCCGAAATTTCATCAAGATCGTGTGTATGTGTGTATTTATGTATGTTCTGCTTATGAGTAAAAATACTCTGTAAGAAATGTTCTTGCAGAACTGAACATTTGAGTGCAAATCATTTTAAAGGGAAATTAGCCATTAAAACTAGAATATATTTAACAACTGGGTTAAGGGTATATCGTAGTCGAGTTAACTCATTTACATATTTACGTTTAACAAGCATTTGGCTAAGTTTTTTTCATAACTTTCAACTTTTGGCATTGTTTTCGGCAATATAACAGCTGTAAGCGTTTTAGTATATTCAGTGTTACTAAAAACACTAAAAAAAAAAAACATAAAATGATTTATCTTTAACGGCTTCAAGTCGAGTCGAACAAAAAAGAAATGTTCGACATATAGAATAAATCACTGTATTTTTGTTTGATTCTTAGAAAAAACTCGACTTGTTTTGAATTTTACCATATTAACTATATTTATAAATTCCCAATAACTTTGCTCATAATTGATCGAGAAAGAAATGATAAATACTATCTGAAATATATATTTATTACTTCCAGTAGAAAATATAGATAGGTATTTTATTGATTTACATCAAGTTGCGATGCTCCTGTCCCTAAGGACAATCATTTCGAAATATCCAGACCCGATGCTGTTGTTGTTGTTCCTTCCGGATTTGTAGTCCTTTCCGTATTTGATTCATTTTTAATAACGAATAAAATATAATCTGGTAGTGCTCGCAATAGAGAAGGAAGATCAACAGTTTTTACATTGCTGAATGTCCATTGGAAATCAAATTGATTAATATCATTCCATAAATGATGGTGCAGATCATCCGAGCTCAGTCTTTTTGACCTCAATGAACTCCGACGCCCATCAGCCATGGTTCGATCTTTCGGAAGCAAATCAGAAGTACGCCGGCTTAGTAAGTTCCAATTATTAAGTGGCCGATCAGCCGAGCAGGGCTCACACTTGTTACTTGAACTCCAATATTGCACAAATCGATCACGCCAATTCAGACCTTTCGAAAAGTGACCTGGCCCATAGATACCTTGCGGAGCCCAATAGCGATCATGCCAATAGTGGTGCATCAAATGCTCTCTATCATGGTATTGTTGCAGATGTTGATCAAGAATATAATGATAACGGTCATAACCCCAATAAGTTAGAGGGCGGTGAGTCGAAGAACTATCCGTCGAAGAGCTAGCAGTCGGGGAGCTTTCAGTCGAAGAACTTTCAGTCGAAGAGCTTTCAGTCGAAGAGCTTTCAGTCGAAGAGCTTTCAGTCGAAGAGCTACCAGTCGGAGAGCGATCAGTCGTGGAGCGATCAGTCGTAGAGCGATCAGTCGTCGGGTGATAAGTCGGAGGGATCACTACCCAGTCACCCTCAGGATTGTACTGACCGGGTGTTTCATATGGATAGGGCTCGTACGGAGGGATATGATGGGATGCTCTCCAGGTACCACTAACAGAAATAGAACCAGAAACAGTACCAGGACATGGATAGAAAATAGGCGGATAGTTATGGTGATCAGTCGTAGAGCTAGGAGTTGAAGAGCTTTCAGTCGAAGAGCTTTCAGTCGAAGAGCTATCAGTCGAAGAGCTATCAGTCGAAGAGCTTTCAGTTGAAGAGCTTTCAGTCGAAGAGCTTTCAGTCGAAGAGCTACCAGTCGTGGAGTGAGCAGTCGAAGAGCTTTCAGTCGAAGAGCTATCAGTCGAAGAGCTATCAGTCGAAGAGCTTTCAGTTGAAGAGCTTTCAGTCGAAGAGCTTTCAGTCGAAGAGCTACCAGTCGTGGAGTGAGCAGTCGAAGAGCTTTCAGTCGAAGAGCTTTCAGTCGAAGAACTTTCAGTCGAAGAGCTTTCAGTCGAAGAGCTATCAGTCGAAGAGCTATCAGTCGAAGAGTTATCAGTCGAAGAGCTATCAGTCGTGGAGTGAGCAGTCGAAGAGCTTTCAGTCGAAGAGCTTTCAGTCGAAGAGCTTTCAGTCGAAGAGCTTTCAGTCGAAGAGCTATCAGTCGAAGAGCTATCAGTCGAGGAGTGAGCAGTCGAAGAGCTTTCAGTCGAAGGCCATGGAGTCGGAGAGCTTTCAGTCGAAGGCCAAGGAGTCGGAGAGCTTTCAGTCGAAGAGCTACCACTTGAAGAGACAACAATGATGTGTGGGGGCGGAAGGACTTGAATCAAATTGATACGATGATCATGCCTAATGTTAGCAACCGGATGATGATAATGAAGATTTAGATGGTGCTCATCCAACCAGCTGCCTTTCGAAGAACTAATAATCGGATGGTGATTAATCGTATAGATATCTCGTGAAGCCGAGGAGCTATCAATCCATTGGCGTCCAGGCGGATAGATATTTGTCCAATTGATATAATGGCCATTTGTATGATTGCGAAATAATCCTCTATTCCACTCCGTATAATTGCGAAGTAATCTTCGATTCCACCAGCCAGACGAAGACTCATGTATCAAATGATCTTTCGTTTGGTGAACTTTCCATTGTATCCCTGACTCCCATTGATTATATATCCAGGGGTATATATTTAAAGGCCGTCGATGATGTATGGTAATCTTTGCAGTTTGAAATCCGGCATCCAATTGATCCTCTTTTGATGTTGGAACTTTGACCAACCTAAAGACGCCACTATAAATAGATCTAGACAGTTCTGCATCGAAAACAGTAGTTGCATTCAAAGCTCTTTCATCATATTTTTGCTGACTGAAATCCGAACTTTCCAACAAATGATTTCGTATCCAATACTGTGGACTGACATATCTCACAAAAAGCATCAGGCAAAGACCTAGTTAGAAAATCAAATAGATTTTTCTTATATATTTTCAAAGTGAAATTCGCATACTTACAGCATATTAAGAGTTGTAGTCTTCCCATTACAAGCAAGCTGACATTAGAAAATGTATTAAACTTATTTTTGGACGGTCCCCTAGTTTTATGACAGGCTTTCATTGGCTTCGGTCAATTAAATTGGTTATAGGGGTTGGTAAATCGATTTGTCAAGCATTTTCAAATAATATAAATATGGATATATAGTCCTTACGTAAGAGCTCAACGTATTAGCTTTGAAAATCAATTTTTGACGGATATTATTAGAATTAAATGCATTTCATCCGAAATCCATAATATATTATTCTACTTATATTTTTAAAATATACAATAAAATAGAGATTAATTTGAAAACACTGAAATTTCTCGAGAAAAAGCCACTAAAGAATACATTTATATAAAAGCAAAATAAGATTTCATTCATTTAATATAAATTTTGGCCAAATATTGTCTTTCGATATTAACAATAAAATTACAATTACAATTTTAAAGCTAGATCCTTGATACTTGGAAATAGTAAGATTACAAAGGTATTTAGCTAAGACACCATTAAAATTATATTAACAGATAATTACAAATAAAAAAGTTATTTTTTGTTAGATTTCGCACCTAAGAAGCTGATAGATAGGAATAATTCAAAATTAAATAATCAAAGAAATTCAATTAACACAAATGGGATTCATTTATTAATCAATTTATTCATAAATGATAAATCTCAATTATAGAATTCAAATCTTGTGTTATTAAAAATGTGATTAAAAATTAAAAGTAAATAGAAACAAATTTGATTCGAGCCTGTTTAATCTAGAAAAACAACTTCAATCTAAAATTATTTTTATTTCATTTAATTTTATTTATATAATATTTCATGAAAAAAAATAACAAGTTCATTCTCAAAACATATTCATTTTTCATTTAAAAATCAAATTTAAATATACACATTCATTTCAATTAAATTAAATTTTTATATTTTTTACAATGTGTTAAATCTACAAAAATAAATTACAATCAAATATTACAGAACAAGGTGAGTGTAGCCAAGAACATGGTGAGTATAGAAATATAAATAGAAATAGAAATACCGTCAAAGTTTGCCTTTCAAATTGCGGTAAATATAGGGCGATCAAATTTTTGAAGTAACCTTCCTTTCAGGATTGGTAACTGTCGCTCTCAAAGTACGGGAGATACAAGTCTCTTGTGAATTATGGATGCAATCTACCAAACAAAGTTGATTATTGTAGCCTTATAATTGTTGGAGATATGTGGCCTTATCGATTTGCAAATATCGATGTTATCGATCTCCTAGCTTCCTCCAGTTTATACACTTTGTCTGTCCCGGGCACAAAACCAATATACTATACTACTTTCGATATTAAAGTATAAAAATTTACATATTCTTGGCTTAAGATTTTTTCCCTTTAAAAGGATTTGTGCTGGCAATAAGCGAAAACTCTGTGTTGTAAATAAAACGAGTAGAGAGAGTGCAATCCGATCCGGAATCGGAACAAAACTACGAGAAAGTCATATTGGAAAGTGCTCAAATCTACGACTTGCAAATGCAGCCAAAATGCTTAATAATTTTAACGGTTTGTGGTTGTCTCTTTGTCAATTAATTTGGAATATGAAATTGGTTGTTGCTGGAATTTGATGAAAGAGTTTTGGAGATGATATCACTGGAGGTGAACAGCAGGTGGATTAGTTCAGTTACTTTTGAGTTGTGGCAACCTGCTGACACAAATAGACAATAGCAAAAAAAAGAGTTGATTGTTTATGTTTTAACATAACTGGGCAATGCATGTTGCATGTTGTAATCCAATTACATGCAACATTTCACAATTTAATGATTAAATGGACATTAACATAAGCGGCTCTCAAATCGTTTTCCAATTGCATTCATTTTCCACATAAATCGAAATTAAATGAAAAGCGACTCCAAATTGCGACTGCAATTCACTGCATTCAGCGAGAGCCATCCAAGCACTTAGCTAATGTTAAATGCAAAATGCAAAATGCAATATGGAAAATGCAAAATACTTAATGCAAAATGTAAAATGCATGAAGATGTTGGCTCAACGAGTTGTAGCCTATTGAAAGATGATGTACGTATGTTTGATCTTTATTGCACTCGGAAAAAATGTATGAAAATCATTATTACCTGTTAAAACTATTCTTAAGTTTATGTTTAAGACTTTAAGCTCCTGACATAATTGGTTTCTTCACAAATTATAAAATATTAAAAAATTCTAAAACCTTTCAATATGTCGACTAATGTTTAACATATAAATGTTACACAAAAAACATAAATAATTGCATAAAAAAATGTTAGCTGGCCTTATTATTCGAAAAAAATATATTTCTAAAATGGAAGGTTGGATCTTTCTAGAATGTTATATAAAAAAAAAAGCGTATCTAATTTAAAGGTGGATTTTTTTATTTCATTTTATTTTGCATATCGCACAGAAGTTTTGCATTAGTTAATTTTGCTTATACTCAAATTAATATTAAGCATTTTTACTTTAAGTTCTGAAATAAACAAACTTTTTAAATATTTAATAAATGTATATCACATAAAGCCGACAGCATCACACAATATAGAAAATTTCATTACTTTTTCTGATTTTCTGAAAATAAGTGTTCGCATTTAAACCTTTTAGAAATAATTTCTGTAATTACAATATATATTTCTGAAAATAATAATAATATCTTTTGAAATTTGGAGCATTTTTTTACGGTCTCAGTTGATCCAACTTTCGTTAAGTTCAGAGTTGCCCTCGTTTATTTGACTACTTTGTTGCAGCAAAAAAGTCACTCGAAGCGTTTTCGACTTCTTTTGAGTGATTTCTTTTAGCTGTAAAGTATTGCGCTTTTTGTAGACATAATCAGCATATATATATATATATATATAATATATATATAAGGAAAGAGTTTTCTATTGCGGTTGCAAAAACTGTACCTCCCCGGCCCCCTTTGGCAGCCACATCAACACTTGCCAGCCAAGTTAAATTGACATTTAATGCTGATTTATTGTTATATATAATTTCCAACAGACGTTTGCAAATTTGCCGAGTGTGTTTCAAATGTATTTACAAATTGAATGTTAACGCGGCTGTTTTACCAAATTTAAAAGTGAAATTTAAAGGTCGCAGTTCTCGTTTTCACAACGGCTTATTAAAACTGTTCTTGGCCCGAACTCGAACTCAAATTAAGCGATGACCTGGGCTCAGGTATATATTTCACATAATAAATCACTCTGCATTAATATATCATCTTAATTACAAAAAATACTGACACATGCTGAGAATAACGAAACGCCGAAAAGGCAGACAATACAATTATATATCAAATCAAGTTGAAATTGCAATTTTCTTATCTGACAGTGGAATCTTCTACTTTGGTGAGCTAAACTTCTGAGTCTTACGTAATCCAGAAAAGGTTTTATTTATAAAGGATTAAAATTCGATTCTATTATTATTTTTTTTCTCTTTCAAGGAAAGAGATCACTTTCGATATTATAATATATAATATAATTCATAAAAAATGTATATATATATAAAACAAGAGAAAACCATCTGAAGAGGGGTGCCACAGTACACGTGCCAATAAGTACCGACATTTTAAGGGGGTTCCTGGTAATCTACGCTCCCAATTTGGCGTGAGTGGGCATCTAATTTTTTTTCTTTAGAAATTATTTGGAGAAACTTTCTAGATTTTCTGTAAATTTAAAGATTCATTGACAACAGATTCACAATCATCTCTTGAGTCGTTATAAATGTAATTGGAACATGTTTTTTATTGTGTTTATATTTTCTAAGAATAATAAGAAATAATAATTATTGTGAAACGAATTCCAATTCCAATTTCATGCTCACATCATAGTTACCTTGACTTCCATCTTCTGATTATAATATTTGAATACCCTTCCTCAGTCTATGGGATTCTCGTTTTGTTATATGGGCCAAAAGTGATTTATTTGTGTCGGATTCACGAGCCAAGGCCACTTCAGCCGAAATCTGTGGGAGCTCTGCAAATTGAATAGCGAGATCGGTATTTATGTATTTATGTGTCTTTATGTGTATTCCAGATCCCATGCAAATTAATTTGATATTTCGACTAATTCTTTTGTGGCAAAAGTTCGCACTCAAATTGTGCCCCGCAAAGCGATGACTGATAAAAATACACTCAGAAGATACGAAGGTCATCTTTTGCTGCTAATCCAGGTCGGTGTTGGAGTTGGAGTTGGAGTTCAAGTCGGAATTGGTTGGGTTTCGAAGCCCTTCCGCTCGCTCGGAGCAAGCTGTCGATGACAGCGGATATGGGCAAGCAATTGTTGTTGTTGTTGTTGTTTTGGGGCACCTGTTTTGGGTAACTTCAGCTCAAGCTGTTGTCGCTCAGCTGCTTAAGTTTTGTTCATTTTTTTAGTATTTTGTTTTCTTTTTTTGGCCGTGCCCTAATGGCTTTCGAGGCGACTCGTGCCACTTGCCACAATCGGAAGTTCATGTTTATGATACGCTTAACAGCGTCTCGATATCAACAGCGTCATCAGCATTGAAATCAGCTGCCACCTTTTGAACTTCAGGCTGTAGTTGATTTGTTGGCTCTCTGGCTGTAAATTATGTTTGGGGTCACTAGCTGCCCCTTGGGCGACCTATTGTAAAGGTGATTAAACAGGTGAGTTCTGCTAAATAGATAGTTTATTACTACACAGCTGATCATCTTTTTGCGGATTCATTCAGTAATCACAAATTATGTACTATATCTTAAAAGTCTTGGAAAATAATATAATAAGCAACTTAATAAATTGAATATATTTTTTTATTGCCTTCAAGTTGCTTATTTTAAGTTAAAGAATGTCTTTGTCAATGTATTTTTTAATAAATAACCTATTAAAGTAATAAACTTATTAGTAAGCAACAGGTTTAAAATTTAAAATATTTACATATTTATATTTGTAATATAATATTACTTTGAAAATTAAAAAAAAATTTATTAATTTATTTTTGTATCAATTATCAACGTATAAGTAATTAAAAGGTTTTAAATTTAAAATATATACATATTTATTTTTATATTTAGTTTAGATAAGTAATAAATAAAATGTAAAAAACTAAATAAGTTAATTTTTCTTCTATTAAGGTAATAAACCTTTTAGCAATACAAATGTTTCAAGTTTATAATAAATACGTAATTATTTTTCTATTTATTGTAGATTATTATTTTGTAAATTTAAATAAATATATATACACATTTATTTTTCTATTAAGTATAGATTTTTACTTTATAACTATTTCTGAAGAGTATTTTTTTTAACAATGGATTTGTTTGTTATTTGAGTTCTACATAAATTCAATATCTATTTTAAAACTATTTTGAAATCGCCTCATATATTCCGAATCTAAAATGTTTGATCTATATATCTCAATTAGTCTACTTTCACGTTTATTTTTTCGTAATCTTCAATTGAGGTGTTTGCGTCTAATGCACAACAATGAACATAATAAATTCAACTTGGCTCAACTCATTTCATTTGTCTTTCCATGCTTTATGGATGTGGCCATAAAGTATCTCTAACAAGCGCCCACTTAGCTAATCTCCCAGCAGCAACAACTGCGCCAGCCAACTCAATTATCCTACATCCATACATACATCATATATATATGTATATGTATACATACATTCGTACATCCATGCACACTTGGCTGCCAGATACAATTGTATCTCGAAGTGCTTCTGTAAGTGCCGCAGCACAAAACTTGATTGATAGCATCATTTGCAAGATGCAGGTCTCTGCTTTTTCCGATACACTTGCAGAGGGTACCTCAGCTGATGCATCTAATTTGCAACACATAAAGGTATATATATATATATATTCGTGATCAGCTGATAGTTAACTAATGAAGGTTGGCATTTTATTCTTTCGAATTATTTTATTACACAATTGTTTCTTGGCAGCAATACAGTAATCGACAAGCTTCTAGATAAATCCGATCACGATATAATTTTTGAAAGTTAGACATATTTTTTCTCAATTTTTTAAATATTTACCCTGGACAAAAAATTATAGACTCTGGTTTTTAGAAAGACATAACTCGCCGTTTTATTAATGTACTTTCTGAATGATAAAGTGTGAGACCCTTATATTTTCTAAAATTTAATCCATTTTTTTTTTTTGAGTGTAGTTAAATTTAAATTTTAACAATTGGGCAAAAATTGATCAACTTAGTCTCCAAAGGAACAATCGCTGTTTTAGAAAAAGTTTTTAATGAACCCAAATTGATTATGTATTATTTTTTAAATATTGCGTATATTATTGTGGTCTGCAAGGGTATTGTAACTTCGGTCAGTCAAAGTTAACTTATATTCTTCATTATTTTTGTTGTTCTTTTTTTTATTTTTTATTTTTGATTTACAGTCACTGCGAGAATTTATAGGAATTGTGCACAGCACGCAAAAATACACGCAGCATACAAAAAAAGGGATGAAAAGGGGTAATGGGGAGGATGTGGCTACTTGGTAGACGGCGTCATCCGCTGGCCACTGGCCGCCGGCAGATGTGGCGCAGAAAACGCTCGCGTAAATACAGTAACAAGTGCAGCAATGTTGCAAATGCCGCCGCAGCCCCAACTGTTTGCTGCTTGTTGCTTTCTGCATGCTGCATGGTCTTTGTTTACATTTGGAGCACGTCTGTTTTGGCTGTGGCAGCTGCTGCTGACCAATGCCCATTAACTTGCAGCCGGCCCCACGACAGAGACGGCATCTGTGTGCAAGAAAGAGAGGGGAAGAGAGGAAGAGAGGAAGAGCTGGGCTTGAAAAGCGTCTGCGATTACACAATTTGTGGCAGTGTTGGGTTGCAGCTGTAACTGGAGCATGCGTGGATCCCCATTCCTGGCATAGCTCAACGCCAAGCCTTAATGTACTCCATATATGAATATATATACACATTTATATATATATATACATTTGTATACGTCTGGTTATCAGAGTTGTTATAATTGAGGTGCATTGAACGCTCCACATGCAACTAGCTGTTGCCGTTGCTGCCTCTGCGGATAGTTTAATTCATTGTGTACTTTTCACACGCTCATGTGAAAAGCGTGCTACGATATGATCCCATTCTACACAAATATTTAACTGTTCCCCATCAGAATGCGATGAATATTTACACAAATGTACATCAATCGTTGGACTTATGCTCTAATCTTGAACTGGGTTCAGCAAGTTCATTTTTCCTCAACTGCTTATTTGTCAATGATTATAATGCATAACTGTAAACAGCAGCTGTTATGCCAAATATTTGAAATAAATTATGTTTTACACTCATAAATTAAAATTAAATATATTTATATTTTTATATTTATAAACAGAACTCATACTCTAGTTTCTTAGTATTTTAAGATTTTCCACATACAAACATTTTAGATATTTTAAAAATCTTACAAAGTGTAATTCGAAAACACCTCATAATTTCGGAAGTGATTTTTTTAATTTTATGATCTATTTTCTTTTCGTTTATTTAGTAATTAGTTTTCCGGGCGATTTCCATTATTGGACTATTTTCTATACAGCAGTGCGATTTTTTTCTGAGTGTATGGGCATGTTTGTATTTTAGATTGTTTGTTTGCGATTTGCTTTCAGCAAAGAAATGCTTCAAAGTTCATATCTCTTTTTCTAAGCCTCAAATCGCAATTCGGACAACAAAACTATTTTTATTTCCTGGAGGGAGTATTCAGTTTATGTCACGATTAGTGTAAATAGATTTCTTAGACGCCTTGCAGTATATACATTAATATTCCTTATCTGCATTAATATCCATTTTATAAATGGCCAAATCTCGTGGACCATTAGACAATACAGAAACCACTTGTCTACATAATGATGAGCTAAATTACAAATTCCAAGTGTTATTATAATCTTTAGAAACTGCCAGTATTAGAGTATTATATCATTAAGCTTAATGGATGTAACACTTGATGAATATTTTGCTCTTTTATTCCACAGTTGTATTTATTTTCACTTTTATACAAATTTTGCTTAGCGCTCTTTTTTTCTTGTGTCTTTTGACTTTAAGGTAATTAATTTTTTTAGAGTCGCCTTTTTCGCTTTTTGTTAAATAAATCATGACCAAATGTGATGACAGCAAATTACATTTGATTTTCTTTTCGGTCTCTTTGTGTAAAGCAGCAAAGTTCAGAGATTTTTATGGTTTATGGCCATAACTTTAATAGCAGGTCCATAAGTCTTTAAGCCATAAATGGCCTTAAACGTGATCATAATATCCGATGTTCTTAATAAAACGTAATGTAATTGTTTGCTGCACATGTTGCTGTAACATTTAGAAGCAATTGCATTATCTTTTCACTAGCTTTTACGTAATCTTTTAATATTACCGCTAGCAACATGTTGCTAGTGGGGAATGTTGCTGCGCTTCTGCCGCTACCTTTAATTTTTGCCGCAGTCTTTTCCACTTCACATCAAGCCCATCCGGCGCTCTCTCCCTCTCTGTCTGTCCACAGCAAAGCCCACATGATGAACCAAACTTCTAATTGAGAACCAGTTACGCTGCCTACTCGAAGTGAGCAGAGCAGCAAGTGGAAACAGCACGCCCAGACAGCGTCAGCGCCCACAGTTCGGCAACAAAACTTCAAAACCGACCCACACACACACTAATACATTCACACACCAACACACCTACGCTGCTCAAAAATAGAGAGAGTGAGAGAGAGCACCCACGCTCGCGGCTAGCTAGCAAGCGAGCGCTAACGAAAGAGAGCAAGAGTGAGCTCTTACAGTGCAGCAGTAAGCAGAAATAAATTATTAAATTAAATTTGAAAACTATAACATTATATATCAAATACTACATTTTAAAATTGAAGCTAATAATATTAATTTAAAAATAATTTACTCTGCTTGCGCTCTTCAATACATTATTCATATAGCTTGCAATGCAGCAACAAATGTTGCCAACGCTCTCTGCTATGCTGTCTGATGTTGTTGGTTCTGTTGCGCTCGTTCAGAAGTTAGCTCGATCTGCGCTCTCTGAGCGAGAGAGAGAGAGCGCTCGCTCGCTTGCTTTGGCTAGCCCTCGACACCGGCAGCGCTGCGACTTTAGTTGTTTGCGAAACATTGTTGAGTGCGGTTGTGGTTACATCGTCTCGCTTAAGTCGCTGTTGAAAGCTTATCGCTGCATGTCAACGAAACTAAAAGTTAAAATATGCATAAACTTTAGAAAAAGACTGAAAAGACGAACGCACTTCGACTTTGGCTGCAGTGCATAAGAAACAAATCAGTGTCGCTGCTGCCACTGCTGCTGCTGCTGCACCTGTTTCCTGCCAGTCAACTGCAGCAGATGCGCACCCCAATCGGAAAATACATACTTACACATTACATACATACACATATCTCATACATATTAGCATTATGCGGCACGTACGCGCCTTTGGCTACGCATAAAAATGTGCAAGTGAAGTGAAGTGCCGATGATAAGTTAAGGGCGAAGCAGAAACATAAAACACAAAACATAAAACATAAATCAAATAAAAACCCATAAAAAAGAAAACGGCCTTGTGCATTTCTTTGCTTTAGCTGCAATCCATCAAAGTTTTGGGATTACACACACACCAACACACACACACACACACACACTTTGGATTACCAAAAAAAAAAAAAAAAACAATAAGCCAGATAAACAGAAGCTGAACCCAATTGAACTCGTTTGAAAGGTAAGTTTTGGAATTTCAACTTTCGGTTCTTAAGCGGTTTCTTAAATGATCTGCACAGATTGTCTTCCTCTTCTCACCCAGTTTATTTTGTTGGCTACCGAAATTGATTTATCGCGATAATTCAGTCAGCTTCGGGTTTCCGCTAGAAAGTCTCTGGTTTTCTTATCTAAAAGACGTGTCTTTGGTCTGGTTTTCTTTTCTTTTCGTTTCGTTCATTGGCGAAAGTTTAGAATTTTCACTAGCCAAATGGATAACTGCTGGCTGCTGATTCAAATTTAAACACAGCAATTAAGTTGGGGGAAATAAATATTTTCGATTTTTACGAGTGTTTAAATGCTGAATTTAAGCCAAAAGAGCCGCAAGTATTGCTTAGCTTTAGCCTCAGCTCAATTTCTTGCACCTGTTAAAGTTGATTGAACTTGGATTTGAAAACCTACAACGGTACTCTCCAGAGCTGGCCAACTCATTTCCGTTTCCCCTCACCTGACAACAACAACAACAACTACAATAGACATCAGCAGATATCATCTTAAGGCGATTATAATGCAAATTTTTGCGCGCTGTTATAAATTTTGTAAAATGTCATTGTCTCGATGAATGACTTTTATAACACTCTAATATTTTTATTATTATTTTTTATTTTTTTTATTTGCTATTTGCTTATGCAAATCAAACAAATACCTTTGGGGGCCACACGCATCTCAAAGACCTTCCCAAGTATTTCGAAGAAAATGCATGGATAAATTTATATATTTTTTTAATGATAATCAACATTTTTTGGGCTCCATAACTAAAATGAGTTTCAGTTAATTAGTCGCGAAGATCGAATAAATGTTTATGGAAACTGGATTTCCCGTGGCATTTGGATAATGACAACATAGTTTACATAAATTTTACCCAAATGGTTCAATCAAATCGATTCCAATTAAATATGCGTAACTCTTAGCCACATTGGATTGTCATCAACATTTATCTATATTGTTGAAAAAGATGCTTCACACGCTTGATGTAACTTTAGATTGTTTTGGGGGACTTGTCCATTAACAGATCATTAGCTACTTACAAATGACAAAGTTCGGAAGATTCCATTTGTTGTTCTTATCAGCATATCCGCACATCAAATCATTTGCCAACTTTTGCTTTCCAAAAAGTTCCCATAATCACATCCCCAACGCTCATTAGTCACCCAACTCAGATGAAAGAAAAACAAAAACTGCTCATCCACTTTACCAGTTGCCTAATTAACGAGAATATTATTTGTAAAGCTTTTGAATTATGAAAACAAAAGCCAAGAATATTCGACTAGCCAAATAAAAGACTGGAAAATACTCTGTTTGAATCTATGAAATTCAATTAATATGTAAAATATCAGCACTGCTTCATATAATATTTATCGTATGTACGAAAAGCATCTTAACTTATTTAATTTGTATTAAACAATAAAAGTTAACAAATAAAAATACTTTTTCTCAGCAAGACTTCAAATTAATCTCACATTTTTTAAGTACAATTACAAATTAAACTCGATAACAGTCAATAAATTAAAATATGTGGACCAAAATTTGTACTGAAAAATAAAAATAAAAAAATGGCAACAAATTTTATTTTATCAGAATTTAAATGAATCTTAATTTCTACATGAAAAAAAAAATACATTAATAAACCGATTAAAGTAAAATATACATCAGTAGATATAATTCGCTAAAATTAATAAATATGCATATATAATATTTTTAAACAATCTACTGAAAATTGAATTTTTTTTTTAATATGCACCACTTTTGTTCTGATAACAGTGTATAAAAAACAATAAGTAATTTGTCAATTTCAAATTGAAAATGTATTCAAGCTAAACGACAGTTGAGTTGTTTTTCAACGAAATTTTCCCAGACGCAGCTGCTTAATAAAATATTAAATACGATAATGACTTAATACGATAATAATGTATGAAAATATCTGGCATGGAATGTATTGCTATATGTTGTTGAATGTTGTTGACTACCTTGAAAATTCACTTTAGACCGCTTGATTATGAAATTTTTCGCCAAAAGCAATTGACAATTTAATAGTTGTTGCATGTTGTTGTTGGTGTTGCAAAGTTGTTGTTGTTGCTGATGTTGCTGTTGCTGATGTTGTTGACGATGCGCGGTTTTCACTTCACTTTCGAGCAATTTGCTGGCATCTTTCGCCGAGGGTTCGTCGTACCCAATATAGTCAACTGTTGTTATTGATATTGTATTAATTTCCTGTCTCTGGTCGGGTGTGCGGGGGGAGCCGCCAAAGATTTTCACTTGAAAACACCTTTGAGGATTTCCAAATGCGACTCACGTTGTGAAGAGGTCGGCTGGACAGCGTTTTTTCTATTATTTGGCTAATTAAAAATCAGGAAATGCACTCGAACAATACAGAACAATGCCAGGCAGGGGGTCTTCCCTCTTCCTACGTGAGTTGCTCCTTACCTGCTCCTAGTTGCTCGAGGAGCTACTGTTGTCAAGTGCGGTTTGCTACGGTTTAGCGCCCTTTCTCAGTTACCAGTTACCAGGTAGACAGGTTTAAGCCATTGTCTGCCATTACGGGTATTTAGACTGGGCTTAGGGGCTGGCGAAACGTGAGTTTTGGTCAGGATATGCGCCTCATTTGATTTAGCTATTGGCCATGGCAAGCACGTACTTAAACCCAATCCAAGAGAAAAAAGAGAGAGAGAGGGGAGAAAGTGCCTCTTGATTAATAAAGATACTGATTTTTGTGGCATTACAACACCTATGCTATCTTTAACTCGAGATCGTATAGAATTGAGTTATCAAGATTTTAGTTATTTCGAAAGATCGAGTTTGAAATTAAGAGTAAAAATTCAGTTATACAAAGAGTTAATAAATTATTGAAAACAAAATATGTGATTCTTGATCTTCAACTTGTTTTGTTTTTGCTATAGCATCTATATGTAGATTCGTAATTAGAAATAAATAAAAAGGTATAGTTGGAAATATTTATATTGCTTTATTTATTAGGTCAATTTATGTATATATTTTAATTTTTTTAAATTTTAATTTAAAATGCTATTCTTCACAATTTGAATAGATCTCTTATATTCTCGATAGCTGCGAATTTGTTGCGAATATCTATGCAAATCAATTTCCGAAAACAAAATTGAAAAGTTATAACCTTTTGACGGATATATAATTTATACTGAAACATTTTTATATTATGCAAATCTTAAAAGCAAAACTTATTTTCATATTGAAAAATTAAACCTAATTTATTCTGAACAGCTGGTTACGGGTTAACTTTAAATTATTATATTATTATATTAAGATTACATTATTATATGTCTGGAATGTGAATACATTAAGCGGCTTATACATTTTTGCATAAACATTTAAATACATTTTACACGTTTTTTCCAACTTATTTCGCAATTGAAGTACCGATTCGAAAGTGCAACCAGGAAGTTGTTCATTTTTGCCACAAGCGGTTGAAACAATGCTCGTTTTTGTCATTTGTTCCAATTTGTGGGTCTGTCATAGAGAATTATTGGCTCGCCCGCATGTTGGCGAAAGACAAAGGAGAATTGTCATAGAATTTGCATATGTGGACGACAACTGTTTTCATTTTGGTATAATTGAACGACCCGGACTTGCAACACTGTCTGTTTTCCAGCATATTTTCAAATGCCACGCAAATGCCACGCCCCCCACCGCCCACCGGCCACTTCCACAACTCAGATGTGGCGGCACAAAAGTCACGCGTGTCATAAGCGAATTTGAAAGTGATTTGCAATTCAATAAGATCCATTGCCAGACTTTGTATTTTTACAGCTAAACTCGGAATATTCAATTGAATTGAAATCGGGCCAAAAACTGGGTTTTTTTTTGTGTTTTTATTTCTGATTTTCGATTTGTTTTGCTCGTTTGCCGATTCGCGCGAACTTGGCTAAATGATAGCTAAATCCGAGCTTAGTCAGCAATTCAATGCGCAAATTATAAATATATACATAATATATACATATATATATATATATCCGTACACTCATAATATGCATATCGAGATATTTCTCATAGCAACGCGTCAGCAAAAAATCCAACTCAATGTTGACGCTGAATCGCAAAAGTTTGTTGTTGTTGTTATTGTTGAGGCGCTGCTTTGTTAACAATTAATTAACAAAAGGTAGAAAAAGCAGGCAGCTGATTTTGGTATGTCTGTAAACTGTCTGTTGGCCAACAACACAGAGGAAGCAATGCGTCAAAACAGGCGCTAATTGACGTGCTATAAAATAATTATGGCGTTTTATGGCAGCGCATAGTTCGCACTATTTTTAAGTGTTATCTGAGCAGACAAATCGGGTAATCGATCTTAGAGATCGATTCACAAATGCTTTAGTTATTTAGCTCATTTTGGATTAAATCTATTATGTTAATTATTTATGAATGAAACGTTTTATTGAGTTTTACACTCGACAAAAATATGCAGAAAATCACACTAAAAAACTAGTAAACATTTTTGGTTGCTTGAAATAAATTCTTAAAATACGAGAAAAAAAAAAATTATATTAGAAACTTGTTTTTTTTTTTAAATTTATTTCTTTATAAATTAAGTATTTTATTGTAGTAGAAATATAAAACTTTATTTTTGAAACAAACCGCTTTCTATCGACTGCTATGTGAGGTATAAGCTGATAATATTATTTTATAATATAGTAATAATATATATTTAATAAAATAATAAACAAAATCAAAAAAATGATGCTAAGGAATGTTAAAAAATGAAAAACAAAGCAATATTGTTTCCGAGTTGGTTATTTCCTAAAATGCAATAAGTTTTTTCCTAAGTGTAGCTACGTGATGCCGTAGCTAATACCAAAAGTTGCAGACAAAGTTGAGTTATCTAAGCCATCTTGGGGCTCAGCATAAAGTTTTTGATCTACTTGGATTTGGTTTCCAATGTATGCTAATGTAAAAGATACATTTGGCACGTGCTGCGAAGTAGCTAACTCGAATAAAAACTAGTTTGAATGGATGAATGCCAAGAAATAGCCAAGTTTTTTGTGAATGAAGAGGCAAGAAGAAGAGTTAAACGCTTTTCTTTTATACAATTAAAAGCGTTTACATATTGTGAGAAGCGATTCAAGTGCAGTTTCAGCATGTTTTGTTGCCAATGCAGACTCCCAGACTTTCTAGGTGTTGCTGCCAGCTTTTATGCCCAACCAAGTGCAACAAAATGATGAACTTTCATCTCTGCCACTCTCAGCCTCTGCCAGCCTCGTTGCATTAGGGTCAAGTTTTGTCTGCATTCATTTTAATTTCAATTTCAATTTAAGGGCCAACTTTCGTTGGGGCCGTCAAAGCTGAGTTGCTTATCAGCTGTGAATCCAATTGCCGATTTACTTTCTACACTTTTCGTGTGTGTGTGCAACACGTGCCCCCCTCGCATCACCAACAAAAATGTGCGACAAATTCTCACGCCCAACTCTTTGCTGTAAATGTAAACCGCAAAATGCCAACGACTTGGTGGTGGTGGTGGTGCAATGTGGTGCTGTTGGTTCCCACCTGAAATCCTGTCTCTGTTTTTGCTCTGTGTGTGTGTGTGTGTGTGTGTTGCCTTGACTTTAATGCACTGTGGGAATGTGCGGGAATAACTCGCACACACACAGAACTTGATTGACTTGCATTTTTTTTTTTGCGCCTTCTCCCTTGGCCAACTCAGGGATTCATTAACTGCAGCAGCGACTCTTTCACCGACTTCCACTCATTCTCTCTGTCTCTCTCTCTCTGTATCTGTATCTGTCTCTGTCGTAATCGATATGCGTGTGCAGTTGGCGAAACCTTAACACCCGTTTACCCAAAAGGCTTAAGGCCGGAAGCGCTTCAGTTTAAAGGCTCTGCAAAAAGCCAAAGCAAATCCAAAAAAAAAAAACAGTTCTTATCCACTTGGCGCTCTATTTGAGCGTGATTAATTTCTGTACATCAGTCTCTGCCAAGCGGCTAAATGCACAAAACGCTGCTTGGCACAGAATTCACAGTTCCTACAGCAAAAAAAATGTGTACTAAGTTGCGAAGCTGCATGCAACTTTTTGCATTTTTTTTTTTGTTTGTTTTAATGTCACTTTTACCACTGAAGGTATACGCACTTTTTGACAAGCTCATGCAACATGCTGCATGCTGACCCAAAGATAACTCAGCTTGGTTAAGCGGAATTTTGTATTACCAAAAAAATGTGTGAGCTACTTAAATTAAAACAAAAAATATATGTTTTCTAATAATTGGTTTGACTTTTAATAATTTGTTTCAACATGCTATGTTTCTTGAATAACTCTTTATAACAATTAATTATAATATTTATTTACAAGTTGCAGAAATTATATATACATATATAAAAAAAAACACATATTTTTGCAATCATTCTTCTTTTGAAAAGAAATATTAAAAATTAATTTTGATGCATCTTAAAACTAAAATTAAAAAAATCGATGTTTTTAATTTCATTACTTATTCAATTAATATTAGTGGATATAGAAAAGCTAAATAGTATATTAAAATAGTTAATTAATATTATTTAATAATAAAAATAAAAATGTAATAAAATAATTTAATTGTAATTGTATTAATGCATGAATATTGTTAATAAATATATATAAATATATAACAATGTAAATAGTTACGACTAATATGCCCTGCCCTGCCAGGTTAGGGTATACGTAATTCGTTGTGGTCGCAAAGTAATCCAATTTCAGTTGCTCGTCGCTCTCTTTGACAAATGAAGCAAGCTGAAGTTGCTACTGCAGTCAACTTCTTTGGCATAAGCACGAAGGGGGCAGGGGCAAGAGGCAAGGGGCGGGGGAGAGCAGGAAGCATTTTGCTGGACAGGTCGAAGCAACATTTTCGGGGGCAATCGACTCGACTCTCAGGCGATTTAATTGTGCGGTGGCAAATTTGCATGGGAAACACCTGAGATTGTTTTGTTGAGTACTGTTTTTTTCTTTAAGTTTTTTTTTATATAATGCGTTGTTTTTTTTTTAAGTGCATAAAACTGCAAAACAATTTCAATGCTGAAACGCGTTCATATCAGTGCTGTGCTGTGTGGCAAGTGCATGTGGTATAAATAGCAATTGCAAATATTGATGCGGCGACTTGCATGCCTTGAACCAATCTAGAGTTGTTGCTGCTGCTGCCCCATAAATGACTCAGTCTTGCCACACATTGCATCCTTATCCACAACTCGCTCTCGTTTCACTCGCTCTGCCCGCAAATAGTTTTCGAGTTATGGATTCTTAAAATAAAAACAACTTAATCGACACTTTTATGTGGAAGGGAAATTAATTGTTGACGCTTAAGTGGCAAGGCTGGCATTTATATGTACATATGTATATATTTTATGTTGCCCCACAATATATACACCCTCTCTCTCTGTCTCTCAGCTTGCCTCATAACTTCATTAAGATGCGCCTCAGTTCTTCTTCTTCTTAGAATCGAGTTTGTTCTTTTTTTATTTTTCATATTTCTTTTTTAAGCACTTATGTAGGGGTTGAGATACATATTTATGTGTGTGTGTGTGTGTGGGTTGCTGCTGCCACAGTCTGTTGGAGTTGCATGTGTTAGGCATTTTATGATTAGTGTTTTGACTTTGGAGACTAAACTGGAAATATATTCGAGTTGCCTTCAAATTTGATTTATCTGGGCAAGTGTGCAACAATTTGCATCCAAACAATCAACGACCTTGCTGCGGCAAATGGAGGCGCTTAACTATGGGAAAATTCAAATAAATACAAATGTTTTCTATGGCATTGCAATCCACTAAACGAAATTCAAACTGATGCCAAAAATAGATGTAGCTAAATCATTTGACATTTGCCTTTTGTTTTGTTTTGTTGTTTTCCACATTTTTTTGCATTTGTTTTTTTTTTTGCTGTTTTCTTGTTGCAATCATTTATTGACAAGTTTCGCTCTGTGTAAAACAATACGATTTGCCATTTCCATGGAAATGTTTTTGCACCCTTGCCACCTTGCCACCTTTTGTGATTGTGTAAGCCAAAAACAAAGAAAATGTTGCTCTGAATTTATAATTTCCGCTGAATGCTGAAAGCTTTATGCGATTTTTAGATTTACACGTCTCGTGTATCTTCTTCTTCTTCTTTTATTTTTATTTTTATTTTGTTATTTATGAGGCGGCAAAAGTTTTGGGTTGCATGGCAAACGCCATAAATATGACAGGCTTTCAATAAATTTATGAGTCGCTTACCGCTGCAACAAAACAACAAAACAACAAAACACAAAAAAGGAAAAATAAAAAAAATGGAAAAATAAATAAAAATAATATTTAACTGCAGTAATTTAAACTGACGAGTTGCAAAGGAAAGTGCACTGCAAATGTTGTGCATAATTTAAGAGCAACGATTAATTAATTTTCACAAGGCACGTCAAGGGTTTTTATGCGGAATACAACGAAATGGGGAATACCCTGCATTTAGCAAATTAAGTGTAAGCCTTGAAGATTGCACTTCAAAGTTTGTTGGCCGAATGAAAATAATTGCATTTTGATACTTTTGTATGTCATTTGTAATATATTTCTGTATCTCATGGATACATTTGTATCTAATGGATATTTAAGTGACTCTTGATCTTATAGATACTTATGTATCTTATGGATACTTGTGTAACTTATAGATAATTTATAAATCTCACAGCTGCTTTAATGCACTCTTCTCATTATACACTCATCTTATACCCTACATTCTGGAGAGCATTAAATATTTTTTTTTTATTACTCTACTGCTTAAATCTGTCAAGTGGCGCAGGGAAACACCCACAACAAAATCAACAAAAACAACAACAATAATGCCTACAATTGAACCCAATTTAAATCAAACATTAAGTGAAAAATGTGTAAAATAAAAATGGGAAAAATAATAAGAATAATTGATTAATTCATTGACAGCAATTGACTTTAATTGAGTGTCACATGGGCAGCTCCACAGATTAATATTTTTATTATTTTTTTTTTTGGCTCTTGCCGCCGTTTTAATTATTTTTCCGACAGCTGCTGGAGCTGTGTGCAGGAAAAGCATTAAGTATTAACGGTTAATGCATTTGCACTAAATACCAGTTGTGACTTTTTGTTGCGCTTTTCGCCCAGCATCTGTCGCATAAGTCAACAGGTAAAAACAACAGCAGCCGAAACAACACCAACAACAACAACAACATGAAGCAGACACGTCAACAAGCTGAAAGCGATTTGCCAACGTAATGGCAACAAAATTGCAGAGGGGCCACTCACCTTGGCAACATCAACATCAACATCATTTCAGCTGGCAACAATTAGCTACGGTCAGAGCAACTAACTGCATAGGAACTTTGTTGACAAACGCGGAAAAGCGCAACGCAAGCGCTGCATAAATAAATGACTAAGCGCGTTGACGTCGCGTCGAAGCGTGCTGCCATTGACACGCAGCGGCAGAGGCAGCGACATCGCAGCCGTAACGTCAAAGCGTGACAAATAGCTAAATATTGTTGTTGGAGTTAATGTTGTAGTTGCTCAGCCTTCGTTCGCAACTCGCATGTTGATAAACATTTTTAGCGGGCATTCTGCTTCTTTAGCAAGTAAGTAAACAATGTTGCAGCCCAAACTTGTTGCTGGGCATACATCTTAAACACTTATTTGCTTATATAACTGTTAAGCAGTTGTCCAACAAAAAGTACCAGTAAACGAAGAAGAATGCCAAGACAAGAAGGAAAGATACAAAAAAAATATTATAATTATATTTACACAGCAGCCAAGTTTGCGTCCGCAAACCAAAAGAACTTGCCCATTAGCGCAAAAGCCGCAGCCAAAATTTGTACTCTGACAATAGCAACAACAGCGACTACAGCAACATTTTACGAGAATTGTGTAATTTCATTTGTACTTCATTTCGTTTTGGCCAGCACAATTTGGCAGCAGCAAAAAACACAGCAGAAAAAATAAGAAAAAAAAAAATGTGACTACAGCAACTAAGTATTTGAGTTTTTGCTTGGCCATTCGGAAAACTGAAAACTAGTTTAGTTTAATTTGCAGTTGGGCCGCAATAATTCTCGAGAAATCAGCAAAAAAAGAAGAAGAAAAAAACTACAAACTCATTAAAATGCGTAGTAGATTATTTTTTCTAATTTATGAGTCGCTCGTAAAAATAGTAGTTGTACAAAACAAATTCTTTAGCACCATCAAAATGAACTTCCTGTCTTCTGAATTTGTATTCTTGTTGCCCACTCATGCCCACAAATTTGACGCGATTTGACAAATTATCGCTCAACATTTTTGAAGGGCTCATTAATTGTGTAAAATAATGTTTGACACAATTTCGTTGACTGCAGGAAATGCGCACCTGAGTCAGTCGAATTGTGTTCAGTGTACAGGATAAAGAACTGGTCATAAGAATCTGGTCAACAAACGCTGATCAATGGCCAAGATGATTGGCAATATACAAGGAGGATTACGAAAGAACAGAAATCACATCAAAGGAAGTCAAAAGCATTGTTGGGAATTGTGCTGAGGGAAGAAAATATGTGAAGGAAATTCATAAAAAAAATAAGAACATGAAACTGTGGAAATAATACAAATGACATGAAAAAAGTGAGAATTTCCGATAATCAAAAGTCAATGAAAGATCGATGAAGAAATGGAACCAATCTTTTGAAATTTTGTAGAAATCTAGTTCCACGAATTTCTTTGTGTGCTGACAACTTTCCATTGAAGTGAAGGGAAAGTGAAAGACTTAAATAGAACATTCTCCAAAAGATGGCTAACAATGAAACAAAGATTTCGAAAGGAAGTTACTCAAAATTAGCTCAATTATGGAATTAGCCTAATAGTGAATGGAAATGAATCTTCTTCTTCTTGTTCTATATCTTCTTCAAAAATTTATTCTGGCTGGGAATTAGTTTATTTTTTGTAAACTTACATTAACTGGTTCTAGTTTCATTAATCCAGGGAAACTATCATTAAATAGTTCTAGTTTCATTTCCACTCTTCACAAAACTAACATTAACTAGTTATAATTCCATTTCCACAATTAATCCAGACAAAGCACCAACCTGGGCCACTTTTCTTTTCCTCCGCATTAGTTTTCCACTGCAGCTCAACATGTCAGCGCTGCCAGAAAATGTTCATAAGCATTTCATGTGTTGCAACCCACGCTTATCGTGCTGCATGCATCAATCTTGAGCCCAAACACTCTGCTGACAACAAGAGCCCCTACCTGGAAAGATAAAAGACCAAGAAAAACAAAAAACAAAAAGTCGAAACAATAAAGAATAACAAACACACAAACTCTTTATTTTCACACCTACGTCCAATGCAGAAAGAGCCACGTTTGTTGTGCCCTAATTGTGGGCGTTTGAGTTCCAGTTTGGGTCCAACAATCCATTGTTGGTTCGGGTCCGACAATGGATTGACTTGAGAGCAAATCTCGTTAGCAAGCGCTGACCTCTGAACCTCTAACGAAAGTGCCGCTGCTCCAACATCCGCAGCCTCAACTCCAACTCCCCCCAAAAATAGAAAAGGAAAAGAAAAATCTCAAACTCAAACCGGAAACCCATAAATGGATAACGCTCGAACTGATACCAAAAACCAGCTGGCAAATAAAATAGTTCCTTTGCTCTGCTCCACCGTCGACATTGACTTTGATTTTCCATATCCACAAAATGCGTTTAGACTTCCCATTTGTACCATTTGCATTTCCATATCCATACACCGGGAAAAAATCTACATCATTTTTAAAAAATTCATTATACTTTTGGCGTCAGTCTTAAGTCACTTTATTATTCGGAAACCAAATTTCTAAAACGGCACAGAAAAATTTAATATGTAATAAATAAAATAATTTTAATAAGTTTAATATTTCAATTTAAATAAAAAAATAATAATAATTGGGGTACTCAAATGCAAAATTATAAATTATTTAAATATTTGCATCATAGATTGACTTACTTTTTTATTAAACTTATTAATATATAATAATATATAATTTATAATATAATATATTTAGTAATTATTTTTAATTTTCTTATTTTTATTTTAGTTTTCAGAGCAATTTTAATTTTAGTGTGAGCTTAAAAATTTCAGTGCGTATTTTATTTTTTTGAGTGTATGCACATTTCCACATGTTGTTGATGCTGCTGTTGTTGTTGTTTTTTTGTGAAACACACGCACATTTCCTCTGTCTACCTGCTAACGCTGAGATCGGCGCATGTGAAGCAGCACCAGCAGCAGCATCAGCATCAGTGGAAGCAACAGCAGCGGCAGCAGCATCAGTGGAAGTGGCAGCAGCAGCAGCAGCAGTGGCAGCATCTGCCTTCCCATTGGACTCGTATTTCCCATAGCGAAATTCCCACACTCGCTATCTATCTTTAGTTATGGGCAAGGACTGCAAGTCAGCTGCTGCTTCTGCTGCTGCATCAAGTGTATCCACACACGCACACACACACACACACACACACACACATACACGTATCTGATAGACTATTCTGCCACATGTGCGTAGACAGATTGTTTTGTTGACTGGATTTTGTAGTACTTGTCTTTTTGTTGTGTTTTTGGCACAATTTCCCATATGGTTTTTCATATTTGTGCATCTATCTGTGGCAGCTGTCGCTTTGCCTTCGTAGGCATGGGAAACTAAAAAACAGTTGCATTTTCAATTCGTTTACAAAGATTTATTAGCATGAACAAAAAAAACACAAAACTGAAAACTATTTATTTGTTGTTAGAACTCGAGAGGCATGTTTAAAAATTTAAAATATTTACTTTAACCATATTCAGATATCAGAACTTAATTCAAATATATATTAAACAAAAAATTATGAATATAAGACTTTTAAAGACTTGCTTAAATTGGCATCATTAAAGATGTAAAACCAAGTTGATTACAACGAAATTCAAAATGAAGACATTAAATGGGGAGCAGTTATCCATTTTATTAAAGTCATGTGGCTCAACATGTTGTTCTGCAAATATTCTGTTAATATCCAGCAACTGCTAGTAAACCAGTTAAACCATTATCTGGAATAGTTGTAATTATCCCTTTAATGTTGCAATTGCCCGTTTGGATATTGTTGCCAAAGTTAGATGCTATAAAGTTTAGCAACATTCTTGTAATGTATATAGCTTTAAGCGCTTATCTCATCTAACAATTAGTCAACTGTTTTCTCATGCTCTCTCGCTCTCTCTCTCATTCTTTGTCATTGCAGGTAAGCTTGAGCTTGGAATCTGAACATGGCATCCGCAAGTCGTCAGCGACTTTTAGTGCCGGACTAACTATTTATAAGGTAATTTGAGTCTCGCTTGGCAACACCGACAGGCAAGCAGACAGGCAGACAGACAAGCAGACGGACAGGCGGAGAAGCAGCGCCAGCTTTGTGTGGAATTCTTTAAATGACAAGACAAATAAAAATTAATAGCCAGTAGCGGAATGGGTCGCAAGCATGAACGACCTGCCGCTCCCTCCTCCCTCCTTCGCCTGTATCTTCTACTCTCTCTCTCTCTCTCGCTCTGTCTGCATTTCCATTTCCATCTGTCTCATTTCTACCGTTTCGCTGTTGCGTTGCGTGTTCGTTCGCATGTCCCTTTGCCGGTCTTTGTTTACCTTTGAGCCGAGGTTTGTCTTTGGATGCCCTTTGTTGATTTTGTGCGCACGCCGACGTCGCAACAAATATATATAGGAATGTATATAAACATACCTGCACTGAGCGAAAGAAATCATCAGCAGCAACAGCAACAACAACAACAACAACAACTACGACAAAAGCATTGGAAATTGCTTAAGTTGAAAAAATAGCAATCGCCATTTGTGAAGAATTTTTAATGAGACCGACTCAAGTGCTTTTGACCAACGCTGACATTCCACAAATGTTGTCCTCTCTTTTTTCTCGCCGTGTACACGTGTATTTAAAAATATGGTTTGCGTAATGCGCACAACGCCCAAAAACTGTGCGTCCTTTGTTTTTATAGTCTTAAATTCCAGAGCAAATAATTTGTCTGCAAATAGAACCCAAATTTAAAATTAAAATGGTGGACTATTAAATGAGTCAACTTTTAAACACTCTTTTGTATCTTGTCTTTTGTCTAAACTTTCTACGTTTAGGCCAAAAACCGCCTAACTAGCCACTTAAATATGCATATATTATTATCAAGCAACGGCACATTTGGAATCGAATCTAATTTGTTGTTTACTTCCCTTTGCCGATGCATATCTAATTGAATTTCCCTTTGCGACAGAATTGTTTACATTTCCTGTACAACCAACACACCCAAAAACTAATGTACCGATGTTCGAGCATTTCCCGAACCCAAATGTAATTGAGCAGACCCCCCGTCCCCCATTGCAAGGTGTGGCCAGCTCTAACGAGGCGCCACTGTGCGCTGCATGGAAAACTTATTAACTATCCACTTTAAGGCACATGCGACACTAAACGCAAATCCAATTTGTGTACCCTGTACACAGAGCGAAAAGAGGTCGCCCAAGACCCCAAAAGGAAGAGGTGTGTTAAAAAACATAATGCAAGGAAAACCTTAAGATTCTAAAGAAAGCTTTTTTATTGCTCAGTTAACTCTTTTAATTTAAGTAAATTGGGTTATATAGTATTATAAAGGTGACATTATTTTTAAGCCAATAAGGGAATGAATTAAAATTCAGCTTAAGTTAAGATACCTTTGAAAATACATTAGTTGAGTTATTATTGCATATTATTTCTTATAGTCTGAGAGAGCCTTACTCGCTAAGATCTTAGGGTATTTCACACATATTAACGAACTTGCCACTCCCTTTTTTTGGGGTTGCAAATGTGACAATGGAAGAGGAAGAAAGCTAGTGACTTGGTTTGTGGAGGAGGCGTCGGTCCTAGCTAGGGTGTGTTATTTAAGGAGATGGGGGTCAAAATATAATCTAAGTGATTTCCCAGACTGAAACGAGCGTGTGAAGGGGGGAAGAGGGGGTCCAGGGAAGGGGTACTACGGTCGTGTTACGTGAAGCCTGAAAAACATTAATATTTGTGCTTAAAAATAAAGCTGAGAATCGTAAAAAGAGAGGGGTGGGTTGGAAAGGGGGGAGGTGTGTCGTTCATTGTGTGTGCTGTGGCATGATTAAGAGGAATGGAGTACTTCAGTGAAGAACCGTTATTAACTGACGCTGATTGTGATGTAATCTGTGCTTAGCATGCCAAATAGCACACAGTTAAATGACAGAAATTCCTCCCCGCTGCCCCCCCTCGCACAGAGTGTTTCCTTTATGCCAGCTGGAATATTTAAATGCCACAACATTTGCAACACGTCTCGTAGCGTATTTTTTTCTTATAGTCTGTCTGTTTATCTTATTTTTATACCCTTAACCCATTAAAAATGGGTAAAAAGGGTATAATGGTTTTGTGCAAATGTATGTAACAGGCAGAAGGAAGCATCTCCGACCCCATAAAGTATATATATTCTTGATCAGGATCAACAGCCGAGTCGATATAGCCATGTCCGTCTGTCCGTCTGTCCGTCCGTCCGTCCGTCCGTCCGTCCGTCCGTCCGTCCGTCCGTCCGTCTGTATGAACACGCGGATCTCAGAGACTATAAGAGCTAGAGACTTCAAATTTGGAATATAAGCTCTCGTGTACCAGGCGCAGATCAAGTTTGCTTTATTTTATCGATAACTGCCTCCATTTCTGAATTATCGATACATTTAGATTTCCGATAGCAATAAATTCCACAATTTAAAAGGCAGAGACTTCTAATTTACACATAATATGCATATACATATTATTGCTCAAGTGCCGAAATTTCATTTAGATCGGACAAGAAACACCAAAGTTATAGTCGAAAATATATTCTCATATTGATCTCATTTGTATCAGCAGCCGCAATCATTTTCTGTGCATATAAATAGGCCAGCGCATGTGTGAGAAAGAGATGGCATGATAATCGACGCTAGCGTCAATATATTTGTGTGTATTCTGCAGAGCCCCGATAAGTACTGTTTCGTGTACGTGTGTATGTGTGTATTTATGTATGCTCTGCTTGTGAGCAAAAATACTCTGTAAGAAATGTTCTTGCAGAACTGAACATTTGAGTGCAAATCATTTCAAAGGGAAATTTGCCATAAAAACTAGAATATATTTAACAACTGGGTTAAGGGTATATCGTAGTCGAGTTAACTCGACTACAGCATCTTACTTGTTTCTCCTTCTTTTTCTACTGCTACCGGATGCCGAATGCATTTTGAACCAGTTTTTGTCACAGCCATGCCCCAACTGCCCCCTCAGCCCTCCCCCAACCACCCAACCACTACACGCCCCTTGCCGTGTCATAGAGCTCTGGGGCATAAATCATATCGAAAGAATTTATGCAGCAAGGCAAAAATTCCTGAGTTTTGCAGCGCAGGCAAACATGTTTTGAGACGGTGTCGACTTGCAACAAGTTGCTACTTGCAACGGAAGTGACTAGAAAATGGTCTATTTGTCTCAGCTAAGTATATATACTTACCACACTCTCGCTCTCTCGCACTCCATGATTTCCCTATCGCTTTCCTGCTCTGTCCTAATGAGTTTTTGTTCATAGGATGTGATTTCATCCAATTTCGCTTCCTGTTTTAGCCTGCGTGTGTTTAGAGTGTTTTTGATGTGTGTGCGTGTGTGTGTGTGTTGCCACACCTAAGGATGCACTTTATTTTGAATCAGTGCTCAATGCGACGTGACTTTAATTGATGATTGCCACACATCGTTGAAGTCTTCTATCTTTGAGATACTTTTTCTTTTCTTTTTTTTTTTGAGGTGCGTCTCGATTGCATTCCTGATTGATTTCCGGGGCAAGTTTAGTAATCGCACTTGGCAAGATCATATGCAATTCGTGGCAAAGCCGTATATCTCACTTTGACAACACACCCCCGGGCGGTCACGCCCTTTACGAACGTGCACCGTGCGGCATAAACATGTGTTGCAAAACTCCACTTTGAATTTATGAGCGCCGCTAAAAACTGTGCGCCCCAAGTTATGCTCTGACAAATTGCAACAGCAAAGAGAGAGAGAGATACAGAGGCAGAGAGAGAGGGGTGGGAGGGGTGTGTGTGTGTGTTTGTGTGTAGGTGTGTGTGTGTGTACGTGTGCGTTTCAATTTCATACTTTGGATTTCGCACCTACGCCAACAATTTACGGCACTTTTAAAATATGCAATTTATGGATGCTGTCCGGGTGCCGGATACCGTTAGCCGTTAGATAGGAAAGGGGGCGGGTGGGGACGTGCCACTGCCACTGTGTATGTTGAAGTAGGGCGCACTACTCTCAAGAATATTGCATTTATTGGATATGCGCACATCTTGGCCTTAAATTGGGCACTGCCAAAATTTGAAGTGGAAGCTACCAGCCAAAAAGTAAAGAAATGGAATCAGAAATTATAGTTATAGCTATAGTTACAGTTACAGTTATAGCCTGATTCCAGAATGCACAACATTTCTGACATTCATATTCTGAGAATGTTTCCTTGATTGGTATAAAATACAAGTAATATATTTAGATGTAAAAAAAAAATTAAATTGTAAAAATGAAAATATGATTTCATTTCAAGTTTTCTTTTAGTCTTAAAGTATAAATGAAAATAAAATATATTAAATTAGAATTGAATATTATAATTATCACTTAAATTTCTTGAAATATGAGCTATTTGTGACAAATCAAATTTAAAACTTTAACATTGGCAACATACTTAACGAATGTTGCATGTTGCAAGTGGAATTTGGCTACAATAAATGTTGATTTTATTATTAAACATTGACTTTATTTAAGCAAATCGTTTAAAAAGCCGTTTCTAATTTATTTAAGGTGAAATAGTTATTGTTATACTTTGAAAAACATTTATGAATTCGGAAAGTGGCCTAGATTTTTTAAGGTTTTCCGACTAGTTTTCAACTGACGACGACTGCTGGTAGTTTTAATATGAAAAGCGATTTACAAGGAATGCAGTGTGAAAATCGTGAAAATTGATCTAAAATAAATACGCATAAAATGCCGCAAAATATGCAAATGATTAGGTGGCAAAATGTATTTCAACACACACACTCGCACACACTGAGGCACAACAAACGGAAGCCATTGCCATTTGCTGACCACACAATTTAAAGCTGACACTTGCAGCCGTTGTGGGCGTGGCGCCTCTGCCTAAAAGCCTGCTCTAAATAATTGCAATTTATTTGTGCTGCCACCAAGTGACACGTGTGTCACCTCTCTCACTCACACACACACACTCCGTCTCCCTCTCTCTCTCTCTCTCTCTCGCACTTACATTTAATATGCTGGTGTTATTAACGCCACAAAAACGCAAAATGTAGCTGCAACTGCACTTTAGTGCGGCATTGTGGCAGCGCACCTGATTGACAGCATGTTGCCCATTCATTCCCTAGTGACTGCAAACCCCACTCCCCCTTCCTCCACCACGCCGCACGTCAGTTGCAGCTTCATTCTCTCTGGTGGTTTTGTTTTTGATATCTGTCACAGGGCGAGGCGCCACTTATGCAATTTTGACGCCTACAGCAACAGCAACATCAACAACAACCGACAACTGCTGGCTGCACCTGTTGCCACTCCCCTCTGCCCCCAAGTCGAGGAATGTGCTTTTCGATGGAACGCTGCAGTTTAATCTCCCGTACACTTCACGCCTTCCACACGGCACACGCTGCGTATGCGTGATGAGTATTTGGGATTGGTTTTGCTGGACACCGACTAGATAATACCTGTCCCATAAAAAGGAGTTATCTGTGGGTAATAATAAAATGGGGATTTTATTTATACATTGAGCAACTCTCCAGGCGGAAAATAAATAATATATTTCAATTCGTATTTAATTATTAGTTATTATTAGTTCTACAAAGTGGAGCAGATCCAATTGCTAAATGTTGGGCACTGGTAAAAAGTAATTTTCATTTCTGTGTGGAAAGTGTTGGAAAAGCGCACTATTTCGCGGCTGGAGTTTAATGTTAAGCTGTGTTGTTAATCTATTTAATGACTGTCACAGCTGAAAATTATGGAAAGTTTGGTCTGCTGCTGATCGGAGTCGGAAAATTGCTTGGTTTTGCCAGGTTTTGCCTTGAGCTGAGTTTTGCCATGCAACTTGATGCAACCCTTGCTTTTGTGTTTTCTGCTCAAGCATTTTCACTGTTCTCAGTTTTAGCCATTCTTTACTCATTGCGTTTTCTTGGCTTCCTTTTGTGGTTCTTTTTGGCCGTCTTAACGCCACTCTTAACTCGCTTAACGCTTGCCTGGCCAACTTGCCTAGCCAGCTGTGCGCTTACCTTGTTAGCGGCACTCTATTTGCATACCCTGTAATGCAGAGAAGGGTGGCTTAGCACTGGGCAACTACTTGTGATCTAAAACAAGAGATTCCTTCTTGCATAACACATTAGTTAATGCCAGGAAACAGCGACTATGTGAATTGGAATTTTCAATAGGATTCAAAAGTCAACATTTCCTTAAATGATCAGTTGATGAATTGAATGAATTAAATATCAATAAATTAATTGAAAAACAAAATTGAATATTTAGATTTAAATTAAAAGCAATAAGAATTATTAACGAGATTTCATTGATGCTGTTTCAAGTTGAATATAAGATAATCATTAGTGAACAGGGTGTCTTTGGGTCGTTCTCTCCCTCCGCCTTCGACTATTTTTAGTTGTGTTTTTTAACTAACAACTGCTGTTGAATTGCTGTCCTGTTTTTTACGAGCACTTACTGTGCCACACGTTCCACGCTTGGGTTTTTGTCTACGGCAACGGCTATTTTTAATGAGCAACTCTGCTGCTGGCCCCAACTTAGTGGCAGCTGCTCCCCTCTGCTCCCCCTGCTTCCTCCCTGCTCTGCTGCATTTTCAACAATGCTGTGTTTTCCTAATGCCTCTTAATTCCGCGTAAAACAAAAGCACGTGGCTGGCAAATAAACACACGGCGACAGTCACTTTTGTCGAGCAATTAAAAAGCAGTCAATCTACGGGGTTACGAGGTCCAAAACTCTGGGGACCTGCGGACCTAAACATACACATACATAAACACACTTATCTGTCAGCGGGTTTTTCCACCAACGAATTTCGTTTTGCCATTTGCCAAATTTGCATTCAACACAAATTTGAAAACATATTAAATTGTGGGGGAGCCACTTGTTGATACCCTGTAAAATGCAAACTATAGTTTAACTGTGCCAAAGTCAAGCCAAATTCATAAAATTAAATTCTCAAAATTTGTTCTTAAATTTATATACGAAATCCTTGCACAAAATATTAGCTTTTATTTTAGCTCTTCTTTTTACAGAGATTAGGGAACACACACATATATCTAAGCATATATATCTAAAATATACCATATATACAAACATTGCTTAATTATTTTTTTATTTTATTTATTTTTTTTTTTTTGTGCAGGGTATTTTAAAAGAGCTTAGAAAAAATGTATATTTAATTTTGGCTGCGCTCGTTTACGGTTCAAGAATTTGAAAAGTTTTTCCAACAAGAGTTTCCTTTTTATTTTTAGCATTTTCCGAGCTTGTTATTGTTGGTCTTAATGCCTTGCGCCTCTTTTGGCCTTTGAGCCTTTCGCTATGCAACACTTTTTAATTGCGTACCAAATTGGCCAATGCGGCAGCGGGTAGAGGCAGTGGCAGTGGCAAGTAGCAGTGGCAGTGGCAGGGGCAGGGGCAGGGGCAAAGCGTCGTCTAAGCGGATTAAAAAAGTAGACCATTGCAATCAAATTATCTGCGTGCTAAGAATAAAAAACACTTTTCGCAAAAATACTAGCACTGATAAATAAATAAATAGCGGACTTAAGCAATGCATTATGAGACTTAAAGTTAGTTTTTAGTCACTTTTTAGTCACTTTTTAGCTCTCTGCTTTCTTTATTTTAATTATTTTTGTTTGTGCATTTTCATTTGCAACTCAGCTGCTAGTTTTGTATGCAAAAACATTTTCCTGTGCTTGCAGAGCGTTTTCCGGCTTATTCATGTAATGTGTAACTCCACTGAGTAGACAATTTATTGTACACATATATATTATAATATATATTTATATATATTTCTGATCAGACCGATATGCTTTAATTAGATCTCTGCTCTACAAAATTTATTATTTTAGTTTTATTTTGAATTATATTTTTAATCAATATAATAAGCTATAATTAGCTTTTAGATTTTATAGATTTAAACATTTTTTAATTTACAGTTTTAGCCTAGTTTTTTAGTTATTACAGAACTAAAAGGGTATTCAAAATTCGGCCAACGAACAATTTGAATTTTAACTTGCACATTTTTTGTAGAATTGTGTTTGGTGCATATTAAATAAGAGTATTTCTGGTTTAAGCTCTGCAAGCCATTTGTTAATTGTATTTTATGAATTGCATGTTGCAAACAAATAATTAAAAAAAAGAAAAAATAAATTTATATACATGTTACGAGCATATTTCAATTAATAATTCATTTACTGGCAGTCACTTTGTTTAATTGCTTAAATTTGGTCAGAATTTAAAGTTTCCACTTGTGCATAAATATAATTAAATTCAGTTAGCCAGCTGTTGCCACTTCCGTTTAAACTTTGGTTGCATTGGGTGCATGTTAAAATAATAAAAAAAAGAGTTTGTCAACAAGTCAGATAAAAAACACACGTTTTTTCATTACTCACTTATCTTTGCATACTTTACATGTCAAATATTATCATTGGGTCAGACAATTTTAATTTGCAGTAAATTTCATTTGTAATATTTGTTTTTTTCTCTGTTAAAAATATTACCAGAAAGAGCATACATTTAAAATTGTTAATAATTTAATTTGCGTTAATTTGCATCAATGGCTTTTGATTCTTTGATAGCTCTTCACATTGCTGGCAATGAGTTTTTGAAGTGCTCTTCAAGTCGCCTTCAAATTATTCACTAATTATGAAAACCAAATCAAAAAAATATATATATATAATAAAATCTAATTTGCTTGTAAAATTGGCAATTTACTTAACTGTTGTTAAATTGTTAATGCTTTTTGCGAGGCCCGCTTGCTGTTTATTTATTTGTGTGCTCAATATGCATTGTTCTAGCCAACTTTTGCCCCAATGTGCGCCCAAGCAAATCAAACGTTGTTTTTATTTTTTTATTTTTCTTTTCTTTCTCGTTAAGTTTTCATTTACTTTGTATTCTTAGTTGAGTGATTTTTGTTGTTTCGCTTTACGCTTAATTTATGCAAGTCTTTTCGTTGGTTTTACAATTCTTATAATTTTTTTTATATACATAGATACCCCTCATGAGCTATATTTAGTATCGGAAACTGTTTGTTGAGAGGTTTTTTTTTTCATTTAGAAGAAAACCGCAAATTTAAACGGGTCATGAATTAGCTCATTTGGGTTTGGCCAATAAAAAAATCGAAGGAATCTGCCAGAGCGCAAAAAAGTGCATTTAATTAATGTAATTTCCTTAGAATTAGATTAGCTGGTTGATAAAAAGAACTTTGAAGTGAACTTTGATTCATTGTTTATTTTTTTTTACCAACATTTCCCTTGGGTTCAGTAAAATATTACTTGTATATGAGTATAGAATTTCACACGTATGATTTTTGTTACTTTTTGCCTTTGATCTGCCTTGTGAGATGGGAGATGGTTTTTGGGAACCGTTCCGGTTTCACAGTCACTGATTAACAAGGCCCACACGAGAAGACAACCAACTCTTATCAGGTTGAGCCCATTTGGGCAAACAAGTAACAAAAAGAAAACAAGTTGTTGCCTTTTGCCTTTGTCGTCTAGCGCCTTAAGGGACCCCGAACGGTGGGCGTGGCCCCACAACAATGTGCCTAAAAATGTGGAAATTCTTTAATATAAGTCAGCCCTTTTACAACTGCCGAAGGTCCCTTTTTCTGGTCTACTGACCATGAAAATATTTTGGCTGCTCCTGCTGCTGCCACTAATTTTGGATCTGCTTCTGGTACTTGTTTTGGTTCGGTTTCTTTTGCTGATGCCTTTGTCGTCGTCTGGTTATACAATCAATAATGCGTTGACATTGCGTTGCGAGAGTGTCTGAAAATGATAAAGGACAAGTGACAAGTCGACCAACTCGCCAACTCACCAAGTGCAAAATCAGTTCTTGATTTACTTTACTGCCAAAGGACAACAGCAACAAATAGAATCACAGCGTGAGCAACAGGAGACGCTTCAAGGACATGCCACAGTCGACAATGTCACAGCTGTTCGCTTTTGTCACACAATTCACTGATGAATCTCAGTCGGAGCAGGCGGCACCAACTTCAAATTAAAACATTCCTCGCAAGTTTTCCGAATTCGACATTCGACATTCGACATTCGGCAATCGTTTTCGACAGCATCACAGAATCTCGACTATTTTTTCATTCATTTCCTTTATTTTCCTGTCTTTGTCCACTGAGCAAGTCAATAGCATAGTTTTCCCTGTGCACTCAGTTTTCCTTTACCTTTAATACCCTGCAGAGGAAAAGTTGTGCAGATCAAAAAAATATATTTGTATTCTAATTTTTTCTCTTGTAGAAATGAGAAATCTTATTCAAAATCTCTTCATCTAATTTTAAACAAAAAATATAAAATGCATTAATTAAATTAAAGTTTTCAATTGACTTCTACAAGGTGTCTTTTGGGCTAGCACTTTTACTTAAACTGAGCTAAGTTTTCTCTTGTTGTTTCACCAGTTCCAAAAAGCCTCCTTAGGGATTTTCACTATTGGAATTTATGCGACTTTGCAACACTTGTTCCAATACTGGAAAAAACTATGCAATCTGACCTTGGTTTCTTTGCTTTGGATTTCATAATTGGAAAAGTTCGACTAGGCTGTAACATAATTCACAATGCATCAATTCAAGTTCAACGGAGTTTTCGATATCTTTGCTCTGGTTATCTATAATTGAACGGGGCAGCTTTGCTTTTTCTTCTACTTCTTCATTTTCTTAGCTGCTGATACTCTTTATCTCTCTCTTGTGCCTATCTCTCTCTCTCTCTCTCTGAGTACTTTTTATAACCTGCCACGTGCGTGCCTTAAAATTTTATGCGATTTTCCTAATTCGATTTCATTCACACGATATCTTTTTTCTTGATTTCTTGTTCTGTTTGTTTTGGTTTCCTTTTCTTAATGCACTGTTTTCAAGCCCAGAAAAGGTTGTATTCGGTTTGTTCATAACTTGAAGAGACATTAAAAACAATATATTCTCTAGGAGTAAATGTTTTTTTTATTAGTCTCTTGATAATCGTAAAAAGTACAAATTGCTTGGCAGGAAAGTTCATCAATTTTCCACAGAATGTCTCGAAGTGCGAAGCATGCGAATTTTTCTAGCTGCTTTTTTTACAATTTGCCGTGTGAAAAATTAATTTATTTGATTTGGATTTCAATTTACTGAGCTCGACTTTTTAACTTACCTTGAAGCAGGCTGCTCCAGTCCAATACTTAATTTTAAATTTATTTTTGGTGCTCTTTTCTCCTCAGCCACCTAAAAGTACCGTGCTTGTAAAACTGTAGTTCTAACCTTGCTCAACTGTGTTTATCGTTAATGAAGTTGCCACATCCGGTTCATTGAGGCGAATTGGTTAAAAATGTGGGTTTCCGCACTGCCTCTCTCCACTTCCAATCTCCTCCTTGCACTGTAACCAACGTAACCCTCTTTAAAGAGGGGCATCGTCGACAGGGTTGAAAATCGCTGCTGCCGCTTGACAAATGCTGCGGCAGTGAAGCATGCAACGAGATATTGATGAGGGATCAGGGAGGGGGCGACACTCTGAAGTGCCCTCAGCTCAACGAGCGATGCTCCTCAGGCTGTGTGAGTGTGCCAGTGTGTGTGAGTGTGCCAGTGTGTGTGTGTGTGTGTGTGCGGGTGCCTGAATTGGTGATGTATTGAAATTATGAAAAGGGCACGGCTGTTCACGTCATGGAACGCGACGCGCTGACAATGAGCCACATAAAAGCGAATCAGCCGAAAGGGGATTGAGTGTGTGCTTGTTGAGGAGAGGAGAGAGGTGAGGAGTGGGAGGTGGGGAGAGGAGAGGAGCCTAGAATTTCCCTCGAGCCCACCTCACATCAGCAGGCTGACAAGCTGTTCGAATGAATGACTTTTCGCCATTCCCTCTCAGCAGTGTTGCCAACTTTCCCGGCAATATTTTTGTTTATTTAAAAAGTCGAAAATTACTCAATCTAAGAACATATTGAATATATATAAAATTATTATATAAGTTTTGTTTTTGCTACTTTTTGTTTACAAACTCAATTTATCCTAAAATAAGTTGTAGCTACTTTTTTTTATTCTTTTTTTTTTAAATACTTTTAGCAACTCTGATGTTTGCAGTTATAATCCTTAAAAGTCATTTAGATTATTGATCTTTAATTTGACAACTCTAACAAATCAACTTAAATTTTTGTATCACGTAATAATGCATTTCAAAATGTAAACAATTTTAAAATAGTGATATGCTCTCGAAGCCACATTTGTAGTTGTAAATTCTTAAATAAATATTATTTTTATATTTGTTATTATTTTTAATCTTATAGAAAAAAATCTTCTTTGCTAGACCTAAAGCATATCTTTTGTTCAAGGTTGCGCATCGAGATGTACGGAAATGTGTTTAAAATGTTGACTCCATTAATGTGAAATTAAAAAAAAAAAGAACGCTAAAGTTGGCAACTCTGGCGAACTGTGCGTGGTGTGCCGTAATATAAAGTTCCGTGTAAAGCGGAAGTTGCCAAAGTATCTCAACATCCGTTACCATCCCACTCTCTCTCTCTCTCTCTCTCCCGTTCTCTCTCAGTGTTGCTCTCTCACTCTGCGGGTGGGCTGCTGCCAATTGTTGCAATGAGAGTGCAGCATGTGGCAGGCTGTACATATTATATTCATTAGTTGGCTCAATTATGTGCATTAATAAGCAGCTCCACATTAATTAAAACGGTTCCAACTATTAAAAAAAAATGAAGAGCAAAAAACGAAACGAAAAAGGGAAGCAAAATGACAAAAATGATTGCGCGACTTTCGCACGATTAATTAGAATATGCCAGGCAGGCAGAGGAGTCAACTTGCCCCCTCCCCCACCCCCCTCTCCGCACTTGCTGCGGCAGCCAAGTGAGGCAGCAAGTGAACCACAACGAGAAACGCAGCGTTAAATTCAAACGAGCACTCGAGCCATGCAACGCGATACGACATGGGTTGCATGCCACATGCAGAGTGTAGCGTAGGGTGTAGGTGGCACGTTTGACTGGGCAGCTGTGTCTCAGCTCCGCCGTTGACCCCCCCGCAATTAGCGGCGATTGTTGCAAAAGAAACGCAAAGTCGCGGGTCAGCTTTTTACATTGCCACGCATCGTTGCAGCTGAGCTCCAAGTTGAGAACAAGCGACTTGCTTTATAGTCTGATGTCCGGCTCCGAATGTGGCACATCCACCCACAGCACTTGCTGGAAGTGGGGCAGCCAAAAATTCAGGCAATTCGTCTTAGATCTACAAAGTGCTTATCGGACTCAAAATTACATTTATTTTATTTTTATTTGAAAAATAGCAAAGCAGAAACTAAATTGTGAATCTGAATTTGTCAAACGGAATGTAAATGATTTAATTATGTTTAGGAGAATCCTAAATGGGAAATTAAAAGTTAATAATAATTTTTTTGTTCATTCATAGAATAAACAAACCACATCCAATAATGAATTCTTGACTTAACATTTTTAATTTTTTCTGTTCACTTTTTTGCTTGATTCTAGTTTGATTTGGTTTTTGCAATTAAGTTCTATTTTCACATATCACTCTTATTTCATAAAAAATAAATAGTTTAGAGCTTACCTCATTCGAGCAACGATTTAATTTTATTTATTTTAGTTTTTTTTTTTTGCACTCGACTAGTTTCCTAAATTGGCATTTATTTATTTTTTAGCTTGCTTTTTAGCTTGCTTGTGTTTTAAATTATATGAATTTATTTTCTGAACTTGCCATTTTTCATAGGTTGCTTTAATTATGCAAATACAACTGACAGCTTTGTTAACGTTTTTAGATAGTTATTAATATTTTTAGTTTAGCCAAAAAATAATTCTAATTATTGATAATTATTAGTGAACGTAAAAAGAGTCATTCCAGCAAGCTGCATAATTTTATTAGATTTTTAAGCTAAACATATCTAAATATTTTTGAAAACTTTTACTTTTTACTTTATTATATTGATATATAATATTATATATATTATTAATAATGCATTAAAATACTTAACACTTATTTCAACCCTTTAAAAACTGAAGAAAAATTAAAAAAAAATTAAAAAATTAAATAGGGTGATTCAAAAAATATTTCAATAAATATTATTGCTGTAAAAAAAAAATTAAAAATATTTCAAGTATATTATTGTTACAAATAAAAGGAAAGTAATATTTCAGTTAATATTACTCCTCAATTTGCGATAAATAAACAATACAAATAATATTTAAATAAGTATATGAATTTTTGTTGTGGCATGTGGCAGCAATGTTGATGAGTAGCCATTTGATATGCGACAGAAACTGAACAATCTTTTGATAATCTACTTTATTTGCAGATGTTGAAGCACGTGCAAATCTCTCCGTTGAGGAATCGCTCGGATTCGCTGTCGCTGCGCTCCTCGAGCAACGTTTCCTCGTGCGCCAGTTCCATGTGCGGCAGTCCGGAGCCGCCGCAGGATATGCAAAGGACGCCTTCGCGCGCCTCCAGCTATTCGAGTCTCAATGAGCAGCTGCCTCAGGTAATTCATAAAACACGCCTCTCACATTTAAACAGCGATTCATTTTCGTATTTTGTGTATTTTAGACAACGATTAAGGTTTACACAAACTGCCTGAAGATTGACATCGAGTACAAAACATTGGGCATCCAGTGGGACACCACCAGCAAGGAGGTGATTGCTCAGCTGCTGCGACGGTAAGACCTAAATGAAGAATCCTCCCTCAGGCAAACTCCAACTGACTGTGTTTTTATTTCCCTCATATTTAGCCTGAAGATGCGGCATCGTGATCCGCGTCTCTTCTATTTGTCCATGGAGGTGGCAGTGCGGCGAGCTGGTGTGAAGACCATACTCGTCCTGGACGAGGACACCCGGCCCGCTATCCTGCAGGCCTGCCATCCCAAGGGCGAGTCACGCTTCTGCCTGCAGCTAAAGCCGGGCGGCCTCATCCGGGTGCACACCTCAGCGCTCCAGCCGAGCTCCCAGTACAAGTCGCTGGTCATCAGCGAGCAGACGAGCTGCGATGAGCTGCTCCAACTGCTGCTGGGCTGCTACAGCTCGCTGGAGCCCGTCGAGAACTTTGCACTGTACGAGGTCTGTCCGGGGCAGGAGTGCCAGCGGAAGCTGCATCCCGACGATCTGCCGCTGAGGGCGCAGGCGGAACGTCTGCGGCGTGGCGAGAGCTGCCACTTTCTGGTGCGACGCACGCCCAACTATGCGAGACGCCGCCAACTGTTGGCCAATCTCAACGTGGCCATCAATCAGAGCTATGAGAACGATGTTTCCTCATCGGTTGTTGCTACCGGCGCCGCTGTGGAGGACGCGGATGCAGACGTGGACGTGGATGCTGTTAGCCTGCTGGAGCTGTCGCTGGAATCCGATCTATCGCTGTCCGAGGATCTGCGCAGCTGCAGCAGCAGCGAGGATGCCGAAGAGGATGACGAATGCGCCAGCAGCTCGGGCTCCTCCGACACATCCACCGAGTGCACGCTGCGTCGCAACTTCTTTCAGCGACATACGCCCACCTCCGCCTCCGCCTCCGCCTCTGCCTCAGCCACGCCCACAAGCACCGCTCGTGCCTACAGCCCGGTATACAACATACGCGAAATCCGTACGGCAACCCACTCCTTCTCCTCGCTGGGCAAGGACAAGAAGCTGCTCGACATTCAGATGAACGCACGCTACGCCCCATCTGGAATCTACAGTCGCCTGCTGCCCGTCGCCGAGGTGGACAACATGCTCGATGTCAATGGCAATCCAACAGCAGCAACAACAGCAGCAGCAGCAACATCAGCAACATCAGCAACAGCAGCAGCAGCAGCAACAACAGCGGAAGCTGTTAACAATAATCCGGCCAAGGGTTTGGGCCACTTTGTCTACTTGTAGCAGTCGAGCCTTGCATTGTGTACATAAAAAGATCTAAGTAAGAATTATTAAGAATTAACCCCCCAAAAAACGAGTACCGTTTGGACCAAAGATGCATTTCTAGACTAAGTTTCAATCAACCAATCAATCAATCAATCAATCAATCTCTTTATGTGTATTTAGAGTTGAATCTGAAAGATGTTTAATCATAGGTTACACATGGAGTCTATAGCTTAGGGTTTTAGTCGCGCAACTAAAGCTAACATAAGTTTAAGATCGACAAATCTAACACTTAAGATACTTGTAGAAACCAAAAGATATTCTAATAATACCACACACACGCACACTCACACGCACACACACTCTCACTCACACTTACACACAAATGTATATTAAAAAAAACCAAAAACTAAAAAAAATTTTTGCATTTTATTTCTCATGAAAAATAAGATGGGTAGAATAATTAAGAGGAGGTCTTCCAGTTAACAATAAGAGCATATATAAATACATATATATATGTATATATTGTAATTCGGTAAGGATTACACAATTTTTCCAAGAAATTGTTTACATTATTCGGTTACAAATTGAAGCGCTGATTTTTACGGAACCGTTAAAATTTAAAAGAAAAATTAATGAAATCTTTTCAGTCTGGTTTTGCTGACTGCAGAATACTCTGTCTGCAGAACACCTTATTACAGGTGGCAAGGAAATATAATTAACATCGGATAAATATATATATATATATATATATATATATTGCGCGGACTTTAAATTTATATTGAGATCGAGGGGCTGCAGTTGGACTGAGGTCGGCAAGTGTATGCTGACTTCGGCTTATCTGATATACCCTACACACATTCAAATTGACAAAAGGGGTATATTCAATTATGCAAAACTATGCAGCAGGATGAAGGAAGCTTCTCCGATCCTATAAGGTGTTAAGTCAAGTTGTATATAGCTAAATGTGTTTAGTTTTTACAATTATTATTATTTATTCTGATAATTTCTGATCATTCATTCAATCTGATTATTTATTAATTAGTCCATACTGAGCAAACACCAAACTAATCTAAACACAATGTGTTCTTTACTGCTGTAATGTTCATAAGGAATATATATATTCTTGATCAGCATCAAAAGTCGAGTCGAACAAGCGGTTATCAGCGTCTAGAAAAAGTAGACTTTTCAAGTTTGGAACATAACTTCTCGTTTACCAATTTAAACATAATCATAACAAAACTTCTCGCTTACCAATTTAAATTTAAATTTAAATTTAAATAACGGGATCTAACATTTTGATCGATTAGGGAGAAATAAATGCAGTTCTGTTATTCATGTCTTACAAAATTCAGATTCTAAATTATAATTGATTCCGGTTTGACATGCTAAATGTATTCCATGTACCGTCATGCTCCATTTGGCGAATTTTAAAACTTTTACAGGGTATTTTCAGAGGATGCAAGGTGCATTTTAATTCGATTCGAAGAAGAAGAAGAAGACTAACGCCAATCAGCCATACAAATAGCCAGCACTAATGGGGCGGCCAGCCATGTAATTTGTATTTAAAAGTCGGCCGACGACGAGCTTAACTTGAATGATTAACGTCCTTTAAAATATGTATATATATGTATATGTATATGTGCTTGCAATTTTATATATGTATATGCAAAATTGTCAGTGTTCTATTTTTATTTGGGTGGGTCTTGCGAAATTTAAAGGCACTGGCAGCTGAATCAGAGCCGCTTTTCACTTAATCAGACAGTCAGCCACTCAAATTACACACATTATCAAGATTTTGTTTGTTTGGACCATTAGTGACCTTTTAAGGGTACTTTGGGGCCTCCTTTAACAAAGTAATTTATTAAGAAAGGTCGCTGCACTGAATTAAAAATAAACAAAGTGTATAAAATCCAATTTGTTGTGGCCTAAAATAATAATAGCTCAGCAAAAGGATACTAAAAGTTTTCGCTTTAAGTATTTGTTTGGTTTGTTTCAAAGTTAAATTTTTTGTTTTCCAATCGGCTGGTTGAAGCTGGAGCTGAGGGAGTGGAGACTGCGGGGACTGAGGGATTAACTTTAAAAAAATTAGTATGCACCAATGCAAAGCTTATCAAAAATGCACAACTGGCAGTTTATGGAAGCGGGGAGCGGGGAACGGGGAACGAGTAGTGGTGCGAAGCCAGCTGTGCAGCGGAAGCGGAACTGCCAAGGAGACTACGCCGTAGTCGGCCGACTTTCCCAACTTAATAACTTAAGCGCTTTTTAAGTCGAATTTAAAATTTTTGTCTGCTTGCAACTTGCAACGATAGCTGCCCCATCCTCATCAAACCCACCTCAATCCCCTCGGCACTAAAAGCCAAAACAGCCAGCGTTAAATTGAAAATATTCAGGCTACTGAGAAATTTCACTAAAATTCATTCATCAAAAATTACGATAAAACTTAAATTTATGGCCATTCGATGAAGTTGCCTGCGAGACGCACCTTACGCCTCCCTTCCTTTTCAGGATCTCCCCCTTGAAACAGTTTCACCCATCCCTGCTATCGAAACTTGCTTCTTTTTGTGAGTCTGGAAAACAAGGCGCCCATAAATTGTCAGTTCAGCCCGAAAGCATGCAATACTATTTTGTCGAATAAATTCAGTTCCGCAGGAAAGTATGCAATACTATTTTGTCACATAAATTCAGTTCCGCATGAAAGTATGCAATGCTATTTTACATGCCTTCTGATAGTTTTTATGCACTGCAAAAACTGCCTCGCAGAACTTTCTATAAGAGTATGTGTAATTAAATAACATAAATGGAACCAGAAGCAGTTTTTTGCGATCACGCATGTTGGATTAATGTTCCTTGAATATTTTAGAAATATATTAAGTCTATGGTATTTGGATACATAAAAATCATGCGCCATAAACCTATTTAAAAATTTGTATTTGTTACTAATTTAATATTAATTGCTTTTTCTAATGATAAATTTGCTTAAGTACACTTAGTGTATTTATTGCTAATTAAAAATATTGGTCACAAGCTGGATTTTATTATTATTATAATTTCCATGTGCTGATGAAAGCTTTTTCTTTTTCTGTGTTTAGAAAAGCATTTTTCAGGGATTTGTCACCTGTAATAAAATTTACGCTGCAATCCTTGAATTTAAAAAGGATTTATATTACCCTAAAATTAATTAATATGCTACGATTTTTTTGTAAAGCCCGTAAGTAGTGGATTACTCGGAGCAAACAGCATACAACTAACTCCCACACATACACACACACTCCCACAACCACACACCCACACACACACACAGGATGACGTATTATTCACGTAACTTTTATTAAAAGCGAGCTTAGCTCGTTTTGTAACTCGTTCCAGCTAATTGCCATAATCCGTTGGGCAAAAGAGTCCTTTTTAATTTTGTTCGATACTGTTTTGTGTGCATTGTTTTTACGCAACAAATCGGCTTAGTAGCGCAACTACTGGGCGAGAGTAAATCCAGCAGTTATGCAAAGTGGCGCCAGTGTAGCCAGTGGCTTCTTTGACAAACGCGTCTTTCCACTTTCATCTTTTTTCACCCATTGGAGAGGAGAGCACGTTGCCCACCCACATGGAGACAACTGGCAGCTGTTGGTGCAAATATCTTTACCCACATAATAATTGATTAAAATGGACCACTTGCTGGCTTTTTAATCGAAATCCTTATGCATCGTCATCTGTGAGGGATGCAGAGAGAGGGAGAGAGTGAGAGAGAGATATGCTAGGAACAGCTTTATTTATTCATACGCCTGTGGACACGTATTCACTGCCCGAGGCAACAATTCATGCAAGATGTTGCAGCATCGCTTATTAATTGTTTGATGATCCACACACAGGGCACATAGTCTGTGGCAAGAATTCAATGAGGACTCCGTGCTGACAATTGTCTACATTTGCCTGCTGTTCTTGCTGTGCACCAGTTGCAAAGTTCAACAGCAGTTTTGTTATTGCCATTTAGCTTGCACTTGACTTGCACAAAGCTTCGACTTTTCTCTTTTTTACCCTGTAAATTGAGAAATGTGTCAAAGGGGTATTTATGTTTTTGATATGCTTTTACACCAGACACAGCCAGACGACATCTTTGGGTTTATAGATCATATATGTGCCTTATAAACATTAAGAAAATTTTATGAATAGAATTGAAAAATCCGATATATCTAGTCTGGTTTAAGATTTATATATAATAAAAAATATATATAAAAAAAATTTTACATAGTTGAATATAAAATTATTGCAAAGTTAATACAAAACATATATTAATTAATTCTAATTAAGTTTTAAATTGTCAAAATAAATTGTAATAATTAATTTAACTGCACCAATTCTGTTGATATTGTTTCAAAACTTTAACGAGTAAAGTTAAAGTACTAATAAATTAGTAAGCCATTTTATCCCATTTTCAAGTAACGTTACTACGAATGAGAATAAAGGTTTAACAACTACAAAGAGTACCGAAATCTTTCTGTACTTTCAAAAGTTATTTTTAAAAAAGTAATCATTAAAATAATTAATGCATATTTAATTATTTAAGTAAAGCTCTGTTGATTTCAACACAGGGCATTTGTTAGTCGTGCACACTCCTCCATCTGACATGTTCTGCTTCAGATTTCTGTTGAACACGCACACAGAGACGCACACGCATTGACACCCAGAAACACACACTCACACACACGCACACTCACACCCCACACACATGAGAAACATTTTTCATCAGTTTCCGTAACATTTTTGGCTCAGCTTCGTCGAGCTGCTGTTGTTGGCTGTTCGCCTGTTACTTGAATTTTTAAATTTCTGCCATTTTTTGGGATTTTTATTTATTTTTGTTTTCATTTTGTTTGGTATCTCCTCCTCCTCCCATGGGGCTGGAGACGCCACATGTTGCCAGTGGCGGGACACAGTGCGTATGATTGATGCTGCCAGCAACTGTTTGCATGTGTTTTATTCAGTTATTGAAAGCTGGGCGTGGCCCACTCGCCCACACACACACACACACACGCACACACACACACACCCACACACACACGGAAGCGGATGACGTTCGCATTTATCAAGCGGAGCTTATCTTGAACGCCATTCGGCTGCAGTTTCTGTGATTTATGCCAATTCGCAGCCACTCAAGTTGCTTTAATTATGAGAAATTGCGCGCTTCACTCGGCTCAGGCTGACTGAAATCCTTTGAGGCGCCACTTAACACAATTTATGGTCATTTTTTTGCATAACAAAGGCCGACATAACAAATGGCCAAAACTAACAAGTGCCTCGCGTAGATTTTTGTCCATGGAATTTTAGTGGAAAACAAGAGTTGTTTTTTTTTCTTTCATTCTATTTTTTTTTGAATTTTAATTTAAGTCAAACCCAGTCGCCTGATAATTGAGTTTTCACGTTTTCCCTTTGTGACTTTTAGTGGGTGCACTGCAGCAGAAGTCGAGTTGCAGCAGTTGACAAGCGCCGAACATGTCGAGTGCCAAAAAATCGAGAAAAAAAACCGGAAAAATTAATTTAAATTCATTCCCTCTGCGGTATTATTTTTTTTAATATTTTTTTTTTACAGAAGAAAGCGGATATAGTAATAAACGTATGAATAAGATACATAAATTTTCTATTTTTTTTTTGCTGCTGATAAGAAATTGAATGTCATTAAAAAGTGGAAAGTAGCTGCCAGGTGGGTAAAGGTAGTATATCAACCTATTAGCTTTGAAGTTAAATGCAATATTTTTATTATGCCACCTTTGCAATTGAGTTTCGTGAATCACTCGATTTGCATAAATGTATATAAAACGGCAGCTGCGTTTTTCCCACCAACCAACATGAAAGTCACTCAGTCCTCTTCAATTTCACTCACTACATTCCTTTCAGTCTCCAAAGTGTTTGATTGCGTTATCTGTAAATGCACTTAGTTTTAAGTTGCCAATATATATATATATCAATATATGTGAGGTCTTCGAATAAGGAAATGTCTTCAGGACACGAGTCCTTGCGAGACAGCTTTTCTATTGTGTTGATTTCTTGGCTTCACTCTTGGCACTCGGCAAATAAATAAAGTAGAGTGAATAACAATGACAAATATATTAAAATAATAAAAAAAATATAAATATTAATAATGTACGAGGGTGGTTTGATGAGTACCTGACCTTGACGCCAGATGGCGCCACTATTGCAATATGACGTGACGTGAAATTTCAGTCAAATCGGACTTTTAGTTTTGTTTTCACCACGTGTCAAAGCAGTCGTGTCCACGCATTTTAGAAAAATGGAAAAAGAGCAATATCGGTCGGTGATTCGATTCTTCTTTTTGGAGGGGAAATCACGCAGTGAAATCAAAGAACGCTTGGATACTGTGTACGGTGACTCTGCTCCTTCGATGACCACCGTCAAAAATTGGTTTAGTGAGTTTCAACGTGGTCGCACGTCCGTTTTTGATGAGCCACGACCAGGTGGCCCGAAAACAGCAACCACGGAGGATAAAGTGAAGAAAATACATGATCTGGTATTGTCAGACCGCCGGTTGAAGGTGCGCGAGTTAGCTGAGACAGTAGGCATCTCAACAGAACGAGTGTTTCATGTCCTACATGAAATATTGGGTATGAGAAAGCTATCGGCGCGATGGGTGCCGCGTTTGCTCACACCAGACAATAAGCGCAACCGCGTGACCACTTCGGAGCATGGTTTGGCGCTGTTAAAGCGTAATCCGAAGGAATTTTTGCGTCGATTCGTGACTGTTGACGAAACATGGATTCACTGGTACACACCAGAGACCAAAGAACAGTCGAAACAGTGGACTTCACCTGGCGAATCTGCCCCGAAGAAGGCGAAAACTGTTCCATCGGCCGGAAAGGTGATGGCCACGGTTTTCTGGGATTCGAAAGGTATTATCCTCATAGATTACCTAGAGAAGGGAAGAACGATTACAGGGCTCTACTATGCCGAACTATTGGGAAGATTTGACGCCGAGTTGAAGAAGAAACGGCCCCATTTGGTGAAGAAGAAAGTGCTCTTCCACCATGATAACGCTATCGCTCACACCTCCGGCGTCCGCCCAGGCCAAATTGGTCGAATTACGCTACGAACTGCTGCCCCATCCACCTTATTCTCCGGATTTGGCCCCTTGCGACTTTTTCTTGTTCCCAAATTTGAAAAAGTCAATCGCTGGGCAGAAATTTCGGTCGAACGAGGAGGTTATTGCCACTACGGAGACGTATTTTGCGGATCTACAGAAATCATATTTTTTAGAGGGGATAAAAAAGTTGGAGCATCGCTGGAATAAATGTGTAGAGCTGAAAGGCGATTATATTGAAAAATAAAAAATAATTTTTCCAAAAATTTTCGTTTTTCTTATGTAGGTCAGGTACTCATCAAACCACCCTCGTATATATGAAAAATGTAAATTAAATCTATGTAAATGACCCACCTTAAATAATTGCATAAGAAATTTATGTTTTATTTTAGATAATTTATTCGTATTTTTGTATCACTAGAAATTTAGGGCGCTTACAATCAAATTATGGACACACAGTGTGTCCTGAGATATAGAAATATTTAAATACAATTTACGAGCCGAGTGTATTTGCTCTAGATTCTTAAAAGTTGTTGTTGTTGTTTTTCTTTATTTCATTTGGTATTAGCCTGAACGAATGCGGCTTTTAAAAAGTGGCTTAGCTTAAAATACAACTTGACATTGATAAACACTATGAATAGATTAATTTCGTTTTGCGTTTTAATTGCTAATCCAGCCAAGCAACAGGGGCTTCTTAGAAAATCACAATTAGTTCACCGCTAAACACGGTGACGAGTGGACTCCGATGGGTTCTACGAGCGACGTCCGAAGAGCTTCAAGTGCGTCTTCCAGCAGCTTGGCCATCAGAGCTGCTCGTTGCCAATGTGCGTGGTATCCGTGGGCAGCGAATGCGTCTACAGATACACATATATATATTTATATATATATATATATATATATATATATATAGTTAATGTATTATGCAATGTTTACTGTCTGCTCACCTGCAGCGCCTTGCGCTTGTGATGCATCGATGAGTTGGATGATGACTTGCCCTTGCCCTTCTTCCAGGAGCAGAGCAGCAGCTCCTTCATTCCCTTGCGAAAATTGCGACTGAGGAACGCGTAGAGCAGGGGATTAACTCCCGAATTAAAGTACGTGACCAGGAAGGTGAGTGGCGTCAGCAGCGCATTGAAATTGGAATCACCGCGATACGAATGTGACCTGTAAATATATATATATTTAAAATATATGTGCATATTAATGATAAATTACACTTATATTTATATTTAATGCAAAACTTTAATTTAAAGAGCTTCTGCAAATGGCTGACTAACTAACCTGACCCCTGACCCTCTTGTAAAATGACCCTTCTTCAAAGTTGAGAAAGCAGTGCCTCAACAACATCTTAATTTTACACGATTCAAAGTTTTGGTCAAGTTTATCTAGTGACGTCCACGTTTTTAGCAACTGTCTCCTAACTGTTGCCACTACTCACAAGGTATTTGAATAGATTTTTATCTTAGCTGAAGTTGCCACCAGGAGCAAAGTTTTTCGGCGTCTTCAAGTAGACAGGCAGAGTTTGTTAAGTTACTTACAGCACAATTTTTAAAGCAGGCGAAAGACTAGGGAATACCCTGTAACTGAGTGAAAACCCGGGGGAGTTTTTCATTTTCGACATTATTAATAAAATAACAAAACTAAATACATATTATAAATAATTTTTCTAAGTTCTTAAACTTTATTTGAATGGAAATACAAGTTTTATGTTAAGAAAAAATTTTAATAAAATAAGTTGAATGATATATGCATCTAAGTAAATATTTAATTTGTGTTATCGAATGATCGATTGATTTGGTATTCATATAAAATATAATCAGAATAGGTTTAAACCTATTAAATGTTGTAAAACAAAAACAAGCTTGAGAAAAGTGAATTCTAATAAAATTAAACATTACTTTGTAAGATTTAAAATATGTATGCATACTATATTTACATATCTGATACATATTACACATCTAATTACAGGGTATCTTATAATCACCAGCAAGTTTTGTTGTCAAAGTGGACCAAAGCAAACTTTAAGAAAAACTCTCGAAATGTTTTTATTTTTCGCTGCTGCGTTGTTTGTCGTCAGTTGACAATTTACGCTGCACTTACACCTAACAGTAAAAATGGAGGCGCAATAAGGGGCGTGGCCGGCAGATTGGCACTCTCAGAAGCTGTTGGCCCTCATTGTTGTTGTTTGCCAAGTGGCTTTTACAATTGACTTGCAAATTTTAAAGTCAAGTACGAAATGGGTCTAATTAGGCTCCCCAAGCAATCCAAGCCACGTCCACGAATGGGCAGCAGATGTCACCGCATGGGGTGACCATTTGGTGACCCTGGGCAATCTATATAATAGGCCGCCATTAGGCACTGCTTTAATGGCCGAGTGAGTCAATCAGCTGCCAGCTGTGTGTTGACTGGAGAATGCCAAATACTTTCTTGGCTAATAACGAGCACGTGCCACAAAACGCATCACATGTTGCTGTCTGGAATCATTTCAATATATCTATGCAAATATAACGCGCAATAAAAGTAAATAGGAGTATTAGAAGTTGCTACACGTGGCAGCATTGAATGCCACCAATGACACAATCCCAAAATAATTATTGAGCTTACTTTGCTCAATTGAGCAGAAATAACTGATTGTGAATACACTGTATAAATCAAAAGGCATAGAGTATATATCGCTTATTATATATAAGTCGTCTCATAATTAATTATATGGTAAAGTATCGTCTTAGAAACAATTATAAATATTAAATTAAAGTTTTACTTGTACACTCAGAAAAAAATTGAGTTGAATAACTTAACCAGAAACAGAAAATTTGAAAAATATTTTGTATCATCTAAAAAGAGGAGTATTTCACATTTTCCAAACAATAAATATATAAAATAAATAAAATAATTTTAAGATATAGAAAAAAGACATTTGGCATTTTATTTCGTTAACTTAGAATTTTTTTCTAAAAACTAGAAATATTTTAGTTTTCAAGGCGATTTTCATTTAAAATGATTTTCTAAATATCAGGTAGAATTTTATTCTGAATGTATTAAGTGAGTAGTGAATTCTGAAAATATAATTTAAAATTCAGACGTATTTTAGAACGATTTTTTAAAAATGAAAAAATACCAGTGCATAGGGTATATTCCAATCGAGTACTTTCAATTTTCTAAATGACAGATATGCGCTTGATAAGTTTTTAAAACGATGTTCCCTTGCATTAGATACCTTATTATTTTCAGACATTGTATTATAGATTCTGTTGGAGCGAAGTTTCCCCGCGTCAAGGAATGCCTGGATAAGAAAAGTAATACTGAGTCCCACCAGCGTTGTGTACTCAATCAGTGTTTATTCAAGACTGCTACTTTACAGTATGAGTAGCAATTAATGAGAGACTTAACATAAGTATCGATGCACGGTTGCATTGAATGTAAAATAACATAATTTTCAACAGATTCACTTGATTATAATACAATTTTTGTAAGAATTCCAATATATCAATCTAAAATTAAACAAGACCATTTATTACACAACTGAATCAACTATGTGTTTCTTTTCATATATTGTAATTTCTTTTCAAAACAATAAACTGAACTTCTGGTCATAATTTATTGTACTTGATTTGAGATTTACAACCTCGACGCTTTGCTTCACGGTGGCAGTTTCTCGAAAAACATAATATTTAATGCATATGTGAAATACTGAATAATATTTTTAATGAATGTGGCGCAAAATAGCTAAAGTGCATTTTTCCCCCGAATTTGTGTTCGCACATTTTACAAACTTTTACGAGCATGAAAAACTTGTATTTTTGGCTTTTGCGGTCACTGGAAAGCGTCTAAATAATAATTATTTTTGTGTGCCGCTGTTAAACAATGTACTTAATTTCAGCCAGAATTCTCGTTACTCGTTTGTCAGCAAAAATAATAGAGATTTATCTTGAATTGCCCCGTCTGCAACATGCCTTAATAAATGTTCACTTCGTGTCATTTTCCATGTAGATTTCACATAACATTTTCATTTATTCCAGTTATTTGTATGCGACTTTAAGGCCTTGTCAAGAAACTCTGTGGGCTTTAAACGGTTTGTATCGACTGTCGGCTGTGAGCCACTTTGACTCAAATGACCATAAGCTGTCATACAATGGGAAAATCAAACAAGTTGCTCAGCACACGAAAGGCCAATGGAACATTATAAACAAGTAAGATGCTGCAGTCGAGTTAGCTCGACTACGATATACCCTTAACCAAGTTGTTAAATATATTCTAGTTTTATTATGTATAAATTAGAAGCATCTGCCTCTTAAATTGTGGAATTTATTAATATTGTAAATCGAAATGTATCGATAATTCAGAAACTGAGACAGTTATCGATAAAATAAAGCAAACTTGATCTGCGCCTGGTAAACGAGAACTTATATTCCAAATTTGAGTTGCTAGCTTTTATAGTCTTTGAGATCCGCGTGTTTATACAGACGGACAGGGGAATATAGACTCGGCTGTTGATCCTTAGAATATATATACTTTATGGAGTCGGAGATACTTCCTTCTGCCTGTTACATACATTTGCACAAAACCATTATACCCTATTTACCCATTTAAATGTGTTAAGGGTATAAAAATAGAGAGGCGAGCACGAAATTGAAATGTTTGAATTGAGTGGCGCAATGTCAAAGAAAATGCCAAACTAAAACAACATCACGTACATCTCGACCAGGCCAACAGCAGAATGTCCCGGTGTGTGTGTGTGTGTATGGTGTGAATAATGTGTGTGGGTGTGTGTGGGCAGCAGAAATAGAAGCATCTATACAAAAAAGACACTTTGAGACATTCAATTTGTTTGTATTTTTGCACTTGTGACCAGCGATGTGCACATTTTGTTCCTTTTTGCTAGTTATTGTTTCTGATGAAATAAATTCCTGGCAAGTTTCGAGCTGATCGCATAAATTCCCACAATTCACACACATAACTCAAACTGAGTGCTCAAAAATCCGGTTAAAAAACATTTTTTGATGGACGGCACGTCACAGACAAAAACTAAATGAATATTTGGAATTGGATCAGATTTTGACTGGATTGCAACCAGATTCAGTCTCAGCTTTTCGATGTTGGCAGACACAAAAAAAAAAAACAAATATTTAAAACTCTTTTAGAAATTTAAAGCGTTTTGTTTGATACAAAATGAGAAGTGCAATTTTATAAATAGTATTTTAGAAACAGTGTTATTTATATAGATGAATGATAATTTTTGGTAAAAATTAAAAATGTAACGTGTTTTTCAGAATCTGATTTATTATTCTTCATTTACTGCTGTTGCATTTTTAATTCAGGAATTCATGTAATAAAATATTTAGAGTCTGTGGCAAACTATATTTCGAATCTGTGGCAATATATATAAAGTTAGTTTCTATTAATATTTAAAATGTCGCCTCACTTCTGTAATCAAGAACATCTACATAATTAAACCAGTATGAAAAAATAATAATAAATGTGTATAAAATATTTTAAAGTCAATATTAAATAATATTTAATTTTAATACATATTAATTTTCTCCCTTGACTCTGTGAAATTTTGTGATTTTAGTGAGTTTGTAAGGTGATATATCTATGCTTGGAAGAGTATCTGAAGTTTGGTCGAATCCTGTAACAGAAATGAGCAAGGCGTGAAGGGAAACCGATTAGAGCCGAATTGTGTAAACATCAATTATGGCAGCAGGTTGGCAATCAGTCTTGGCCCACTCCAATTGGCTATTAAGTTGAAGAAGTACGAGGATTATTAATGGCACGACAGATGGGCACACGCTATATGCAAATGACTGTCAGCATAAAAAACACCGAAATGTATGATGGATGGTGGGAGAGGGGGGTAGATGACAAGGGAACTCTAGTACTCACCAGTATTGCCACATTTTGCGCGCATGATACGGCAGATTGCAGAGCGCGAATGTCAGCACAAATATTATCAGCATGCGGACCACGCCCCTGCGAGCCCGTAACACATTGCTCGATGAGTGCGACATGTGTGCGGCACCACCAGCAGCACCTCCTCCAGCAGCACCTCCTCCAGCACCACCATTGCCCTGCCGTTGATTGTGCGAGTGGGAGTGATGATAGAAGCTCGTTTTGCGACAGGCACTAACAACGGGGCGATCCGACTCCAGCGAGACCTGCATGAGTAATGAACATCTCTTAGCATTGGGCATATATATGAACCGTTAGTCTGTGGAGGCCACTTGGCCATAGCTACTGTAGCTTAATAATTGACTACCAGACATACCCACCTTGCAATTATCAAGCTAATTTTTGGCGAGTGTGTTTTGTGTTTTTGTTATTGTCAAGTGGTTAGTGGAGAAGAAGGCAAACCAAAATTTGATGATGTTGTTGTTGTTGTTGTTGTTGTTGTTAGGGGGAAAAATACCAAATAAAAGAGAAAACAGGGGAGAGAAAATTCAAACATAAAGATAGTTAAGAAGTTAGCTTTGGATCAAAGTCATAAAAATTGTGTATATTAGATAAGTATATAGATATATTTGGGAATCTTAAAACTAAGATAGTTAGCAATGTTAACGATTACCATATAATAACATATAATCGGAGTTATAGTTTTAAGTAAAATAACCTAATTGATACTGCCTAGAGATGGTATCTTTATTTATTACAAACAAAAAAAACTCATATTGTCTTTAAGTATTATTATGATTAATTTGTTGTCAAGTTATTTATTTGTTCTACAGCATTTTATAAATAGAAAATCTTGTTGTTCTAACTTAAATTAAACTTGGCCTACTCCATCTGCCCCTGCTGGTTGCTGAGCAACCAATTATTGTTCATAAATCATTGGATTCCCAAGTAGATATTGACATGGCAACTGGCGAAGTCCTCTCACATTTATTATTGGACTGAATTTGATGGATGACCCATATCCAAGTTTCATTCTTGTGGATAAACGCATAATCATTTCTGTGTTTGGCCAACTGTAACTAACTGAATTGTAAGTGGCAAGCTAAAGAGTTGACAGTGGCTAAAATAATGCAGTTGGTGTAACTATTTCATTTGTGAGTGGCTTATTTAACTTTCAGCGCACAAACTGGCAAAGTTAAAAGCTGCAAAGCTACAAACTTGTAGCCTCCACGCAAACTGATACCCTTAATTCACTTTGACACCTGCTGAACTCAGGTGTCCTCGCATCCTTGCATCCTCACATCCTCACATCCTGGCATCCATTCGTGCTTCCGCCTCTCAGCCAAGTTGGTCCAAGTTGGCCAATGCGCAATTTTAGTTGAAATTTGTCCTCGCTTTTCGGTCAACTTTGGCAAATATTAACTATTATGGCGAACAGAGAACTACTTACTACAAAGTGAGAGCCAAACGAGCGCTCCAAATTTGCTGCTAATGCATTTTAAGTTAGGAGCCTCGAATAAATTGAGCTTTTAAGTGAAAACTGTATCAGGTACGCACAACCCTTGCAAATATTTGCTATTTTTTAAAATTGGTAAAAGGGGTGTAATGGTTTTGTGCAAATGTATGTAACAGGCAGAAGGAAGCATCTCCGACCCCATAAAGTGTATATATTCTTGATCAGGATCAACAGCCGAGTCGATATAGCCCTGTCCGTCTGTCCGTCTGTATAAACACGCGGATCTCGTGTACCAGGCGCAGATCAAGTTCGCTTTATTTTTATCGATAACTGCCTAAATTTCTGAATTATCGATACATTTCCATTTCCGATAGCAATAAACTATACAATTTAAGAGGCAGAGGCTTCTAATTTATACATAAAATGCTTTTTACAACTGGGTTAAGGGTATATCGTATTCGAGCCAACTCGACTACAGCATCTTACTTGTTTAGCTATTATTTTTTGTTTAGTTTTTTTTAGCAGCAGCGAACTGTTTACTTATTAAAACTGCCATCAGCTGAAACACCCAAAGTTGTCCCGACAATGTCAACTTAAACAGAAAGCCAAACGAGCGCTTCAAATTTGTTGCTAATCTACTTTAAAGCTTTCAAGTTTAAAAACATTTTAGTTTTGGCTGACATTTCAAACTGCTAAACTACGTGCTGCCGGTATTTGCAAATAGACACATTTTGGACAGGCTAACAAAGTCGGTAAATAAAATATTTATATTCGTTTCAAATTGTGCAATTAGATGCGATTTCAGTGAAATAACTTTTGACAGGCACAAATTTAAATTAAATTCCGATTGAACCTAAAAATCGCTGGCTAAATTACAAATTAGTTAAAAATGTTGACTCATCTAGAAAAACAATGTCTCTGATAATTGTTCAATTGTTTGTTCAATTCAAGTGTTGCATGGAATAAGCATTCAATCTCTTTTCATTTAATGCAAACAGGAGGCAAATATGAATAGTTGTTCCATAGGTAGGATCCATTGTCATCCATATGGATGAAGATGTGCCCGGGGGCATCGTTTTGCTTGCCGGGCAGGCAGGATGTGGCATCGCTTATTGCATGCCTGAGGCCAGTTTTTGAACTCACCTGACTCTCGGTGATGCTGACGCCACGTTTTTCATATTTACTGCTTTGTTTACGTGACAAGGACGTGGAGCTGCTGCCGGAAGCAAGGGACGATGCTCCAGGTGCCGCCCCAGACGCCCCAGTCGCCGTTGACGCCGGCAGCTGCTGGTGGAGTTGAAGGTGGTGCGCGTGTGGATGCGGATGTGAGCCGTGATGGTGATGATGATGATGGTTGTGGTGGTACATGCTGTTGTGCAGACTCATACTGTTCTCCTGGCCGGGCGGATGCGGTTGTTGTTGCGTCACATGCGGACTGAGTCCACGGGAGCTGCGCCACAAGGCGATGGCTATTTTGCTGTACAGCACCTGGCGGATGGAGATGCAAATGCGTAAATCGTTATTCAAAACAAATAATTAAATCCCAACTAATCTACAATATATACAAATAAATATTGAAATGCTGAATTCCGCTTTGCATGTCTTGTTTCACTGACTAGAAACGGTTCTGTTTGAGAGAAAACAACGCTACATTTGAAACACATTTCAATATTTGCCCAACATGATGGAATTTGCCAAATGCCGAGTTCCTAAATGGGAAGGAACTCTAAGGAGATTCCTTTAAAGAATTATATAAGTAATAATAATAATAATATCAACAATAATAAAAATTATAATTATAATTAGAGTAAGAATAACAATAATTATAATTATAATAATAATAAGAATAATAATAATAATAAAAGTAATAATTATAATAATAATAATATTAATAATAATAAAGTATTGTTAATATTAATAAAAATAATAATAAAATGAATAATAATAAAATTAATAATAATAACGTTAAATTAAGATTTTATAGAATATGTTTTAACGTATGTTTTCATAATAATAATAATATTATGATTTCTACTAATAGTATATACCTAATTTGTTGCCGGAAGTAAAAATCATAATATTATTATTATAAAGAAAACTGACATTATTTTTGATGGCGAGATTTTGAATTCTAGGAATTGGGAATTTTACAATTCGAAGACAAATTGACACAGCAATAATAATATAATTATTGGGAAAATAATTATTTTACCCAATTGAGGACAATGGTCTATTAATAATTATATCAATTTTATAATTTTATTTCTGTACATTACATATACATCTTTACGTATTTATTTATTTATTAAATTTACTTTTAAATAATTGTGTTACTATGATATATACTCACGGTCATGACCAGCAGGGGCATCACATAGAGTAGCACAAAATTAATCATGTCGAGCAATTTGGAATTGAACATTTTACGATCGAGGACACAGATCTCCTCCTCCTGGCCATCCTCGGTGTGGATGTTCTTGATGGTCTTGCTGAAAACGAACTTTGGCGTTGAGTAGACAGCCGATGTTATCCACACGGTGACAATCACCATCTGTAAGAATTAGCTTCTCGGTTAGACGATTATTTCCCAGCACGCAACCAATTTGTCTAATTGAGGGCGAATACACAACACCACAAATTGTCATGTACAACAGCCATTTGGTGGATGTCCTCATCCTGGACTGGAGTTTAATTGCAGCTATTAGCATTAATAGAGTTGTAAATAGCTTCATTGGCACACTTGCCAATGGGTGCAATTTCATCTGATATAATGGGTCAATATGTATGCTTGAATTGGGAAACACACACAGACAGTGTGTCATATCAGTGTGTGTTTGTTAATATGATAAAAAGGTCGTTTCATCTCGCCCCGCCCCACTCGAGGCTCAGTCAAAAAAAGTTTTACTTTCAGAAAAGTTCTTGAAAGCCATGGCTTATTGAGCCTTTTGGCCTGGAAACTTTTTTGGGCTCACTTTAATAAGTTTCATTAGCGTGCAAATTGCGGTCAAAATGAATGGCAAAGCTATTTAAATTAATATATTCCAATTGTGGCTGCCAAAATTAATGAACCGTGAAAATTCTTTCTTTATTTTTCAATGCAAATTAAATAATTATTCTTAAGCAAAATTTTCACTTTTTGAGCTCGATTAGCTCGAATAACATTTATATTGATGCATATACCTTACTTGTATAGACTTTTCTTTACATTCGTTCCACTTCTATTTTATTAAATTATTATTTTTTTTTTATTAAATAATCATTCCATCATAAACTTTCCAACAATGCACTGAATTTGGGTCATTCGAATAATAACTTATAGAACATTCAGTTCAATAATTTCATTTCATTTTTATCGTCAAACATTTTAAGGTGGCCAAAAAATCAATAATAACCAGTCTGCTAACCAAAGAGATAGCCTGGGTCTATGTTAAAGTAGGCAACTTCTCCATCGATTTAGCCGGTGTTATGGCCAATAAAAGTAACTTACCCTTAGGCGTGCCGCAGTTAGGATCTGCTTGCAGGTTATTGGATGCACAATGGCAAAGTAACGCTCCATGCAGATGACGACCAGGATGAAAATGGATGCCGTGTAGCTGAGCGAGTGCACAAATTGATACATCCGACAGAGGAATTCGCCGAAGACCCAGCTGCAAATAATGTGGATATATATTGAAAATTTACGTACTAAAATGAATAACAATTTGTTTTTATCTTAAAAGTTTGGAGCATCATTTACTATAAAGGAGCACGATGTAGTATCACAAATTTTGATTATATGGTTATAAGCAAAAATCGTAGGATGAAGCGTGGGGAGAGGAGTTAGATAGGCTCTCAGGTCGACGAGACACATCAAATATTATGGCACACCCACCGCAAACTAATGCCGCATAAAGGTGTCATTTGTTGCCAGAGATTTTCTTATTTTTATTGTTGTGAAATTTCAGCCTCGGGCTTATTGGATTTGTGTATTAACACGTAATTCCATTTTGGAGATAAGGGGAGTGGAAGTGGGAGTGGGAGTGGGCGTGGTCTGGCATAAGAGGAAATTGATGTGCTTTTGTTGGTTGATTGTGAGCGAAATAGATTTATATATTGCCTTTCTTTGTGGACCAAAGTATTAAAAAGTATAGGGTCTCTGCCACAGCTGAAGGGCATAAAAATGTTCTGGTACTTAAACACCCATTAGTCCTGAAAGCTTTTTAGAAATACGTGAGCAAAAGCAAAACTTTAGTGTTGTGTCCATCAACGATTGAAACCCAATTTAAAGGCATTCAGAATTTTGAAAAGCTGACTTTTGGTGTCACAAGGAACTAATACTTCTCCGTATGAGTTACACCCAGAACATTTGATTATAAATGTTAAAAGAGTATGTATATATATTTGTATATATATATTTCATATTAAACTATTGGTATGCAAATTAAATATGCTAATTTCTAATGGGCTACCCAAATAGACTGCATCAACCTTTTTAAATATTCAGCTCCATTTTTACCCACACTCCGTGAATTTCACATACATATTCCATACGGTTTTCAACAATACGGCGATCGTTCATAAAATGCGGTCAAGTTGTGTATAAATTGATGAGATTAAGTGCCTCAGGATTGTCCTTTTCATAAGAGTGACAATTGAGTGACATTTGCTACGCAAATTTATTCCAACAGTCGAAACCCAACTTTAATTAGAGAAATTAACATAAAATGAAAATAATTGAGAGGATTTTAAATATGCACAAAATAAGATTGCAAATAATTGGAAAATTTTCAATTTCCGATTTGCGCATATTTTATACACATATTTTTAGTGTGCCTAATAAAGCCAAATTACAAATAATATATTTATCGAAGAATTGCAGCTAATGTAATTTATTGTTTTGATTTCTATAAACAATTTTGAAATGTTTCATAAAAGTAACAATGGGATGACATTTGCTGGGCGAATTATTCGAACAGTTGAAACCGTACTTTAATTAGAGAAATTAACATAAAATGAAAATAATTGAGAAGATTTTAAATATGCACATAATTGGAAAATTTCCAAATAATCCAAATTAAAATGTGCATATTTTATACACATGTTTTTAGTGTGCATAATAAACCCAAAGTACAAATAATATATTAACCGAATATGCAGCTAATGTAATTTATTGTTTTGATTTGAATGAAAAATTTGAATATTTAATTTGGTGGAAAATGAAATGAATGCCATTATTATGATATCGCACTTATTGTTTATTATTTGATTTCAACTGATTATTGACTTATTCATCTGGTGCACAATCGAGCGCGTAGCACGAAATAACAACATATGGCAACCAAATCAAATACAACAAATAATTAAGGCTAACAAATAGATATAGGGCTAGGGAAATAAAGACTGCCGGATACCCTGAAATTAGGCATACGTACTTATCAGCATACAATTTATGAATAATTAATTAATTAATAATAATTTAAAATTACAAACAAATTTCTGCATTTGTGTTTAATTTTGAAATCTCCTTAGAACTTGTTATGAATGTTATCATAAATATTCTTATGTGAATATATATTTATTTGATCTTTCTGCACTCCATTGAATAGTAAATATTTAAAGACTTTGTATGCAAACTTTGTGCATTTTTCGATACTACGTATACTATATTTATAAAGTCAGCAACCAACCGATTTTATTTTAACACTTCGCTTCACGGCTTGATTGAGTTTTAAGCCAATATATATTTTAGTTTTAAAATACGGCACAAATAATATGAATTTTGTGTAGTTTTTAATATTTTATCGAAATTCTACAAACATAGACAGAAATTGTTGGCCAAAACAAATCAAAACCATGCTATGTTGGCCTGGCAATAATCAAATCTTTGTAAAACCTAATAAATGTGCAACATGAGCCAAGCTGAGCGTTACTAATACGCCATGTTGTGTGGCATTAACAATAAAGCCAGGCGATGCGAACTGGCATCAGGTGCATACAACATGTGGCATGTGAATTTTGCACGTTTTGCATGTTAAACAGTCAAAGGCAGATTAAAAAGAAAAGTCTCCAGTTGACAAAAGACCTTTTAACATTGCTTATTTATTACAATATAACAATTTACGACACTCGTACAAATTTGCTATTTATTTATATATTTATTCAATTCATGTGGTAAGTGAAAAATTGACTGAAATGTTCAGCAAACAGCTCCTATTTTCAACTGTTCCCTCTACTTAACTTATCCAATTTCTGAAAGTAGTGATTTTGTGCACCTGCCGGACGGACAAACAAACAAACACACAAATGTATCATTTGTTTTGTTGTCCAGGTAGCTGGGAAAACTATTCGAGGAAAAGTGGCATAAGCATTAAGTTGCAACACGGAGTCAAGTTGCCGACACCTACATTTTGTTGCGGTGATTGAAATATTGTTGTGTGAAATAAGAAAATTTAATTTATTTGCTTCCTGTTTCACTTATTGAATATTTTACATTTGTGTAATTTTATTCCAACAGAAAAAGTGTGAGCCAATTTGTGTTGGCCCATTTCGATCAGGCTATTTGCTGCCTTCAGCAAAAATACAACTTCAACAAAATTTAATAATTCAAATATACAATTAAGAGCTTATGTACCTTATGAGGTCAAGCCGAATTAGAATACCCTCAAAATGATTTTAAATATATAAGTTCTCTCATGTGTTAATTATTAGTAACTCACCTGTCAATAAGATAAATGGACAGATTCTGCATTACACAAAAGAGACCAACACAAAAGTCGGCAAATGCCAAGTTGGCCAAGAAAAAGTTGGTAATGGAGCGCAGACGACGCGACAGAGTGACCACCAGTATAACAAGTAGATTGCCTGAAAGCAGAAGTAGAAAAACAGATATCAAAATGTCAATTAAATTTTTTAAAACAAATTCAAAACAAAAGCTGCAGTCAACTGGGAGATATTAAAAATGTTAACAAAATATTTTCGCAAACCAGATGAATAGACCATCTCTCTCTCTCTCTCTCTCTCTCTCTCTCTCTGTTGCTATCTCTTTCCACTGTCTTCAATTCATAGTAGAGCAAAACTTTGATTCGACGCCAGTTTGCCTGCCTGCAGTGGTGGCAATAACTTTCAACAGTCAGTGTAAAATCTGAATGACAATTTTAGACGCTTTCCCTCGACATTTGGTTTAATGTTGCGTTGAAAGTTTATTTTAATTAGGAGCTTTTGCTGCTGCCACAACTCTCTCCCTGTCTCCTTCTTCGAATGTGTGTGCATGTGTGTGTGTGTGTGTTACCATCTCGATGTCTGTTAGCCTTAATTAAATGAAAACCCTGGCAAGTGGATTTAAGTGACAGCAGCTAAGGGCCTATGAAGTGTGGCCAACATCAAAATGGGATGTACAACGAGCCAGGCTAATTGCCCAGATGTCCAACTTTGTCAGAATCACTGGAATATTGCTATATGGTGTGAAAAGGTCTCATGATAAATGCTAATGCAAGAGAAGTACATAAAGTGTTGTACTAAGTGATACCCTCTAAAAATTGCAAAATATTAAAAAATGAAAAAAATGGTGTTTATAAATCGAAATTTAAATATTCAGTCTTTAAACTGTCTTTTGTTTATTGTAAAACACTGTCTTAAACAGTGTAAATCTTTAGTGCTCGATCGTTACAAAATAATTGAAATTTCAATAAAGCTGTAAAAATATTATATAGGTTTTATAAATTACATATACCATCTGTAACATTCAGTAGACATTAAAGTCTGACAGAAAATTACCATCATCCCCAAAAACAAATTGTTTGATGTCAAATAAGCTTACGGTAAAATCTTGTTTAAGTTCATGTCAGACTGACAAATGTTTTGGGTGGAATAAAACACTAAACAAAGTCTATAAATATAAAAATATAAATACCAAACTTAAACATTGTTTTAATAAAATGAATATAAAATAAATATAGAATTAATTAAATTATCTCTTAAAACTGCATCTTCTTAAATTAAATTGTATTTAAAACAACGACTTTTTATTTGAGTCACATATTTGAACTACTGAATAATTGGGAAATGTGAAACTTTTGCAACACATGCAACAAAAGCGGATCTCCGGCATGGTTTTTATTAGTCCGTACTCCACTCTTGGAGCAACCTTCTGAAAAGGGGCCTTCGGAACTTTCTGTTCAGCTTTGTTCCGTTGTGAGTTTTCAATTGTTTGAAATAATTAAAAAAGTTTCAGTTGAAATTTTTTTTTTATCTTGTCATGCGTGTGCCTGCAAACAATACACACATGTATATTTAAGGATAAAATTAAAAACAAAAAAAAAATCATAAATAAAATATATATAATTTTTGTTGTTGTTGTTGTTGGATAATGCATACATTTTGGAAAATTTATGGGCTTTTGTCTGAGCTCTAATTAATGTTTTGGGTTATTACCTAGCAACAGCAGCTTGTGTTTTCGCTAGTTGCGAATTGTTCAAAATGTACACAACAAATTTTGTTCGTTTTGTGCATTTGAAAACCTGCCAGGCCGCAATGTGTGCAATGTGTGTGAAAGAGAACGAACATTGAGAGAGAGAGATAGAGAAAGAAGTACAGCACAGTTTTACATGCAGTGGTTAGCTTGCATGCCTAAAACAAATGGAACGGAAATGAATTCCGAATGAAATTATTTATATAATATATATTGTTATTTAATATCTACTTCGCACCCATTAAATAGCTTTAAAGCTCAGTTAGGCTGGGGCTTAGTTAGCCATTTTTAAGCCTTAACCGCGCTCACCAACATTTTGCCATGGCCTTCGCCAGGGGTTTCGGATTTCAGCCGACTCTGGCACCAATTGTTGGCCAAAAGCGTTTGGTTGAAATTCGCTATTGCTGGTAGCGGTTTTATATTTGTCCCTCGACCCTCTTATGAGTTTTATGTTAACCTTGGAAAACTTTTACATATAATGTGTGAAAGCTGGTTAGATTAGGAGATATACAATAAAAAATGTCATCATCCCCACTGCGAAATGCTGGCCACACTCTGTGCACATGTGGCCTAAGAGTTTGTAAGCCCTTTTGGGACTGTAATTTTGTAACAAAACCAAATTCTTAAGGTAAAATTCATGGCAAAGAGAGAGATATGAATATTAAAGAAGAAACAAAGAGCCGTGGGGCAAGTCGACTCTGTTCGCAGGGTAATGGGTTTCTCCTGTAGAACATAAAAAAGTTCTCTGCTTAATGAACTTAGTCAATTGAAATGAAAATTATGTCATTCATATTTAAAAGCTCCCACAGGAGCTGTAAAAAAATTAAGAAAAAATAGATATTTCATTTATGAAAATAATTTCTGCTTGACGATTTAAATAAATACAAATAATTTTGTGTTTTTACATTTAACAAATCATTATCAAAAAATCGTGTCTTCTTATGAGAATATATGATATATTTGTAATTAAATAAATAAATAAATAAATTATTAGACACATTTTTTTTGAATGCACCTAACTACTTCAGTTAGGTAATGTTTTTTGCTAGAGCAAAACAAATTAATAATTTTTAATTTATAAATAGAAAAACGAACTAATTATTAATTCCAAATAATAATGTTACATGTATTTTCCACAGTTTTCCGGGAAATTGACTCGTGTGTTAATTAGTAAATGAATACTTGCCTAGTCAGACCTTTACTAATATGATTCACAGATTACTCTGCAGTTGGTATTAATTATATTTGTTGCCTTCAGACATTGTCTCGTGCAACAACAGGGAAATGTTGGCAAAATGTTTTCCGAAACATTCCGTGAATTCGTCTATGAGTTATTTAGGAGGCCTGCCAAAAACATGTTCAACACTGGGCAATAAAATTTGCAAGTTGCATTTGTTGTTGTTGTTGTTTTTGGTGATGTTTGTGTTGTTTGGAGGCTGCGATGACACGACACTTTATTGCCCTTTGGCTGTGGATGTTTTACATAAGCAGCGCAGACAGTTTTCTCTTGTGGGTGTGCGTGTGTGTTTTTCCAGTTGCCACTAATTGCTGCAGCCATTTACAGCACTCACAAAAATGCTTAATTTAATGACATTACATTTGGTCTTATGCTTAACTGAATAACGTTAGATTGCAATTTAAATAAACACGAAAACGATAAACTTTTTGAAGGAAAGCCGCACATTCAATGCACTAACGAACCATTTATTAATTAAAATTAAATATAGATTTTTACACGACTCACATAAGTTTTAAAATTTTTTAATTAAATAAGGTTAACTGACTAATTAATTTAGTTGATGTTGTATACAACAGCTTAAGCACGTGTAATTTTGAATTATGCATCTTTAAACAATAATTTAATAAAGTAGTAAATAGTTCATTCATGATTGAAAATAAAATCTTATCTTGTTATCAGCTGTTAACCAATTGTGTTAACCCAAAGAAAGTTCAGCAAGTTAATAAATTTCAAATAACCTGGAAAACTGACTTAAATGGAAACAGAATTCAAAAAGCTTTATCAGATTTAAATATGCTACTTGCTGTTGAGAGAGCCTTGAGTGCATTTTTTAAATTTGTGTTAGAAGAATTGCTGCATGAAACTTAATGGGAAATAGTTCCTGAAGCAGCAATGAATTTGTAAGCCACACAAACCGCAAACCAACCACTTCTGACTTGTGACTTCTGAACTAAAGGGAACCACAAAAGCCACAAACTGAAACTCGGTCAATCGGTCAGGCCACAAAAGTGTCCTTTGTCCTTAGCCATATCAGTAGCCATTTTTTATGGATTGCAGCAACTTTGAGAAATTGGCAAGTGTATATTTAACAGAGACACCGAACAGAAGAGAAGTGAACAAAAAAAAAACAGAAAACCACAATAAACTTCTAAGCGAACTACATGTTCTGATGTCAGGACTGGGCTCAATGCAAGGATGACCTGGGAGATGGCTTGGTTGACAGAAATGAATGTTCTGTGCAAGTCACGGGAAGTGTAATAAGGAAGTGACTCTAGTGAACGTGTAATGTTTTAAGGTTATCTTCAAATATGTTTAATGCACAGGAAATAATATTATGAAAACATTTAATCAGAGTGTGAGTTGAGCCTGCTGTAAAATGTGGGTGTCTTTCTGACTGTATTTATTGTATTTATATGTATATATTTATTATAATTAATTAACTATGATTAATTTATGACAGAGACATTTTCGACCACATAAAGTGTTATTGATCAGCATCTATTTGTCTATGTGTGTGTTTCTAGTTTTTATCTACTATCTAACTATATTAATGAAACTTGGAATGCATCTAAGCAGTTTTATTAAAATTTTATAACTATATCAACATGTAAGCAGATAGATTTCAGTATGCAAGGACATTTAATCCTTGGCGTGCCCACAAAAAAAAAATGCTATTTATTTTTTTGCAATTTAGAACTTGGTATTTAAAATTTAAATGACAGAAAGTTTGGAAAAAATATTGACACTATGCATCCACAACTTCTCTTAATTTAAGGTAATAAAAAATATGTAATTTGAGATGAAACATTGAAATAAATGTAATTTTTTTTTTTTATTATTAAGATTTCTTAATAATAATGAATGCTCTAGTCGAGAGAGCTTAGAAATCCGCATCTCTGACATTAATACAATTTGACAATTTAAAATTCTGCTATTTCAAGAGATATCAGTTGAGAATACTTTAAAATAAAGTTGAGAAAAATCCAAAGTAAGAAAAATATATAGTAGATTCACAAAATAAATGTAATAAATATATTTACTCTACACCTATATATATGTATATATATATTTAGATATGAATAGTCTTACTTACCGAAGAAGCAACAGCAGAAGACAATGGTATATAGCGTAATGAATACGATTCGCACATCGGTGCGATCGAATATATATTCACTGGTATTATCGGCCTCCTCCTCCTCGTCGGTCAGCTCGCTGCCCTTGCTGCTTATGGCCAGAACTGTGGTGGCTGATGGTGCCACCGATGCTGGTGCTGCAACTAATGTGTTTGTTGTCTCATTAATGGGTAAACGGGATTCAGTGTCGCTTCCATTGAGTGCCAAGCTCGAGTCATTTCCAGTCGCTGAGGAGCAACTGCAGTCAGCTAATAGGATGAGCAGCAACAGTGCCACCATAAAGTGCCACGGAAATGTGTGGCTGTGTAATCCAACTGTTGGCTGTTGTTGTTGCTGCTGTTGTTGTTGTTGTTGTTGCTGTTTGCACTCTAGTAAGCCGGAAGTGCTATAATTTGTGGAAGCAGAGGGGCTGTGGTTAGCGTTGTTGCCCTTTTGATTATGTTGCTGGTTGCTGATGTTGTCATTATAATCGTCATTATCATCATAAGCTGCTGATATGTTAGTGCCGCTGCCCATTTCGAGCTGTTGTTTATGTTTCCGCCTCTGCAACGCTTCCGCTTCCTGTCGTTGGTGCTGCATGGACGACGCCGGCGTCCATTGCAGACTCCGGGCACTCATAATGCTAATAATGCGATGCAACTGCAATAAACTGCGAGCTAAAAGAAGATAAAGTGAGAGAGAGTATATATAGAGAGAGACAGCTTGTAAGGGAAAGATACGGCAAGTTGGCGATAATCACTTGCCGGGGGATGCCAGCACTTAATTGTAATTAAAATTGTCTGAAGCAATGGAAAATTAACGCTTTGCCTGGAATCCAGTGAAAATTAATGTGGAAACAAGCCAGACAAGAAAATATCCTGTTAAAAATATTAACTCTTTTAATCACAACTTTTAATTTGTTTGAAAATGTTCGCTTAAAAACCATTTTATTGCTATCGGAAATCGATTTGTATCGATTTTCACAAAACGCGTGCAGTTTTTAATAAACTGAAAAAAACTTGATCAGCTTAATTAAAATAATTATAAAGAATTATGATTATAAAATGCTACAGTAAATTGATTATACTTTCTTTACAATTAATTATAAGCATAATACAAAAATAAGTCTTTAAAGCAGCTTTCCTGGAAAATACCCATTACTTTTAGCATTAGAATTGTTAAAATCAATAATTTTGTTACTAAATTGAACACAATTAGAATTGTTACAATATATAATTTGTATTACTAAATTGAACGCGATTTAGCTTATCAGGGTACTAAAATTTAAGTAACCAAAAAATGTACAGTTATTTTAATTAACATACATACATACATATATAATAAAACGTAGAGACAGCCCCATTAATAAATACGGGGAATGCCTACAGAATTTATAATGAGGTTTCTAGATAACAACTTTAGAGTTTATCAACAGCTAATTTCCCAACTGCATTAAAAACTAAAATCCAATCGTGAAAATAATAAAGTGACAATTTGTTGGCGCTGTTTGTCGAGTGTCTCTATTTATTCAAATGCCTGCCAAATGTCTAATTTTAACATTGGACTTGGACATATGAAATGGAACCGAGTCGTGCGTGTTTCAGGGCCTTAATTACTTGATAGCTATTTTTGCTCATGTTCTGTGTGTGTTTGATGTGTGTGAGTGGAAAATTACAAGAGTACTTATTAATTAGAGCACGTACACAAAGAGGGCAAAACATTGAAATGGGCAATAATCATAGCATCCTTGATGCTGGTCGACAAACACGAAGACAGAATATCGTTGGGGCAAATAAAGCACCTGCACTTGATGCACTCGCATAATTGGCAATGAAACGTGTCGCATACTAAAACAAGTAAGAACGCTGTAGTCGAGTGAGCTCGACTACCATATACCCTGAACCAAGACTTAAATGCATTACAGGCTTATCGGTTTTGGGAGCTGGAGTGGGCGTGGCCCGATCTTAGTAATATACCTTCTAAGTTTGGTAACTGTAGCTCTTGAATTGCGGGAGAAACAGGCATTTTTCGTTTTTTGTGGGCGGGAGTGGGCGGGAGTGGGCGTGGTCCACAATTTGTTTTCCACATTTATGAAGGGTGTTACTAGCAATATACCTTTAAAATTTGGTGACTTAAGTTTTCAAATTGCGTGAGATATATGGGTTTATCGACTTACACCAACAGGTGTATCGGTTTAGGTAGGTGGAGTGGGCGTGGCCATCCAATTTTTTATCGACCTTTGTGGGAGTTACCAGTTACATACCTGCACAATTTTGCGACTCTATCGGAAATCTAAATGTATCGATAATTCAGAAACTGAGGCAGTTATCGATAAAATAACGCAAACTTGATCTGCGCCTGGTATACGAGATCTTATATTCCAAATTCGAAGTCTCTAACTCTTATAGTCTCTGAGATCCGCGTGTTCATACAGACGGACAGACGGACGGACGGACAGACGGACAGACAGACGGACAGGGCTATATCCACTCGGCTATTGATCCTGATCAAGAATATATATACTTTATGGGGTCGGAGATGCTTCCTTCTGCCTGTTACATACATTTGCACAAAACCATTATACCCTTTTTACCCATTTTTAATGGGTTCAGGGTATAAATAGCGAAATGTGAGAGAAATATAGAAATATATAAATATACAGAGATAATGAGGCAGAGTTGTGTTGCTTTCAAATAAACATTGGTTTTTAAATGAAGTATTTAACTGTAGAGGGTTTTTATTCATTAGACTTTTTAACTTTTTCCTCATTGCTACACGTTTCAATTATTATCATTATAAAAGGCAGCTAAATTAAAAAGAACGTTCAAACAGATGTGCAGAGAAGGAAAATTATGGGTGGAAATGTCAGATTGTTGGCAGGTCACGATTTTCTTCATCAAGTTTAATTGCTTTGTGGGAAAATAAATGAAAAGTGGCTTTGAGATCCACGTGACAGACAACCAAATTCAACCAAATAAAATACCATATAAGGGTTCCAGACTACAGAGTATTAAATAACATATGCATATAAACACATATTTTATAAATTGATAAAATTAAAAATTAATTAGGCCATGTTTCCTTGACTGATTAAATGAGTGTAGAAAATTATAATTATTGATTTAAAGCTAAAAAGCTGCCATAATATAGAATCAAACTATGGTTAACTTTTCATCTTTCATCAATAATTATGCTGAAAGGAGTAATCCATTACCTGAAAAACATTAATCCCAATAAAAGCCAAAAGTGTTTTCCAAAGTTGTTCTGCTCATGCTCAATTAAAGGCCCGAAGCAGAAAAGCCAAAGCGAACACAACAAGCAACATTCAAAGGAATAACATAAACAAAACAAAGCCCCCAAGTGGCAATCAAATACGAAACGAAGCGTGGCAAAACAAAGTTTTCAGCTTTCCAATAGCCCCCACCCCCCGTAAGCTTCAATTTCCCCCCAACTGCTTACTCATCATCATTCTGCACAACACTTTGTCGGCGATGGTAAATGTTTTGCCAAAGTCGGATGTGTCTGCGGATCCACAAACGGAATGTGGGCCAAACAGCAAAAACCACAATAAAAGGTAACTCCAAATTGCCTGAAATTGTAATTAATGGGGCCGACAAAGGCGAAATGCGGCCAACAATGCAGCTGCCACAAAAACACTATCATTGGCAAAATGCATTTCGGTTTTGGGCAACTTGGTAAATATTTTTTGGATTAGAGATAATTAAAACTGAAATTTATGTTCGGTTTAGCGCTCATTTGCGGAAAGCACTACGAAAATACAGTGGATAATAATATAATAAATAATTATTATTTTAAAGAAAGAGAGCGCATTGGAAAATTCTGTATTCTTATAATTTAATCAATTTATATATATATATTTTTTTTTACCTACTCCAATTGGGCTCTGCAGAATTATTTATATCTTATTTGCAAGTAATCCATTTTTGCTGCCTTGAGAGAAATTTATATTTATGTAATGAAAATTATACAACTTCTGCTTTTCTCAACAATATTTTCTGGTATTTTCAAACAGAAGAAGCGGATTAAATACCAAAAATTAATTAAATGGATTCGACAATCGATTTTTCTCGATATTAAAAATGCGAAGGAAGTAATCGATAATGCACAAAATGCATGATTTAAATCCTTGTGATCTATAAGCCCATATGGACTGAGGGTGTTTAAGCACAGGAAATCAGATTCTAGTTAATTAGTTGAGCGAAACAAGCAGACAAACATTGACTCAACAACAGATATTCTCTTAATTGGCTCAATTTGCTTTGCTTTTCAAACATAGTCCGATTAAATACCATACCTGGAACTCATCGAGTGCAAATATTAACCCTGTTTTATTCAACCTCATTCAATGGCTTTTGTTTATCTATTTTGTGCAAGCAAATGCCAAGTATGAGTTTAACAATATACTGGTATTCTGATATCGGCATGCCACAGCTGCCATTGGCATCTAATAAGCATTCAGTTTGTTTGCCAATGTTCGGCATGAACTCGACCGAGTTGCAATCCCCATCAGGTTTTAGCAAACAAGCCGTCAACTAATGTCAAATGCAGGTGTTGGGCAGGTTGGGAATGATGCAGTTGCTGGGGGATAAAGAAAACATACCGAGGAATGCGGTAACCTCAGCAAGTTCTTGCTGCGACACTGCAGAGAGTCACGGCTGCACCTGGCAACTGACTGTGGCAGGCATTGGGATTAGTTTGCCTGCCACTAAGCGATTTTACATGCAACTTGAGCTCGCATTCGCAGCCTAATGGTGTTTTCTGCACACAACTTTTCAGCTGGCAACTTTCACACTTGCCGAATGCAGCTTTTTGTGCAACACAACACAAACACACACACAGCAGACGTTGCATACCCCTCAGACCTTGTACGACATTGAGTCGTAAAAAATATATACACTTTAAATACCCTCACTATAAAAACTAAATGTTTCGGACTGCAGCTGTTAAAATACCCTCACAGATGGCATGTGGATAAAAACAATTTTTATTATAGTCTTGTGTAGAATGTTTTCGCTTAAAATTTTTTTATTTCCACCACAAAACAACAATTGATTTTGTTATTGCGACTGCCTTCAAAGCAGAGAACAAAGTTGCAACTAAGAATGTTTAGCAAAATACTGACAAATAATTTATAAATTGGCTAGCATTCAGAATAAATTATTAGCCATCATTTTAATAATTATTAAAAGCAATTATATAAAATATCAGCACTTAAAACCATGACAGGAACTTCGAAGATAAATTCCGCTTTATATCTAAATATCATTATAAGTTTTCAATAACCAATCTATTGTTTCTATGAAAGAAAATTATATAGTTCACCGACTTATATAGTTATTTGTCAACGATTATTTAGTTAGCTTGCAGTTTTTCAGATAAGAATTTATCGTTCGACTAATGTGATATAGTGGTCCGATCCGTCAGCCAGTCTGTAAAAAGACGGGCATATTCCATGTTTAATTAAAGGAGCTTTAAGATTGAAGCACGGATATATGGACAAGACTATATCGACTCTCCCAGTGAGGTTGTTCAAACATATGTATATATATTTAATGGGTTCGCAGACGTCTCCTTCAATGCGGAAAAAATATGCATATTCACAAATTTGTTGTTTAATTGTGATTTGTCAATTTGCGTTTGCTATTGCAATTTGCACTCTGATAAACAAAACAAGTAAGAGGCTGTAGTCGAGTTAACTCAACTACGATATACCCTTAACCCAGTTATTAAATATATTCTAGTTTTCTTGGCAAATTTCCCTTTAAGATGATTTGCACTCAAATGCCCGAATTGAATGGCTACAAACATACATATATACAAATATACATACGTACACGAAACAGTACTTATCGGGGCCCTGCAGAATACCCACATATATATTGACGCTAGCTTCGATTATCATGTCATCTCTTTCTCACACATGCGCTCACCTATTTATATGCATACAGAAAATGATTGCAGCTGCTGATATGAGAATATATATTCGACTATAACTTTGGTGTTTCTTATCCGATCTTAATGAAATTTCGCCAATTGATCAATAATATGTATATGCATATTATGTCTCTGCCTTTTAAATTGCGAAATTTATTGCTATCGGCAATCGAAATGTATCGATAATTCAGAAACTGAGGCAGTTATCGATAAAATAAAGCAAACTTGATCTGCGCCTGGTACACTATAACTTACATTCCAAATTTGAAGTCGCTAGCTCTAATAGTCTCTGAGATCCGCGTGTTCATACAGACGGACGGACAGACGGACAGGGCTATATCGACTCGGCTGTTGATCCTGATCAAGAATATATATACTTTATGGGGTCGGAGATGCTTCCTTCTGCCTGTTACATACATTTGCACAAAACCATTATACCCTTTTTACCCATTTTTTATGGGCTAAGGGTATAAAAAAAACATAAAAAACAACAACACAAATTGCGCAGGGTGCGGAAAGAAAAGATTTATTGAAACTACGGATACTCTTACAAAAATAAGTTGTTGATAGAAATAAATAATTAAGTAATAGTTTCCAATAAAATTCACATTTGTGCACATCATAAAATGTTTAATTATTATGCCAAAGAACATTGTTTCTAAGTTAATAAAAATGTAGCTTTATTAGAATTTTAAGCGTATTTTTGGTTCGCCTTTCAATATTATATTTTCTCTTGACACTTTTTTCATTAGTCTATTCACATATGTGCATTTTGTCTCGTTAGTAAATGGTGATTTTAACAGCATGTTTCTTTATTTCTTTTTTATTATTATTTTTTTTTTTTATTTAAATTTAGCTTTGAGTGCTGACATTTTTCTTTATCTGATTTTCATGGACTGTTCATTTGACAGCCATTTAATTAACCAAATTTTTAAAATTTTATATGTGTTCTTATCATTATTTTCAATTTGGTATTTTAATATTTACACACTGTTAAATGCGTCATGTTTCTGCCACCCATATTTGTATGCATTTCAATTGTGGCATCTGCATTTGCGACCAGCATCCGCATCTGCGAGTGTGCATTCCAATTAGCTGAAATGTCAGTTGTCTGTTTGTTTAATGTGTTGTTTGTTCAGGCATGTGAACTTAAACGGAGTTGTGTGTTTAGTTTAGTTGTTGCCTGTTGTTATTATTATGATTGCAAATGGGGCAAATTTGTATGTAAAGCCTAAATGGCTTAGCAGTAGACCCAGCACCATTAACTAATTCCCCGGCACTAACAGAGTTGTCCTCGCAAGTTGTGTGACAGCAAATGTCTGAATCTTAGTGATTTCCTGGGACACTTGGTTTACCTACAGCCACTCAAGTTGTACTCTAAGCACCTGGCTTAACTAAATAGTTTGTCTGAGGACTCGCACCTGGCAACGACGCCAACATCCTCAACTGGAAACTGTTTGACGCTTTAATGAGTCGAATAGCGCTGAAAGTGATGACGATAGGGGAGAGTGGCGGCGGAGGCGGAGGGAGGTGCACTGTTGGTGTGGCAGACATAAAACCTGACAGTTGCCAGCCTTAAGGCAGCCAAATTGATTTGCCTGATTCCGATATAATTAAAATGGATTCGCAAGTGCAATGAAAACTTCCCCAACTTGCAACCAATTTCCCGTTAGAGATTTTGCTAGAGAGAATGCCTGCCCTGGTTGCATAAGCCACGAAAGCTCGAATTTAGTACGAAAATGAAGAAGGGTCCTATTTTAAATGCGGCCTCAACAGAAGACAACCTAAATCAACTACACTGTCAGAAATCCTGGGCACATTTTTCGTGTGTGTGTGTATAATGAAAACGCCTAAGGAGATCAAAGTTTAATTAAATTATTAAATTTTCTTTTAGCTTTTATATTTTAAGCACTAGTCAACCCATTGAAAAGTAATAAAATATTGATTTGTCAAGGATCCAATAATGATAGGAGCTTAAAGTCTATAACATAAACAAAAGGATGGTCTTAGCAGATAATACATAACATTAAATGATGAAAATTAATTCTAACGTCTAAGGGTGAACAAAATTTAATGAATTGATTAAATTAGTACGATTATTTATTTTTCATTTTTAAATTTTTAATTTTTAAAGTCAAATTCAAGTAATTATATTGCTGACGCTATCAGATTTTTTTGTAGCTTTATTTGCATATTAATTGCACAAAGTTATTTCAGCAACGCTTTAAAGTTTATTTATAATATATCTTTAGAATATAGGTAATAACTTAGAATTTTCTCACAACACCTTATTTGTGTTTAATAATGTTTGAAGCCACTTTTAAATGTTCTTAAAACAAAAGCAAACCAAATACTAATAACAATAATTGTGCCTCGTAGGGATGTGTAAACAATTCATTAAGATTAAAAGTTATTTGCTGCTGTTGGGTACAAATGTTAAAATATTAAATAAATTAATTTAGAAATTTAAAAAATAATAATTAGATCAGTATTTAAATTTGAAGATTGGGCACGTAAGTTAAAGAGAAGTATTTAATTTTGATATTGGTAGTTTAGTTTTAGTTTTGGTAGTGCTTAGGAGACAAATTAAATGAGAAAGAGAGTCATGAAAGGGTTGCCAGCACTTTTCATATAATTTGTGGAAAAAGAGGAAAATAAATAACATTTTATTACTAGAACTAGCCGTATTAGAAAGTAAAACATATGAGAAAAAATGAAGATTCAAGTGGTTAAATACGAAGATATTATTATAAATTAATTCATTAAAATATTAATAAGACATTTTATTGCAAGTTTAATCAGATTATATAATCAACTTCTTGTATTTAAATGTTGATTTCCAGCAGAATTTCCATTTTTGACTTGGCCAATTTTCACTGTAAATTTGACGACTTTTAATGCCCAAAAATCACGCAAAAACCCAAAGCTAAATGGCACACAACTTGTGCAATTTTCTTTAGCCCGATAACAACGAAAAAAAAGTCATTGCAAATTGTACAAAATGTTTTGTAACTGTTGTTGTTGCTGCTGTATGTTGGGTGGGTGTGGCAGCCCGCCCTCCCATACATCCTTCTCCTGGACTGCACAAAGTATCTTTTTCGTTCGCCATGTTTGCGTAAATTGTGCTGAAGTACGGACATTAAGTGGTAATTGAGTATCTCTCTCTCTTTCTCTCTTTGCCTCTCACCCTCTCTGTCTGTCTGGGTGTGTGTGCACCATGTAAAATATGCTGCCACGAGACAGACAAAAAAGAAAAAATTTACGAAAACTGAATGCAGAAATGTAAGCAAAAGGCAAAACTCGACTCTCATCTGTTCACTTTGGACAGGGCGGGGGTGGCGCCTCTTCCTGATAACTTTGATTTATGTTGCCGGTTTTTTGGCTACCAACCAAAATCCAAGGCAATTGTTGGCACTCAAAGTGGTTTCCTATATGCATGCACATGTCTCAAAGAGGACCTATCGATGCACCTAAATAAAATAAACTGTAAATTGTAAATTGCTCTAGTTGAAAATGCCGAATTTGAAAACTTAAGTAAGTTGAATACCAACGTAAGGAATTGTTTTACAGAATTTAATAAAAATTTATTCAGAACTCGATTTTTAAGAAGCAATGTTACAAAAAGTGAACAACAATTTTAAAATTACTTTATTATTTCCTGATTACGAAAGTCGTTATAAATAAAAACATTTAATTTGAAAGAATTTCTCTTTAACGAATCCTGCAATTAACTTCTGCAGTTACATAATTTACTACTTTATATTTTTTATTTGCATACTTTTTTAAATAAATTTTTTTTTCTTGTAATTTTGTACTAAATTATGAAATGATGATTTGATTTTTTCACAGAAAAATCTGAACACTTAAATAAATTGTTCGGGGGATTGTTGGAATTACTTAAATTGAATTGTACGGAGAATTTAACAAAAAATCCTAGTCGAATTCAATGAAATATGACGAAATTATCAATAAAAAATATCGTAATTCCGAAATCTTTCCAATTTATTTTCGAGCATATCAATTACCAGAATTTATTTTATGTTCCTTACCATAAATTATTTAAAATTTTGACAGCTTAAGCTTTTCTTTTCCTGTCGTAAGCAGCTTAAGTGCTTTCGCAACAATGCCTATTACCTGTCTGGGCCAAGCCTTAAAAATAAGGATACCAGACTCTACCATCGCACATCCTGTAAAGATGGAGCGTCTCTCGAACATGAACGCCAAAAGTATGTGTGAAGCAGACGTAACTGTTTGTTTGTGGCAACACTGCGCTTCAAGTAGCAAGTTGCAAGTTGCATTTAACACATTGCAAATGCCAATGCCATTGCGATTGCTATTGGATACCAAATTAGTCCGAGATCTTGGCCAAGCAAATTGCCAAGCAGATGACTGGCCAATTTGTGCATTGGAATTCCAAACGAAAACACGCCAGCGGCGAACGTGGCTTGTGTTGCATATTTATGGGCACCACGGCAATTTATGTGGCTCACATAGCAACCCGCTATTGGCAATCGTCCTTATGGACAATAATATAATTTCCACTAAAGTTTCCTTAAAGCTCTGGCAAATAAATGAGCTGCGCTTCTTTCACACCAACTTGATGCAGATATTTTCATCTGGGCTTTTGCAAAGTTTTGACACCCACTATCCGAATGAGAAACAACATTAACTATCGGGTAAATACTATTGTAGAGTGACATACTGTATTTATTTATTTATTTATTTATTGTCAACTAGCATCAGTTGACACAAAAAATATTAAAAATACAGACTATATTTATTTATATATTTATTGTCAAATCGAAACACAAACTATATTTATTTATATATTTATTGTCAAATAGAATAAGTTGACACAAAAAAAAAAAATAAAAAATTTGAATTAAATTAAATTTAAAATAAAATCAAAAATAATAAAATATTTATAAGATTTCTGGGGGTAAAATACAAAATGGTCCAACATTTGTTGCATGAATTTGGGAAAACTCAGAAAAATTCAATCAGACGAAAAATAATTAGTAAGAAAATAATTAGTACATGAGAAAAAGTTAATCACTAGATAAGACCTTTTGGATTGAGTTTTTAATAGTGGATTGAATTCCAAAATTCGATTAAACGGCTAAAGAATAATAAGGAATTTTTGCAATATTTAAGTAAATAATTTACCCTTTTTGGTCTAATCAAACTTATCAAATAACACAAACAAACAGCGTCGGGCCACAGGATATGTTTCACTTCACAATTGATCTTATAAATTAAATAAAATCACTCTTCATATGTTTAAATTTTATTTGATGCCACTAAGCAAGAATTATGCACGATGTGTTTTGCTGAGAAACCACAGCAATTAAATTGCAATTCAAGTGAGACTATTCAAAGACCACAGAACTGAGACAGCGACAAGAAAATCAACAATGCCTCTGGACATCTGCCACTTGGCGTTATTTGTGTAAACAAAAGGACGAGGCAAATGTCAGCAATTGTCAGTAGTGTCGGGTTAAGGGTCAGGGTGAAGGGTCACCGGGGCGAGAGGGGCGTATTCTTTGCCTGTTGAGTGTGTGAGATTGTGTGTGTGACATTGCCCCTTGCAGCCTCAGTACTCGATAATTAAAATGCAGCCCTTGGGTTGTGGGTCGGTTCGGGTTGGGTCGGGTCGATCGCCTCTGACCTAGAGACTTGACCCTCAGCATAAATATTGCTTTCAGTCGTGCATTTATCAAACGATAAATCTCAATTGAACTTTGCGGACTAGTCTATTTTACGCTAGTAAACAAATGGTATCCCTTCTGGCAAACACCAATGCGGAAGTGCAGCGAATGAATTGTGGACCAAAAACCACGCAATAAATCTCGACTCAGGCAAATAATTGCATTTTATGCAGTCCAAAAAGTTTTGCTTACTTTATAAAGTGACACAATACTCTTAATTGAATAAAAGTATTACTATATATATTAAACGTAAGCAAAGAACTAAATTAAAATTATTAATCAATGAAAATTAATAACATCACTGAAATATTTATATATATAGAAATAAAAAGACAAATTCATTATTTAATTAATATGGCAAGCTACCTTAACTATTCTTAAACTCATACCATATCTTATTATGTTATAATGTGATTATATATTTGGCCAACTAACTTTGCATAAACTCTTTTTTTTTGACTTAACTAATATTCGCCATCTTCCTGCTCGAAGTTTCACTTTCATTTTATCAAAGATTACCGAACTAGTTTTCCATCTTTTCCTTGGAGAATAAACTCTGCAGCTATGCTGTGCATAGTTTAATTATCTCTCAATAATAGCTAAAGTATTGGTTTGTTCCTTGCTAACTAATTGGCTTTATTCGAGAACAAAAATTAACCTTAGTCCAATCTGAAGGTCACTCTCTAATATATGTATGTAAGTTAAATTCATTGAAGAGTTTTCTGCAAGGTGCTCCCTTCAGGGCCAACTGTAGGCTCTGGTGAGCCGTGTATTAGTAGACAGTTGACCACTGCAGGATTTTTGATGCTCATTAATTAGACCCAAGGATCTTGAGATGTCTCGAAGGCCATTTATCAAGCTCAAGTTACGATTTCGGTCTGTGCCTGAATAAATATTGCAATATAATTATGATGGCAATGATGATCCGATTGGATTACAAAACAAAACAAAAAACCATAGCTGCTATTCATGCGAAAATTAATAAAATCTTCAAGGAAAAAAATTGATATAAAAATAAATAAGGAACAGTTGGCCATTCATTATGCGTCAGAGTGTCTGAAACATGGTCTGCATCTTGGGCAACTTTGACGAGACGAAAGTCATAAAACCCATAACGAAGGCGTTGCCTCATGAGATAATGAAGGAAGGGAAGGGGGCAAGACAAGAAGTGTTGCTGCTCTTGTCCTTGCCGCTAATCAAATTGCAAATGTGGCACATTAATGCTAAACAATTTGCACAAAGACAATAAAGTCACGTATAGGCATTATTGTACATATGTGTGTGTTTGTGTCGTGTTGAGTATTGTGATACACATGTCTGTTGCCACACTGATAAGAGAAAGTGTGATTGTATCGTATAAGTTTACGGAAAATTCTGACAAGCCGGCAGCTCCATATCCACATTCAGGATAAGGATATTTAACCTTGCATCCACAAGTTTTCACACTTTTTTGGGCTGTCACTTAAAGAGATGCTTTTCACATCGATTTATTCAATTAAAAGCTTTGAGTGATAAACTCCTGGGCATTTTCAATGTTTCTATACCCTGTCAGTAAAAGTGATTAAAGAGGTGTGATTTGCGTTCAATAAATTACTTAAATGGTTCTTAACTGTTAAATTAGACATTGTGTACTAGATATGATATCGATGATATCGATAAATATGTGTATTATTCCAGACTTACATGTAAATATTTAACTATTTAACTAACAAATATAAAACCTAAAATATAAAATAAATTAAAAACAAAATATAATATTTATACTGATTAAACTAAATATATTATATTTAATAAAATTCCTGAGGGTGCAATATTTCTTGCATGGATTGGATAAAACTCAGGAAATCCTAGAAAACCAAAAATGATAAGACTTACTATGAATTAGATAACTGTTTTTACTAATACCACAAACTTTAAATATATAAGGAGAAATAGGACTCCGAACTGATTACATTATGAAGTGTTAAGGGAAAGTGCAAGCAAATAACTCAACTCACCGTTACTTCTTTCCACTTTTCCTTAATCGTTGTACGACTAATTATTCTAAGCATGAACAGCTGAAGCGTTTTCATCATTAGGAAAATGAATTCTAAATATAGCATTTAGTTTAACAAAACGATAAGTTGTTTAAGTAATGCATTATTTTAGTTTTTTAGCTTACATGTCATTGTTTATTAAAGATTTAATTTATTCCAATCTCTTATTTATGTATGTTTTTAGCACACAATATTCACGAATGTACAAAATTATTCCTAATATCAAATATTGAATATCTCACTTTTCTCTATTTCTTCAATTTAAATTGACAATCTCGCCGTGTGACATGTACAAATGACAGCTTCCCTCATATGCAGGGTATCACCGCACCAGTCATCGCCTCCATCATTGTCACCTGTCAAATTCAGCTCACAAGGTAAATCTATAATATGAAACCACATTTCCGCACGCCCAACTTGAAGTTGCCATTTTGTGTTGGTTGCTATCTCGACATGATAATCTTTTGCCCTTGCGGCACATCCTTTGGCCTTCGCCTTACACCTCTGCCAGGAACAGAAACACACACACATGAGGACACACACATGTGTGTATTTATGGTGTGAATAACTTTATCATCTTAACGAAATCTTCTTGGAATTTTCTGCTTAACTGTTTGTAATAGCTCAACTGGCGAAAATTGATTTTGCCCCACACATTTTTTGCAGACAATTTCTCCCATTTTGTTGAATTTGTATTTTTCGCAACTTAGCGTTAAATTTTATTTATGCATCGGCGCTTTTAGCCACAACGGAAAATGTGATTTACTCTCTGGTTTTATAATGGCCACTGGTCCCGGTTGGTCTTGTTTTTTCTACCTGCTTTCATTTTACTAACCTAAATTTATGAGCTGGTATAAGAGCTTCAAAATTTATAGCCAAACATTTGCTTCCTTTGGCAAAGAACTTCATCGAAAAATTATTGAAGCGCTTACTCCCAAAGCCAATTTGAAAGTTTTTCTATTTACATACATTTTGTTTCTAACTGTTTTTATTTGAATCTTGTCAATTTGAAGTTTTCTGCATAATTTATATTTAATTGGTTATTCAAATTATTATTGGTGACTGAAGTACTCCCAAGCTGTGAATTAAAACCCATTTGCGAAAGTGAGGAACTAAAAAATAAATTTACAATTTCCTGCTTTAACTTATAATTAGCAAATTCCTGCGGGAATAAATGACAAATATTATAATTTTCCATTGAAGTTGAAGAGCGACGCAAAGTTTATTGATATTTGCTTATTGGGTTATAAAAAATCGACTAATTATCTTAGGGTATTTCGGCTAACGATCAAATTACGCTTAAATTGCTTAATAAACTTGGGATTAGCTGTCAACATGGATTAGCCGGGAACCTCTATTAACAAAGTCAACAAATGGGTACTTAGGGCTGCGCCTAAGGACTGAACCATAAACTTTATTAAGTCATTAGGAATATCAAATTAACGTTCATTACATACATCCAGTATATTTAAATACATATAAACATTTTATATATTATATATATATATATATATAAAATAAGACAGTTGAAATTGTAATCTCTCTTGCTTGTGGAATATAATTTTTATTGGGATGTCTACTTTTTATTGTCTTCAATCATAGCTTAATCGTTATAAGCAAAATGTATATTTAAATTGAATTTTGAGAACAATTTATTGTTGATTGAAATTTTATTTATTTATTTATTTATCGTGGCTAAAATCAAAGATATTTTGACCAACGTTTGCCAGGCAAAAAAAGTCATGCCTATTGCCAAGTCTTGTTTAAAATACGATAAGCGAGTGTGTGGGTGTTTCCGTTTCCTGTTGCCAACATTATTGTCCGTCTGTCCGTTTGTCCAGGATGCCGGCTCTGGTAATGACATTAAGTGCAACTCCGACTCACCCATACCCATACAGACACACTATGATTTAGGAGACCTGAACAATAGGCCCAATGAATACAACTTAATTTTGTCAAGCGTTTGCCATTCATTGATTTCATTAAGCGAATTTCATTATTTTATAATCAAATTTCGATTTTTGTACTCATTTAAAAGTATTTATTTTTTAGATATTTTTTGAAGAGTGTGTTAAGTCGTCTTTATGCTGATGATTGATTTTCTTGTTGGTTTTCCTTGATTTTTGTTTATCTTGCCAGACGTTGTTGCTTGTTTCCGAATTTTCTTTGGCAACTCGCGACTCCTTTTTCTCTCTTTTTTGGCTTCCGCTCACTTGCCACGTGTTGTAATTGATTTTTACGTGCTGCATTATCTTTATTTTGTCGTGTAAATGAATTTTTTCATTTTGCCATTCAGGCATTTTACGTACAAGTATTTTTCATAAATAAATTACAGGCTTTTGTGGGATTTTAAATAATGAATAATGACAATATTGTGAGGTATTTTTATTGTGCTTTACGTATTTTGACCATGAACAATTTTATTATTCATTAAGCACGAGTATCTAACGTGTTTCTAAATATTCAATTAATATTCTGTACGATCTATCGAAATAGAAAAATTTGTGGTAACATATTTTTCCGGTTTTTATATTTTTTCTGAAAACATTTTAAATGAATTCAAATTGAATGACTTTGATTTGCTGTCAGTTCAGTTTTGACAACCCTGTTATTTATGGTGCGGAACTATTGCATTATTTTTGGTGTTATCTTTTCGATGAACCAAATGGATTGGAATTGCAAATTGAAATGTGAACAAAAATCTTATCTTCGCGCTGGAAGAATGGGATGTGATATACCCTACAAATTATATAAATGTACAATAAATTAAAGTACATATGATGTTTAATTATAATTATATAAATTATAAATAATAATTCATATATATATACAAGCATTCTATATAATATTCTTATTTACAATTCATTTTCAAATGGGTGACTATTATATGTGTATCTTATGCCGTGTTTATAACCCTAAATTTTGTATTTGTACTTGGCCAACTTTTGGTAAAGCTGCCACGAAAGCGATAACTTTTGTGACTTTGGCTGCCGGAAATTGTTTTAACGTTTGTTGTGGTCGATAAACCAGCTGATTTGCCATATCCGCCCCGCTGACCAAACCTCCTAACTAAAGCTAGTTGTTGTCTCGGCACGAATGTAACTTGTGCAGTGAAATTTTTATTTCACTTGTTTTCTATAATTTGTCCATGCGCTTTCCTCTTTTTGTAATCAGTGGCATTCTCATTCACCATAACTGCAGTGGTCTCTGCATGTTGCATATTGCATGTTGTAGCACGACTCTGCCACAAAACTAATTATTGTCGGAAGACTTGCAAATGAGTTGAAATTAGCCATGAAAAAGGAGCTTAATGAACGCATTGCGCACACTTCACTTGCCACAGCTGCGATGCACACAATTGCTTGACAGGAGTCGCAGACAGAGCTGAAGTTAATGTCGTTGCAGGCATGTCAAACTGCCGTTGACACCACCATCTTGAGGGTCAAGGCCAAGGAAAGTGACCTTCAATCGAAAGCTCGTAGAAAACAGATTACATAGTAAATTAATAAATAATAAATTAGCAAATTGCTATTATTACCAGATCAATTATCTTATAGCACGCAATGGCCAATAAATTGATTGAATACCACCACTATTCACTCGATTTTGGAAAAGTCAATAAAACTTCAATTGAAAGCGGAAATAAATTGAAAAACTGCAGAGAAATGTAATATAAAATTCCTAATATATTTAACTAATACTAAGAGTAACAGCAATTAAAGTTGGTGTTTCCAAAAACAAACGTAGAAAGTGTGAACAAAATAAATAGAGAGAAAATTATAACAAATGTTAACTCTCTTGTTGACTTATATGGATTAACTTTTTCATTCATTTCTAATATATAATAAATATAATATAATAGATAATAGAGAAGAATTCCAGGCTATCAAGGAATGTGAAAAAATGGCTTACATAAAACGATTATTTAACGGAATTTAAATGGAGGTGTAACTATTCATTAAAATTATAGCTATCAAATGCAAAAAAAAGGAAAACATCTGATTGTCGGAAAATGCAATTTACATACTCCATACTCCAATTTTCCACACAAACACACAAGAACAGTCCAAAAACACTTGCTCGTTAATATGCAAGCAGCACACATAAAACAAGTAAGATGTTGTAGTCGAGTTAACTCGACTACGATATACCCTTACCCTAGTTGTTAAATATATTTTAGTTTTATTGGCTAATTTCCCTTTAAGACGATTTGCACTCAAATGCCCGAACTGAATGGCTACAAACACGTGCATATACATACATAAATACACACATACACACGTACACGAAAGAGTAGTTGTCGGGGCTCTGCAGAATACACACACATATATTGACACTAGCTTGGATTATCATGCCATCTCTTTCTCACAAATGCGCTCGCCTATTTATATGTATACAGAAAATGCTTGCGGCTGCTGATAAAAATAAGATCAATATGAGAATATATTTTCGACGATAACTTTGGTGTTTCTTGTCCAATCTTAATGAAATCGGCAATTGATCAATGATATGTATATGCATATTATGTATAAACTAGAAGTCTCTGCCTTTTAAATTGTGGAATTTATTGCTATCGGAAATCGAAATGTATCGATAATTCAGAAACTGAGGCTGTAATCGATAAAATAAGGCAAACTTGATCTGCGCCTGGTACACGAGAGCGTATATTCCAAATTTGAAGTCTCTAGCTCTAATAGTCTCTGAGATCTGCGTGTTCATACAGACGGACAGACGGACGCACAGACGGACAGACGGACGGACAGGGCTATATCGACTCGGCGGTTGACCCTGATCAAGAATATATATACATTATGGGGTCGGAGATGCTTCCTTCTGCCTGTTATATACAATTGCACAAATCCATTATACCCTTTTTTACCCATTTTTAATGGGTTAAGGGTATAAAAATAGAACACACTCGGTCGCTTGGACTCAAACTGAGGCGCTGATTTAAACAAGCATAAAACGTTGACAGCCACACAAATGTTTATTTGGTTCATTGTACAAACATTCATGTGGGAGAAAGACAGCAAATATGATAAATTGATGGTCCGTGAACCACAAATAGTCAGTTGGTTCGGTTGAATTTGGGGCGAATACCAAGCCAAAAGTCACATATTTAATGCGGCGCTAAACTCGTGGCATTTATAATAGATTATGGAACAGGTAAAATAGCAGTTGGAGGCGGTTGGAGAAACTTACTCGAATTGAGTAAGTTGGGGGCGTTTCACACCCACATTGCCATGCAAAACATATGCAAATCACAACGATACATTTGAATTGCCCTTCTCCGGGCTATATACAGAGGTGCATAAGCTTCTCCCTGGTGTATAATTTACGACTGAAATATGCAACAGCCTCTGGCAAGGTGTATGGAAAACGTTAGCTTTGCCACATTTGTAAGTCAAAGAGCTCGAGGCAACCCAAAAAGGTAAAAGGCAGCAAAGTTTTGAGTGTATCCTTCGACTCAAGGGGGGATATATACCCTAAACGCATTGTATAATATACGATTCACTCTGCAAAGTAAATATGCACAGCTTAATTAAATTTAATGTGTAATCATGGATCAAGAATGAGCATATGTAAAGCATTTCCGGCTTCGCTTTCCTATTTGAATTGGACTTCAAAAGAGTTAGACTAAAATAAAACTTACATCCCTAAAATATATTTTACGTCGGGGTATTTTTTTTAATTTTCTGAGTTTCGAATTTCCAAAAAGTTATAAGCAAGAGCCATAAATTTAAATAAATTGATTAAAATTCACCTTCAAAATATTTGTAAAATTAACATTCTCTAATTTCTAATTCAATGAATTTATGTACAACATTTGTGGGAAACACGTATTGAGTGTAGTTAATACGATGATACGACGTTTAGATTCGAATTGTCTGCTCTAACGAGCAGGTCGTTATTTTATTGAAAATACTTAAATCTAAATACATATTTTATGATCTAATGGAGCCGCTTATAAGGCGACCACCTCTGCTATCTCCAAAAATAGCGTGACCCTATGTAGGTCAGCCCCATGAGTCATATTCATACAGGAACTACATATAATAATTATTTGTGAACAAACAATTTAGCAGAATACATTTTATCATTTATTCCATTAATACTTTAATACTTCAATTTAAAGTTCAGTGAAATATAAAGAACAAAACTATTTTTAATAGCATACTTTTGAGCATATCGGATTCGCACAAAGCTGAGGAATAATAAAAATGACTGCGGGGAGCAAAAACTAGTCCAAGAGAATGTTGAAAGCCAAAGCAGATGACCGAAATCCGAACCACAGAGCGGAAACGGAAATGCGTTGTTATGGCTACTGGGGCATATTGTCTTGTGCGGCTGCCGCAGACTGGAATTTTTCGGAGCTCACCGACTGAAGCTGTACTGGAGCTGAGAGCTCAATTGGGCTGATTCGTTTTTAATTTCAGCTCTAGTAACAAAAATATTTTTCAGTAAATTTAGCTCATAGCCCCCCCACACATACACACACACACACACACACAGACAACACTGTGGGAAACAACTTTGGGGCATTAGAGGTGAAAGGACAAAATAATGATCATGAACTCGAACTTGATATTAAAATTTTCGCAATCGCCGAAAAACTCAATTCGAGTAAAATTGCATATATCTTCCAATTTCCGTAGCGATTCTTAGAAACGTTCACACAAAAAGGACCAGCTTTTCACAGTGTTCCTATTCTGTTCTCAGTATGCCATTAATTATTGGCACTTTAAGTCCTTTCTTTTAAAATAATGCTATCCAATAAATTTAAATAAAAATAAGTCTCGGAATAAGTGTGTGAATTAAATACCCTTTAAGTAGATAGGTAACTTGTCTAATTTAATGCTGCTTCTAATTGTGTCTTTAAATTTGTATGTAGATAACTAAAATAAATTCAATTGCTTGTCAAATTGATTAAAGCTATAACCACATTATACTAAACTTCTTTAAGTTAACTAACACTTCAAGGAAATTAAATCCTTCCTTGAAAAATGAATTCACTATAATTGCTTGATGAAAAACCTAACTAAACCTAAAATTAATCACACTTCTTTGCACAAATAAAACAGGTGATATAAATTGACTGAAACGATGGCAATTTGACTTTCACTGACTGCGGAAAAGTGCAAAAGTGTGGAAAACAGGGAAGAAAACAAAATCTATAATGAATGAGGCAATTACTTGAAGAATGGAGGCAGCCAGCTGAAGCAAAACGGGGAATGAGCGGAATAAGCTCCATTAAAAGCATCTCTAGAGAGAGCCTCAGATAAATCCAATCAGAGATCATCAATGGGTGTAACTAGCAAAGTTGACAATGTTTGTCATCCACGCTACATTTAGTTACATCCATTGAACACTCGATGATGCCGTCGATAATGCCTAAATCAACTGGAAGTGCTAAGCGGAGGAAAGGAGGAAAGTGTCGAGGGAAGGTGGCAGGAAATTGTCGGAAATGTTCTCGTTGTGGTTTCGAGTGGCTTTCAGTTAAAATCACTGAAACACAACATTCAATTAATGGTACGGTTTTTGTGTTGTTGCCAAATATTTTACTCAGTGATTTTTTACTTGAGACATCATGACAATTTCATCTCACAATCAAGCTGCTATTTAAGTAGCTATAAGCCTTGTATATCTGATTTAATGATCTAATGAATTTCCTTCCATGAAAAATAAAATGATATTTATCAAAGCTCATTGGGCTTAAGATGACAACAAATTGAATTCATTGAATTCAGTTTGGCAATTCATAGAATCTTGGCTATGACCTTAAATATATTTTCTTATGCTAATTTTTCAATTGATACAAGATAATCTGTTGCTGAAATAAACATGCCAAAACTTTGATTGAATTTAATCCAAAGAGGCAGATGGAGGCAGCCCAAAGATATTTCAATAAAATAAGAATATGTGGTGTGCAAATGCCCCAATTTCGAATCACGGATAAATAACAATGAACACATTTTCTTCTACCAAGGATTCACCTTATAACCATAAAATTATATTACACAAGTATATTAATGGGCTTATGGTCTTTTATGGAGCTTAGGATTGGAGATTAGGAATCTGCGAGCCGAATTGAATATTATGCAGACTCTATAACCATATAAAAGAAAATTGGAATAATGAAAGTGAACGAGGATTCGATACTCTGTTGACAGATAAGACTTATATAGCTGGCAAAAAAACAATCGGTGCAAGAATTAATTATTGATTGAAAAACATTTTTGTTTACCAAGATATCCAGGAAAGGTCCGCTGAAAATGCTTGTTATTATGCGCCTTAAACTTTGAGTGAAAAATCTATAAGAAAAATCAATTGTTTCTTATAAATTAATAATGAATTTAGACGTCAGCAGGTGGACTCCACGAATAGGTAAACTTTTCAAAGTGCCCCCTTTACCTTACTAACTGTACTAAGTGTACATAACAACCGCAAAAAGATAAATTTAAGGGTCCAACGAATAGGCTCTAATGAACCAAAGTCTGTCTGTTTGTCTTGTGGTCTGGTCGTGTTTTCCGTTGGCTACGCAAATAACAACAAAATTGTTAATCCAAACACGCACAGCAATCAAAGGAAGTTGCACCTGCCGCAGGTTAACCCCAAACCTAACTTTGCTACAACTCACAACCCCCATCCCCCTCCCCATGACTCCTCGTCATACCAAAATGAGCAGAAGGCACAAACAACTCTCGTTTTTTGGGTAGCAGATTTATTCTCGAAACATTTGGATAAACAACTGAAAATGTTGAGGCAGCTTCTTAAGCGTAAACTTATAAATTATTGAAAACCCTTTAAATTAAAGGGAAATAAAGTGTAGAATTATCATTTACCAAATGTTGAAATTTGTATATATATAAGTAAATATATATATATATATATATATATATATTCTCTTTGTAGAGTGTTCCCTTAGCCGCAGATGCCGCCGCTGCCGCTGACAGTTGCAGTTGCACGCTTAGGTTGCCTGTCGAGTGCGTTTTGTATTCACTGGTTCTTTGTCCCTCGACGTTTTCACTTTGCTTTTAGGTTAGTTTTGTCTTTTTGGGGTGCCAGCATTTTGTCCAGCATTTCAGCTTCTTGATTTCACTTTTCTTTTTTCTCTCTGCACTGGGAGTAGCTAGTTTTCCACATGATTTAACAAGCAAAGCTGAATTTCGAGTGCCAGTTGCTTATGCATGACCGATTTTTTAATTTTATGGTGAGTTTCACTTTGTTGTATTTAATTTAATTTAATTTTCTTTGTTTAGATAATTTTGTAAGCAACTACAATTGAAATGCTCCATTTAATGTGAACACAATTTTTAAAATTGTTATTGTTATTGTTATTTTGATTTTGCATATTTTGCTTGCATTGTAAAATGCTTCACATTTTGTTCAATAACAATTTTGCTCATACGCCGTGTTGCACAAGTAGTTTTTGCATTTAGTAGCTTTCATGTATTTCAATAATTGCTCGATTTGTTTCTAAGAATAGCCAATAATAAAATATCAGATGAAATTTTGTTAAAAACGCCGCCCGACATTTACAGAATTTCTGCTAAATAGTTTTGTATATTGAAATTCCACAAATTAATTAAACGGTAGCTAACAATGCTCAGAACTGTGTTCAATTCAATTCAAATTAATGACAACAATTCAGGGTCTAAAAAATCGATTGACAGCGCATCGTATATTGAATGTTTGACATTTCGCTCAAGAAATATATATTTTTGAAGTTGATTTATGAACACTATATAACATAATAATTTGTTTTTTATTTTAAAACGTTGTTTGCAATGCGGTGTCAATTTTAACTAACTTTCCTATAGCAATTTTTACCATTTACTTTACTTTTTTTAATTTAATATTACAACAAATTTGAGATTATCTTAAAAATATTCAAGCAGTGTCAATTTTATTTTGATTATATAAATATATATTTTAAATTTTTTTAATTGTTAATGTTATTAAATCTTTAATATTTAAAATATTTTTTGATTTAAATTATTAAAGTCACCATAAATTTATAGGCATATTTAGTTGCTTAGTACAGCGCTTGAAAGCAATAACAAAAATTTCAACAATTTTGGATTACATAGTTAAATGCCTAAGTAATTTTGAATTGTATAAAATATAATTTATTTATATTTTTTTTAAATTATGTTTTTAGTATCACTTCACATACATATACACAACACACACTTGATAATAAAGTTTTTTTTTTAACACAGTGCTTAATTTATGTAAAATCCGTAATCTGAATCAGAATCTGATCGGAGCAATGGAGGCTTTTCCACGCCTCACGTCCGAATCGTTTGAGTTGTCGCGACAGACTAAGCGGCTACAGACGCATCCTAATCGGAATTAACGTAGCGGCTGCCCGACTGTTAACGAGTGTGCTATGTTAAGTGGCTGTTAGGGACTGACACCGCTGCTGTTAATCAACAGAAAGTGGCGCTGTTAGCCGTCGTTTTGTTGTGGTAGGCTTTGCATTTCGCTATTGCATTGAACTTGAACTAGTTAGCCAGCAAGTTGTTGTTTTCTTGGCTCTGATGTTTTGCTTTTGTTATTGTGCCACATTTTGCCGGCTATGCTGTTGGCGCAGGCGCTCTATCCTCTGGGACCATATTTCACGAAAATTCAATAGTCTGACGGATTTACTTAATAAAATAAATTTGAATTTTACAGTAACAGTTGTAAAAGTAGCGCATTGGAAATATATTTATATCATGTAAGTGTTTTCATAATACTGACACTTTGTAATTTGACTAACAAAGTGTCAGTATTATGAAAACGTGTTTGGTTCATTTTCAAGAGATTTATTTTATTATAAGATCTGAACATAAAAATTATGACATCTAAATTGTCTTATATAAGTAGGCATTTTTATTTATATGTATTTAAATTATAGAAAAATAAATCTTGAAATATTAAAGATAAAATTAAACTGCTGTGATAGTTATATGACAAATACAAGTTTTAAAATAATTTTTAAGATTTATTTTAATTATATAATATGCTCTGTCTCTCTGGTTAAAATATGCTTACTATTAAAACAACATTCAGTTTTAATAAAAATATAAAAATCGGATCTTTTTAAATGTATTTAAGTACCAGAATATAATTTATAAATTCTGAACAATAAGTGCTTATCTCATCTTCATATAATAATGGAAAGTTTATAAAATTAAAATTTTGTACTTAACACAATAAAAAAGACATCTTTGATCCCATAAAGTATATACATGATCTTGATCAGCACAATTAGCTGAGCAAATATTGTTATATGCGTTTACATTTAAACAAGTCTTTCAGTTTGCATGTTTAGAGCCTCAGCTGCACATTTACTACACAATCCCGGTTTAGCTGGGAACATATTTGGCTTCGAATGGATTGGAAGACTATATCATATAGCTACCTGACTTATTTTATGAACAACTTTTTTATAGAAGAAGGCATCCAACCAAACTCACTCATTACCAGTGTTACTAATGTTACTTTTAGAAAGAATCAATCCATGCCCCAAGAGTCCGAAGGAAACTGAATGGAAACACACATGTTTCTCTGAGTGTGGGCAATGAAGGGAAATACTTAATGCACCAGCACAACATCAACACTGAAAGTCTCGAAGACCTGAACACTTCTTATTGACATTGCCATTAAATGAGAATCAGAGTAGCGTGTTGTGAATGCGCCCGAAGGGGCTTAGTTTCTGTGCATGGTCAGGAAAAACTAAAGGTAGTTATGGACAGAATTTCTTTATTTAGTTCTTAAAGAAGTATATTTTAATTACTTTGGATGTCTGGCAGAACTTGATTAAGATACCATTTTAAAATATATGTTTACATATTTAACAATTAGCTTAAAACGTGCGCTACTTTAAATTTGAATTAAATTCAAATGCTGTTGCAGTTAATTAAATCATATCTTAGAACCTGATTTGGAGATTTTTTTAAATTTTCATAACATATTTATAGTTACCTAGAATTTTATTTATAAAAGTATCTCTGAACAAAAATTGGTTATATATAAATTTATATAATTGATACTTATACATCAACAAGTTGGTTGTCCTAAATATAAAGTATTTTTTTAAGTAAATAAGTTAGAGTCAAATCTATGCACAAATTTGAATTTTTTTTTTTTTTTTAATTTAATTTTAAAAGCATCCATATTGATATATACCTTCATAAAATATATATATATTACTGTATTAAAAATAAATTAAAAATCTAGAAGTTTTGAGATATGTTTACAAGTATAAGGATAGATTTTAACTTAAAAAAAAAAAAATAGAAAATGAATGTCCTGTTGAAAACAAAACTGATATCGATTGTTAGTTCTTTGACTGAAATCCTTGAGTCAAGTGGCCAGCCAACGTGAACTTGACACTGAATACTTAAGAGAACTAGAAGTCCTCAATAGTTGCATGTGCCACATGGAGGCGGAGAGTAGAAAAATGCTTATGTGTGCACAAAGGCTGAATGGATGCTCCTCTAGTGCGCAACGATTTGCTTGCATAAAAGTTTACAAACAAAAATCATAAATCTGAAACCGTAAAACTCAGTTCACCACCAAGTTTGCCAGGCACAAGTTTGGAGAGTCCCTGCTCAACATTGTTCGCAAGTTATAAGCCGCAAGCCAGTAACAAAGTTAACATTGCCTTAACCCAACCGATACGTGGGTTGTTTAAAAAATCAACGGATATTTACTTCCCATAAAAGGTGAGTGAAGAATAAAATTCGTATTGCATTTTTGCTTAGATTAACCAAAAAAATAACATTTTTAACTGCAGTCATTGAGTTTTTTTTTTATTAAGCAATATCTTAAGTAGACTTTTCTTATGTTATATATATTTATTTACATTTCTTATATTATATATTTAATTAATGTCAACTATAATCAGTCGATACAAAAATTGATAAATTTAATTAGTTTAATTTTAATTAGTTTAAATTAAAATTAAAATTATAAATAAATTTAATTTAAATAAGAAATATTTATAAGATTTATATACATGAGTTATGCATAAATTAAAAATTGACATAAAGTATATATCCTTAGTTTTCCTAAGAAATATGCGGTAACTATATTTTTGAATATGTTAAGAACCTATTAATGTAGTGAGCAATAGGAAATATACAAGTTTCAATCTTTCAAAATGATTTTTACGAATGATTGTTTTAAGGACGGATATTATATTAGGTATATGAGTAGAGAAAAGATTTTAAGACGAATTCACTTAAAAAAAAAAATTATAAATTTCAATGATATTTTGGAATTCTTATAAAATATTAATTTGACTTTTACATTTCTGTCTGGTAACTCCTAACTCCTCTCTTGGTAAATAAAAATGATGAATTTTAATGATATTTCGAATTTCTTTTAATATATTAATATAAGTTTTTACATTTCTGTCTGGCAACTCCTAACTCCTCTCTTGTTAAATAAAAATGATGAGTTTTAATGATATTTCGAATTTCTTTTAACATATTAATATGAGTTTTTACATTTCTGTCTGGCTGCTCCTAATTCTTCCCTCGCATGCAATATTCGCATTTTAAAAATCAAATTGTAATTGCAATTTCTTGTTCGCTGGTCAAGTTCAAGTAGAAAAGTACCCATAAGTCGCAGTTCCACGAATCAAGGGTGGTGCAACTTAATGCGACTACATCAAACTATTGGTAAATGATTCAAGTACTCCAGCTTAAGGCATATTTAAGAAGCTGGGGCTGTGTCAGAGGGAAGGAGTTGACTCCCATTAAGGAAAATAAAAAATGTCTGCCTCTGAAATTTAATTTGAGGCGACTTCAATGAAATCGAACATAATTTGTATCGCTGTATTTAAGTAAATTTGCAAAAGAAGGCAAACACAAACACACACACACACACACAAGCACACAACCTTCGTGTACAAGCACACACACAAGAGAAGAGCCATCTTAATTGATAAGTTAATTGATTTCTTGTTCGGTAAATGGCAAAACCATGAAAAAGAAAACAGTTTTAAATTGTGCAAGCTGAAGGGACTTGTAAAAGGAGTCAAAGGGTAAAAGTCAGATGTATAAAAAATATTGGTGTATCGAAATGAAATTAAGCAGAGAGTAGCTTGTGTTAAATGCGTTATTTTATATCGGTACAGATACCAAATCAAATAAAAGTTTATCTGAAAATCGTGTAAAGTTAAAGAGAGAGCGTAAAAGTAGAAATATAATTTTTATTTCACTTAAACACATCAATTTCAGACTCTTCATGACGAATAACACACATCGCTTAAAGTAATTTTATTTTGCTATGAAATCAGTACTAAAACAGCAGATTTAATGCAGATAAATAGAAAATGTCCCCCAAGTGACACTTGAGACACTTGAGACAAGCCAAGATGAGCACACAAAGCTATTAATTTGATTGAAGTGATGAGAAGTGTACATTTGTAATTGATTCTTCTAATCTTTGCTTTCCCATTTAATTTCAAATGTTCAATTGAATCGAGTCGGAATTCGGTTCATTTATTAAATTATTTATACACTGCTTACTTATGTCGATATGGCATTTTTAACCATTGTTATAAATTCAACTGGAAATAATCAACCTATATATAAATATATACATTCGATATTTAGTTATACAAATATTTATTCTATTTTGCATTTCTAAAGAAAAAACATTTTTAAAGCAATTTTTGTTATTAGATTAGTTACATACCTAATAATAAGATTTAATCTGGCTTCAAGTTGCTATTGCCGTGTTAACGCCATTTGTTTGGTCTGTGCAAATGTTACGACCAGCTATTAAACGTTGGCCTAATGAAAAAGAATTGCCGAGAGTGGCATAAAAATATCTACGCCCAAAAGCTGCAAATACTGTCTGTACTTTAAGTGGTAGTCCATTTCGACCTTGAAACCAGAAACAGCAGCAGCAACAATTATACAAATGATTTTCTTGGTCCAAAGTTTCTATTGAGCCTAAGGGAAACAATTTTGGTAGCTCTCTTTCCCTTTCTCAATTTTTCCCTACATTTCCATCTCCATCTCCCTATCTGCCTCTAATGAGGTTATCCTGTTCAATGCCTGTTCCTTTTAGGCGGGCTTTGTGGCATAGGCCTTGCCTGTATCTCAATCGCCTGGTGGCATGCGGCGTGTTTGCCTTAGTTTTGCTTGTGCTATTTTGCTTGGGCCCTGTGTTGTATGTCATATTTGCCGCAGCTGCAGTCACCGTTGCCTCAATTCATCTACTTTGTAAGCCCTTTACCCCAATTCTCTATCCTTGCCAAGGCTAATTCACAATTTGTCAGGAAATGTGGAGCGCATTAAAAGTGACAGCAACGACGCCAAAAGCATTTCCATATTTTCAGGCAGCTCTCATATATCAGAAACTATCTATTGACTTTGAAGGATATGTTTTTATATGAGACTCTGTGTTGATTACCAATAAAATCCCATTAAAATGCAGAATGTCTATTAATTAAAAGTGGACTCTCCTTCTATTTTTCCCTAAGTCAACCTACATCACTTAAAAAAGGTTTTTTAAAATCGGTCAGTTTCTGGTAATTAATGATAAGAGAAAACCGATCTGCAAGGGTGTATAATCGTCAGCTTGGAAAAGTAAAATTGTCCTTCATGTTTACAAACAAACAAACACACGCATAGATATCTTTCCACATTGTGCGAATGTTTCTCGTTCATTGGCTTTGACGTTGGAGGAGGCACCGAAAACAAAAGTTGAAAGTCTAATGAACCCCTTGGCGAATTGCGTTGCATAGGGAAAAACATCACACAAACATAAACAGGCACACACACACACACGCACCCATTCACAAACACCCACATACTCAAAAGATAACATGGTGTGTGCCTGGCCATGCATACAAATTCAAAATTTGAATATACATATGTGTTTAGCTGCTGGTGTTTAGCTGACAATATCTTTGGCAAAAAGATTAAAGTAGTACCCATAATAGCACTACAGTTCAAAGGCTCTATGGACAACATCTGTGTACAACATCAGTTACTTATACCTACGGCAAAAGGGGAAAAAATTATGTTTTATTATTATTATGTAACACTTTCAGTATTTCAACAGAACCAAAACTTGTATTAATGTTTTTTCAAAATCGAATCAAACTTTCTTGACAATGATAACAATCTATCTTTTTTATGGATTTATTAATCAATAAACCCATTCCCATAGCGTATAAGTAAAAAAATAAAAAAAAAATTAAAAATAACTAAACAAAAACTCATAGCGAATTACTATTTGCGTATTTAGACAAAACGAAATCAGAGCTCACTTTTCCAAGCACTGAATTCAAATAATGCTATTCTATTAATAGCAATATAGATAGATAAATTTCAACCCATTGAAGTGTAAACATAGACATTAATTATAAACTTTTTTGTTTGTTAGTTGTATGCTTACAACTTTCTCATTAGAAAATCATTCATTATAAAGGGTATAATGTGAAATGTCAGTGACTGATTTAATTGCTCAGACTTGGCAAGTGGAGGGAAGACTCGCAATTCTAAGAGTTGAGTCAATCGTTGGCTTAACAACATTATCAGACAGTTTGTTTTGAATAAATAAAGAGGCGTTGCCTCCCACCCGGAGACATTTAGCAAAAATTTCGATGCCGATGAATGCGACAAAAGTAGCTCAAAATGCTGTTTAAAAGGGGGTTTATTCTCATGACAACAGTCTGGCAAGCAGGCATTGAAGTGGAAATCTACCAGGGTTGCCAGCTTAGTGTTTATTTTAAATAAATAATAACTAGCCTTATTAATATAATAAGATCTGCAGGATAAAGAACATCGCTTGACAATACGATTTAAATATATTTGTGTAATTAAATTACGCAAAGAATTAATTAATTAAAGAATTAATTTAAAGAAAATTGAAAAACATTAATTTTAATGTAGATAATTACATATTTAAGTTCATATATCCTAAAAAAAAACGTGTTTAACGACATTTGAGACATACAAATTGAATATTTGAAATATGTTTTCTTCTATCTTTTTGCATCCCTGTTAGAAAAAATAAAAACATAATTTTCGACTTAAGTATGTTGTCACTTCCAGCTCCTTTGAACCCCATTAAAAGAGCAAGCCGTTAAACACAGAAGGACGTTGTCACTAGCCCAATTTATGGCATCGCAGAGCATTTTTAGAGAAAAACACATATGAGAACAGTTGCCACTGGTGACCTTTGCCCTGATGCAGTTCATTTGTGTGTGAGTGTGTGTGTGTGTGTGTGCATTTGTTGGCTTAACTCTCTTTATGAAGGGACTGTCAAATTGAGATAAGTTGGTCCACGCATTTTAGCAACGGAAATTGCAATCTCCACTGCGAAGGAAAGGATGTCAAAATATTATAAAAATAAATTTAATTAAATTTCAAAGGGCCAAGATTGAACTCGGTATTCCTTAAAGTATTTTGAAAAAAAAAAAATAATAATTTGGCTTAATTCTAAGACAAGATATTTTGCATAGTTGCGATTTCGAGTAAATTTTGCAGTATGGTTTAATTTAATTAATTTACTAATTCACTTGTTATGAAAAGATAAATATGGAATTTTTGGTTTCCCTGATGTTCTCTAATAACAAATTTTCACATAAAGAGTATTTTGAAAATTAAACGGTAACGTTTAAAAAACAAAGCAAAAAATCTACGTAAATTTCAGAAATTCTTATTCCAATAGAAACGAAACTTAATTTTCAGTTTGTGTACTTCTAAAATGTATATAATAATATATGTATAAATTTGTCGAAAAATTGAGGAAAATTGTGTTAAATTTTCAGAACACTAGTAGGCTTCTGGGACAGGACAATTTAATTTTAAAGATTATAGTGTGGAGAGGAAATTTCATTACTATTATCGGATCTTAGATGTTTGGATGTACCCTTTTTTAAATGAGTTATGCATTTTATTCAATATGAAATATAGCCCTGTAAAATGTAAACCAAGCACGATCTTACGATTTTTCTCACATATGTAGAAATTATTTGAAAACGACAAAAACTTTCTCGTTTTCAGAGCGATTTTTATTTTAAGTATTTTTCTAAGGTTGATTTTTTTTCTTCAATTGAGATAGACTAGAAAGGACTGTTTGTAATAATAATCGCCACAAGAAAAAACAATACGTAAATAACTTAAATTAAATTAACTTTAAATTTAGAAAATGCAAATTTGGTCCAACATTTGTTAAATGGTATGCAAAATTCCTAATTAGACCAAGAATAACAAAAATAGTGTTATTTACGAGATATATAATGAATATAATGCAAAAAATTGACTTATATTTCTGGATTTCAAATTTAAATTTTAGTTTTTATTTGTTTTCCCCGCTTTTGTATTTATCAGTTGTGACAAGTCAGTTATCTTATTAATTTAAGTTATATTAATATTAAATCCTCTAACAAACCATGCTGCCTGTGGTACGGAAAAACCTAAACTAATACTCTAGTCATAAGCACATACACAAAGTAAACATATCCATAGCCCAACAACCATTTATGAATTTCAATATTTACGCTATGCAAACAATTTAAAATTCAATTAATAGTCCGGAGAGGCCCACCCAATGCCCCTTTGTAGATGCTGGAAGCCATATAGCCGTCGGAATTTTATAAATACAATAAACTGGCATCTAAGAGACACAGGTGGGCGTCCCAGAATTTCGAACCGCCCACCTGGGCACGTGCCATGTCGATTTCTTACAATTAACAAGTCAGTTGATAGGAGGAGGGGAGTGGGTTGAGAAGCGTTCCTGCAACCAACAAATAGATAATAATGAAGGCACAATGTGAAGTACTATTGTTGGCAACCGCCTTTGAGCGGAAGAGTTCATTGACTCCCCTCCGTTATTAAAACTGTGGCTGGCAAAAGCAGGCAATGCTCACTTATTCTCATTAAATTTGTGGCCTGCAGCAGCAGTTTGACAAAAAAAAATTTATATAAATTGGCAACATAAAGTGGAGTTAATTGGTACAAATAAATAGCACGACTTAAACTTTAACATAACAAATTAAGATATCTATTTAGAAACCTAACATTCAAGTAAATTTTTATCAAAGGCGATCAATACTGCCTACTAAATCTTATGAAAATTTATAATATTAAAATATAATTATGATTTTAAAATTTTTAATATTTTAAACTTGTCAAGAAGTTGATTATTGATCGATTATTATGGCTTTAATTTGTTTTACATATTTAAAAAAAAAATTACTTAATAATAAGAACTAAGCATAACTAAGCAATAAATAGTACTAAACTTAATAACTATTACTAAACTAGGCCTTCATCTAGAGATGAGTATAATAAAATACACATATATAATAAATATATTTTAAAACTGAAGTTTTTTATTCATTTATAAGGAACTTTAATATATTTTAGATTTTTTAAAGTCCAATGTAGATTATTAGTTTTGGCAAGTATACAAAAATTATAAACCGAGATATATGATAATTATCCTTTAAATCAGTGTTTTTATATATATATTTTTTTTTTGGGTTTTTTTAACTACCATTTGCAAAGGGTACAGAAAATACCCTATCACCATTGCTAATAATTTAAAGGAACTCAATAAATAAATAAAAATATTCATGTCTATAATATGTGTTATAAGCTTATCTAGAAACGTTTAAGAGTTCAAAATTCCACTTCCATTTTATTAGATTTGTTTCAATAAGCCACAAAAACAAAAACAAGTTGGTGGCCGCAAAACGAGCTGTGTGAGTTGACAGCCTCGAGACGCCTCCAAACATGCAATGTCATTTGTCAAAGCTGTGAAATTAGGCGATTTCATACTTCTTATAGCCTCTAATGCCAAGAGGCATGCCACATATTGGGCATGTCCCACCCCTGTCTCTTCGTCGCTGCCTCTGTTTGCTCTTTTTGGGCAGGGATCATTGAACGGCTGAATGCAAAGATATGACAACAAAAAAATCTATTGGCCTGGTCAAAGTTGAATGGTCAGCAGATGTACAAAAAGTCAAACGTTTCACTGCTAATCTAATTTTAAATGCAGATTCAAAACTGTGACAGATTCAAAACTGTGACAGACATCAGGTAACTGAATCCGAAAACACGGTTGAGTTTGTGTCTATTTTAATTTAATAAGGGGTTTCAAGTTAAAAATAGAAAGAGAAATCGGAATCGAAATGGATGGTAAATTCTTAAGTGAAGCTTGACAGACAGAAAATGTAAGAAAAAATCAGCAAGAGTAAGCGAATTAGATATGCCCTGTTATATATTTTAAAGAAATATTTATAATGATATAAACTCATTGTTATAAAAATACACTCTTCTTTCTTAAAGTTAAGATAATGAATTTATTTATTCCAACACATACAAACTTAAAATATTAATATTCATTCCATTGTTAATTATATTGTTTACTTTTTAATTTTCCATTTTAATTTATTTTGTTGGATTTATATTGCCACCTTCGAAATGTGAATAATGTTTAATTATCCAATCTAGTTTCTTTCTTAAGAATCTTTCGATTCAAAAAAAGAAAGGGTCCCAATTCATAATTTACTTGCTGATGAATGCCTTTTGTACCAATTGAGCTTTGCAAGTAAAAGCAAACCCAATACATTAAAATATGTTATGCCCCACTTTCGCAATATGTTAAGATTACAGGGTACCCAAATCAAATGTGCTATGCAAAGCATGCCACACGTACATAAAATGGACCAGAAAATGCCAATCAAAAAAGTGTATAAACATTTTCCAAGAATGTTATAGTAACGTCCAAAGTGTTTGAATTCCATGAAACGACGAAATTTATTCTGTTTTTTCACCGGAAAAAAATAAATAACAATAAAACTCGGCTATCTTAGATTATATACCCCTTTCCCACTAAATTTAAAAAAACGTCAGATTATTTGATTGCTTTGATTTTTGAGTGCAAATTTAATTTATATTTGTCAAAAGCAAAAAGGTTTTTCATAAATGACCCTATTTTTTGACCAATCATTTTAAAATCGATAATAATATAATAATCAAAAACTAAATGAGGAACAGACAGCCATGGCTAATGGCACAAAAATATATACCTTGAGAGGTTGATGAGGTCTGCTTTTAATCATACATTGTACATTATAATCTTAACCATAATTGAAGCTATATATAATGAGATGATTAAGAAATTATATTTCAACTGTTTCCATAAAGTATAAAATACCGAATTCATGTTTATAGAATTGCATTTTGTTTATGTTTATTTTGTTCCTCATATTGCATAAAACTTTGAATCTAAATTTGTAATAATTACAAATTTCCTTTAATTTGATCCGCTTTATATATTTAAATAACTTGTAAAGAATTAAAAAAAAAAACATAATTCAATCAATTTAAGATGCAAGTAAATATTTTGGTAACACCGCTTAAGCCAGCTTAAGTCAGTTATGTTATTGAAATGCGATAAATACACAAAATGTATGAAACTATTCACGTATGTGTTTTTGGCACAAGCGGGCAGAGAGCCAGTTACCAAAGACGACGAGCCGAGATGGCAGACAAGATGTTTGCACCCTCGACCCTCCGAACCCCTCCGACCCCAGCCATAATCCATGTAGTTATGGCCCATCGAGCAGCAAGGACAGCTGTCCGAACGATTTACGAGGTCGTGCTTCACATAACTTAAGCTGCAGGACGAACTCCAGAGCTCGCCTATCTTATTTGCAATGCTCCATTTATTAGTCATGTGTGTGCGTGTGTGAGTGTGCGTTGTGTGTGTGTGTGTGTGGGGTAGATTTCCCGATGAGTTTACAATTTCTTAGAATTCATTTGCGTTGTTGATTTCCTTTCCATTTAATATCTGGTGTGAATTGCTGTCTCGTTTTCAGTTTTGCGTTTCATATGTTTCCCGCACAAGTCAAAGGTCATTTATTTCTTCTTATCCTTGTCCTTGTTCTTGTCCTTGTCATCGTTTGTAGACTTGGCACAGGAAGCCAAGTAGCCACCGCTCTGCATGCGATCAAAGGCATCCATTGGATCGTAGTTTGCATAGAAGTTCTTATATTTCAGTTTTTTTGGCACATTGTGTAGCATGTAGAAACAAAACGGTGCCACCAATGACAAGATGCAAGCAGTCTTCAAAATTCCCAGCGTTTTGTTCAAATGCACGTCACGCATGGGAAACTTGAACTTGGGAAGTGGTTTATCCGACTAATGAAAGTTTAATAAATATGTCAAGTAAAATCTCATAATATTGTAATATATATTTTATTTAATATATCAAATTTACCTATCAGAACTTACCGCAGATGCCGATTGCTGCTCATATTAAAAGAATACATTATTATTTTGTAAATTTTCATTTATTTTTACCATTTATTACTAACCTTTGCCTTCGACATTCTGAAAATTTTGTTTTTTATACGTTTCTAGAGTCTTCACGACTCTTGTGTAAAATGAGAAAATAAAACTTTTTCGAAATATCTGTTCAGCAAAAGTTACTATGATTTTAAAAAAAAAAGTATGTAATTTGATTTTAAAACTCCTAACGCAGAAAATTGTTGAAAAAATAATGTTAAATATTTATATTGTAATTAAAATGATCGAATTAATTTCAAAGCTCAAAAATTGTAAAAAACTAAAAGAAATCATGGAGCTTACATTTTATGCCTGTATTCAGCAAAAACAAGTAATTAATTTTAAATGAGAACTATTTGAATTAATTTTAAAACCCGAGCACTAATTAAATTAGTACTTCCTGGAAAAATATAAATTCAATGCTCACAATTAATTTAATTTAGTTAAAAGTTAAAAAATGTTAAAGTTAAACTAGTATTGATTTATTTGCTGTAATTGGTTGAGGCACAACAAGTGACTGCTGGTGGTCGCAACAAAAAACCGTATCTTAATTTCCTTTTGTATTGAGAAGGGCTAATGTATCAGGCTGCAATTTGCCAGTTTCCTGGAACCACAATTGCCATTAAGTGCCATTGAGTTAAAGTCATTGCACAAATCCCATGGCCAGGGTGATTTATTGTTGCATGCTGCCAGGCGGCCAGTTGGTCCCCTCATTACGTGGACCATGCAATTGGCCAAACTTGTTGAGAGTCTAGAGTTAAATGATCTGTGAGTGGGAGATAGTTTGAGGCAACAATTTACAGTCACTTATTCTCGGCTTGGCCAAGGAATAGATTGAGAGGTCAAAGATAATTGAAGCTGGCTTCTGGTTAATCAAGCTGTGTCTTGTAAGAGTCCTTGCCAAAGCCGATATAATCCAAAAAGCCGAAGACGCTTGACTTAAGAGTATGTGCAAAAATTCAAATGTGAATGAAAAGAAAAACGCAAGTAAAAAAAAAAAAACAAATAATAAAAAACAAGAGTCTGAAAAACGAGACGTTTAACATGCCCATTTGTCTAAGACCGGCAGCAGGGTAATAAATGTTTGCTGGCAGTGTAAAAAAATTTGTGGCATATTTTTATATTATTATACCAAAAAGGTATAATAGTATATTGGTTTTGTGCAATGTCCGTCATGCTGTCCGTCCGTCTGTCCGTCTGTCCGTCCGTCCGTCTGTCCGTCTGTCCGTCCGTATGAACGCGCGTTCCTCCGACACCCTTAGAGATAGAGACTTGAAACTTGGAACGTATACTGGAAAGTACCCTCAAAAGTTAAAGTGTCTTGGGTTTGGACCTACGTCCACAAGGGAGCTAGAAAATCGATAAATTCGATTTTAGCAAATCGATAAATCCCCATATCTCTTACAATTTAATGAATATAAACACCAATTTTGGTTGGTAGGTTGTTGGCGAGGTCCTTGAAAGATTGGCATGTGCCACGCCCACCTCCGACGCCCCCATCACCCCCGCCCCTAAAATTTTCAAATGGCTATATCTTCCGCAGTTTTCGAGTAGGGAACGTCAAATTTGGTAGGTATATTACTGGTAGTCGCCTTTAAGAGCTGATAACAAATTTGTGGTGCCACGCCCACACCTGCGCCTATAATCGACAATTCCGATTGTAAATCGATAACTCCCTATATCTCCGAACATTTTAAAGATAGAGTAACCAAACTTGGAAGGTAATTTGCTGGTAACCTCCTTCAAAGATTGGCATACCAATTTTTGGACAACGCCCACATCCGCCGCCCTCAGGAACTTCGTCCCTAGAAATTTAAAATGCGCATATCTGCCGTAATTTGCAAGCTAGAGTCGCAAAATTTTGCAGATATGTTACTGGTAACTCCCCCAAAGATCGATAAAAAAATTGGATGGCCACGCCCACTCCACCTACCTAAAACGATACACCTGTTGGTGTAAATCGATAAACCCATATATCTCACGCAATTTGAAAACTTAAGTCACCAAATTTTAAAGGTATATTGCTAGTAACACCCTTCATAAATGTGGAAAAAAAATTTTGGACCACGCCCACTCCCGCCCACAAAAAACGATAAATGCCTGTATCTCCCGCAATTTATGAGCTACAGTTTCCAAACTTAGAAGGTATATTACTGAGACCGAACTCAATTTTTTTGGGACACGCCCACTCCCGCCCCCAAAACCGATAAACGCCCATATCCCCCGCAATTCAAGTATTTCGTAACTGTACACAAATTAAGGTATAATAGTATTCCGCTGTCGGTTACGTCCGACTGCAACGTTCTATCTTGTTTTTGGTTGACGTGGTTAACAACATTACTGTTTACGTGGCTAAAAAGCATGCAAAGTGACTGAGCACCACAAAACATGCAACAGCCAGTCGGGAGTTCGAGTGGATAAGTAGGATAAGAGCTACACTTAGTTTTCAGATCTCTCAATTCCACACTCAAGACTGAAAAGTGGCCAAATTGACTTTGCTAATAGACTTGCACAGGTTTAGCCCTTAAATATTGAGAATTAATTAAGAAAGTCAGTTTTATAAAATTATAAAATATACATTAAATCTAAAGACAAATAAAAAATTAAAATTAAATTAAAATTAAAATTAATTAAATTTAAAAATTTAAAATTATGTTTAGTTACAAACATGTTTCCATGCATTTTGTTATTTTATATTATTATAAATTATTGATTTTTTCATTCAAATTATTATTATAATATTTATTACTTGTAGCCTAAGTCTAATAGCAAATGGTTGTATTATTTATTTAGTCTTTTTCTAAAGATAATAATAATTAATTAATAATTGTTGTAAATGATTTTTATTGTTTATTATTAATTTTAATAATACATTAATATTTTCTTTAAAATTATTCTTATTAAATAGCCTAATCTAAAGACGCCTGTAAATAAATCATTAGGCTTTCAATAAACTTGTCTGGAACTCTGAAAATAATCTGAATTTGCAATTGAAAAGTTAGAAAGAAATAGAAAACCAGGGCTACCTAAAATATAAGATTCTATATTTTGAGTCCTCGAAAAGGGAATACAAAGTTCGGCTTGGCTTGTGTGTGTTGCTTTAGATGCTTTTGTCGAGCATTTTTTATTTTGTAGAGTCTTGTGTGGTTGCTGAGGTGTGTGTTCAGTTCTAAAACCCAAGCACGTTGGACAGACAAAAACAAATAAAAGTTTTGCATGTGAAATGCAGTTGAAATTCTAGACCCAAATTCAGCAGATACTTTTATCTTGTACTTTGCCTGAGGCCAAACCTTTAAGACTTAACTGCTGATTCTTGTTGTTGGTGGCAGAAAATAAAAATAAAAATAAAAATTGTATAAGTGCCAGACGAGATGCAAATGCAAGTTGCAATAAATTTTACATTTTCACTGACATTGCATTCTGTTTAATGTCCCCAGACAGGAACACACCGAACTGAAACCCCACAACTGAAGCCCTCGAATGGGCTTCCAATGTGTCGTCGTTACCAGTTTATTGAAATTTTATGCAATTCTTGCATTTTATAGAATTGCATGCACTTTGTTTACGTGGTTCGATGAGGGGGAGTGTGGGTTGGGTTGAGCTGGATCAGAGTGGGGCGACATTTCGGTTATGCAACTGGGATAAAGTTTGTCTTCGATTCTGTCTATATGTTTGTTGCAACCTGTCAAATGCTGCCGCTTCTCTCGTTTTCACCAATAACAAGTAAAGTTTTTCCGCTGAATATTCTGAGGTTATCCTCTGGTTTTTGTCCTCATGTTAAATGTAAGCCATTTGAACGGATTTAAGCCAGCTGCAAAAGCACATCAAGTTTTGGGCTTAGCGAAATGTTCAAGTTTGTGATTTTTAAATATTTATATCAGAGATCATTAAGATTTACAACTTGGTTATTTTACTTGTAAGACTCAAAGAAAATATATCATTTGGTCATTAATACAAAAATATATATATTTTTAATTAATAATATTCTTTAAAAATCTTTTTGAATGCTATACAAACATATATTCCTTCTGCACTTTGTCGCCATCTGTTTTTTAATTTTTTTGACAATCGTTGAGGCGTTAAATTTTAATCTTGTTCTCTGCCCCCTTATTACATAATTTCTTAATTCTCCACTTATGTCATGAAGCGCGTTCGCCGCAAAGCCAGGCAAAAATAATAATTAAAATATGGAAATGGAATAAAGGAAAAGCCACAACGACAGTTGCTACTATGGAAAGGCGGAGACTTGCCTACATTATGAAACAATAATTAACTTACTTAATTGGATTTTCTTGCCATGATGATTAATGTGCTGTGGAAACTTAAAAATACAACAACATTTAAGGCCGATCAGATTACAGGAAATACAAGAAAATTATCATTAATTGCACTTTGTTCCTTAGTCTTTAAATAATTTAAATATGGATATTAGTATTGGGAATTTGTGACAATTACTTAAGCTGATGATAATTGTCATTGGCAAGCTTTTGATAATTGATAAACTGATTTTAATACATATAATTAACCAATCTGAACAGTTAACAACTAATTAAAGCTGACTTCTAAGCCATTTAATCCACATTAAATATTGAACCCCTGAGTTGCCCCATGAAATAGTTTGCAAACTAAACCACAACCAGCCAAGCACAAAATTTGCTCATATTTACACTTCCTGCACACTCTGACTTACGCACACACACACATACACACACACACACCACACATCCGCACACACACACGCACATCTGCTGTTGAGGCATTCCGCTGTGGCATGAACCGAGTCATACGCTGAGATTACATATTTCTGCAGTGCAAATTTCAATCTGGCTGACACCACGTTGACGGCCAGGCAGTTGTTGATGGTTGGCTGAAAGACTGGCTCCGTATGGTTGGCTGGTCCATTGTTAAATGGCTGCATTTGCCCCCGGGGGATGTAAAGCTGGAGCTGCGGAAGGCAAAATGAAGTGCGGCATGCAAATGCTTTGTCATGAGTAAATAATATGAACGTAAACTAAACACTAAACATTCAATTTAAGCGTACTCTACGACCCTTTCCCGGATCCAAAAATAGATACCAGTTATCAATTATCGAAGGCAAATATAATTTAATATTTAAGTTGAGAGCACATCTGAACACTGGCTATAACGTGGCTTTAACGAGATTGCTTGTGGCAGCCAGCTAAGTTCGTTAATTGTGGCATTAAACCATCGACTTTAAACTAAAAAGATATGTGAAATTAAGTCAAGGAATTAAGTTAAGGAATCGAAGAATTGCTTTTAGTTTCAAATTACAAATTAATACAGAGAAATTAAAACGTTATTTAAACTATTTCTGGGATCATAATCTGAAACATAGTTTTAAAATGCATATAATAAATAAACAAAACTTGAAAGATATTAAAAATAATACATAAGTTACATATTTCTTAGAAACACCAACATATTATTTAAATAGATAAACTTTCCAAAGGACCTTTGGAAAATTTGTTTATCCACTTATTTATCCACTACATTTCGCATGTTAAAATGGCGAACGGAAAACGCAAATTTTCACGTTTCTCGCGATATGCAAAATGTCGACCAACTATTACGCTATTTGTGTGCGTGTGTGTGTGTAAGTGTGTGTGGCACATACCATTGTGGGTGTGTGTTACATTTGGCGACATTTTGTGGCTGGTGGCGCACCTTTTGTTTGGCAGCGTCGTGATGAAAATAGTTCTTGTCCTGTGTTAAAATTATGCTGAAATTTAATTGTGTACAAAATATTTCCATGTCGCATTCAAATGCAATTTTCACATGCAGGTTGCAAGCGTAACACGACCTCTGGCAACTTGCAGACCTTTGCACTCAATTATTTTGTTCTATGCAATGTGAGACAAAAGTTTGATATTTTTAGAAATTATGTTATGCATAAAATGAATTCAGTTTTTAATTTACAATGAGTGAGCAACAAACATTTTTCTTATTGCAAAAGAGCCAGACCCAAATTTTGTGAGAAACCAAAAATATTTACTAGTTTAACAGCTTAAAACTGTGTCTATGCTAAAAGAATAATAATGATAAGAATAAATAAATAAATTTTTATTTGTTAAATCTTTACATATTCTTCTAAATGAGTTCATCGCAATCTTTAAATATTTGTACACATGTGTTTGACTTGTTTTTATGTTCATTTTATCTGTGTCTGTCTCTCTCTCTCTTTCATCCCCATTATCTTAATCGTTTACGGCCACTAAAAATAACAGTTGTGTGGCTAAAATGTGCCAATCACATTGGCATTCAACGACAGGTCTCCTCACCTATCTGCCCCAGACGCGCAAAGCCCGTAAGCATGTGAAATGCCTTAAGCTATTCAGATTCTGCGAAACAGGGAGTTGCTTCCAATTGAGGCATGGTGGGGTTGGCAAAGCTTTATAACATTCTTGGCAGGCAAATTTAGCGTAAGACTGTTAGCTGACTGTGAACAGTTGTCTCTCTTGAAGCGTTGATATGTATCCTATCTGAAACCTAACAAGAACAAGAACTAAAACAATAAAAGCAACTGACAAGGGTAAGTAAAAAAATTCAGCTAGCAATTTGTTCTCCCTGTCGCCTGCTTAGCGCTGACATTTGGCTTTTTACTCTTAGGTAGTGGGCCAACCAAATTTAGTTGAAGTTATGTGGCTTAGAATGCTGCTGTCCTTTAACATTTTTGACAGGTACGCAACCTGGCTCCACCTATGCCATCAACTTGATATGGCTTGCTTGTCCAAAAATTGGCTTAAAGTGAAATGTAATCGGCATATTTCTTGTAGATTTCTTAAGTTATCCGGAAATGATATAATTATATTTTAAAATATTTTAGTAATTTAAAATCATTGAATATATAATTTTAAGAAAATAATAATAATAGTTAATATTGCATTAAATATTTCACATCAAGTTCGATTATTTTTTATTTGAAGTTAAGTTTAACTTGATGCAGCTAACCGTTAACAATTCAAGCCAATCTCAAAACCACAAAAATATACGTTTGCAGTGAAGGCTAAAAACACTATAAACTTCTTTGCCATCAAAAGGTTAACGTATCTCCCGAACCTGTTCGATATGCCGTGACTAGCCTTTTCATTCAAATGGTTCAATGAGGCGTATGGGAAATATATATGTATGTATGTATATGTATGTGGCATGTAACTTAAAGCCGAGATGTTGTTTGCCCTGTTTGGATTTTGGCTGACCCTTGATTCAATGCGCATTGCCAACTGTTTGGGGCCGTCTTTCATTGCTGCCTATTGCCGCATTCGTTAACACATATATCCCAGATGGCATCATTCACGTTCAGACACATGTGATCCCCATTCCAAAGCCACATGCCACGCCCTGCGACACTCACCCCCAAAACACACACACACACACACAAACACATAAAGCACCCCTCACGTGTCAAACTTTTGGCCAAAGCTGTCGCTTGTTTAATTCCACAGAGCTTTGGCACGATTTCTGTTGCAGAACTGCGCCAGTATTTTGCCAGTAATATTTTCTATTCTATTATTTTTGTTGTGCTCTTTTCCACTTTTCATCTATCTTTTTTTTTGCTTTAGCATCTGAAATGTTATCTGACAGCGCTCTATAAAAATGTTGCCTGACAGAAAACTTTTAGGATTAAACTTTAATCCTGAAGACTTTTAAAAGATTATCAATAATTTAAAATACAACAAAACTTTAAAGCATTGACATAGGTCCCTAAAACAATCTATGATTGATTTACAAACATTTTCCGAAAAGTTTACCAAGCGCAATTGAGACACTTTTGAAAGATTCTTGAAAGTTTAAATCAAATTTCTTTATATTCTAGAGTTTTAATAAAGTTGGTTCATTGAACACTCGGCAAGTTGAGCACCAAAAGTGTAAATAACAGTTAACATTGTTGCTGCATATATAATAAAATCAGTGATTGATTTAATATATATACCATATATAATACACAAAGTATATAATTGATATTGGAAACTACGTTCAAAATTAATGCCAAATGCATAAAATTGTTTAAAGAAAAATACACATAAAATAATACTATACGAATTATTTTGCATGTTTCGTTTATTTCTGTTTAAAGTAAGACTTTATCTATTGGCTAAAATATAAAATTAAATTATTCAATTTCCTAGGGCTTCATCGATAACTGTTTATGGCGCAGTGTGGACCTTAGATCCTTTTCTCTTAGGAACAGCAATCTCATTACCAAAATCCTTTGCAAAAGCTCAGCACGTGTCCTGCATATTCAGCAGTTGCCTCGAGAAACTTTAATAATTAAAATATGAGCGCATAGAAATAAAGAATTTCCCACCAAATATACAAATAGCCCGACGTGTGAGCATTCTAGCTACAACTCATGACACACAAACAAAGATTTTAAACTCAGCCAAGGCCAAAAAGTGACCCCATAAAAAAAAAAAAAAAAACTCAAGAACGTGTCAAAGGGGAATATACATCTCAAAGGTTGGGGCACTGAGGCTGTAAGGCAAAGTAAACCCGTTTTGGGAATATCAAAGAGTGGTGCAAAAGTCATAAAAAACACCAAAATAATAAATAAAAACGCTGACATAAATCTGCTTTGCGTGCGTCTACAAGGATAAATCTGAAAATTACTTGGGATTTGAGCTTCCTTATGAATGCCCTGTGCGACAATGCATAAAAATGCTTGGAATTCAAGTTTCGACATGCTTCTAGGGATTTTGGGATTTTGAAATATAAGCTCTCATCTTTATCATAACTACTGGGTTTTGGGATGTTAACCAGAATCCATTTCCAAAGCAATAAAAACTGCAGTTGTAGTTATGAAATATCATTAAGCTTAGTTGAATATCGGACAAATAAATGATTTTTGGTAAAGCGTTTTATTTAATGCAAAATGTAAATTTCGTTTTTATTTTTAAATTCAGAAATGTAAATGTATTATTAACCAGCAAAACAGCCTATGCAAATATTTAAAAATTTGTGCAATCCCATTTATTCTTTCACTAACAAAAACCAACCGACTGCGAATACTTTGGTACCATAAGTTGTGTGTAGCCAAGAAATACTATCCAAGTTTGCCTTTCAAATTGCGGTAGATATAAGATAGTAACCCTTCTTCAAAGTTTGGGAAATGTAGCTCTTAAATTACGGAAGATGTTAGCTTTTCGAGATTCCCAATAATTCTCTTTCCAAGTTTGGTAATTGTGTGAGATATGTGGCGATTTTATTGATTTCTTAGCATCCTAGTTGACGTAGGATACCTTCGCTATCAAAGTATAATAAATAAGGTTGAAATACGTTTTTAACTACATTCAAAATATTCTTCACGTGGAATCTGAGTTCGGCTTCCGTCTTGTTGCTGCCGCAGGTGGTTTAAATAGAAAATATTTTCAAATAGAAACCGTCTAACCAATCGATTGGTTTCAAAGGAATTCTTTCAATCTGACAGTCATTTTGTGTCGAAGCCATCGTCCATAACGGACTTATTTAATAAGTCCCTGTTCAGGGTCATCTTATTCATCACAAAAGCCGTCTGATCTTGTGGTATACTTTGGAATTGCCGCATTGTTTGGACCTATTTGGCACAAGGACTTGTCAAAAAATCAATTTTAGGCAAAAATGTTTTTATTATTAACTTTACTGAATATGAACAATGATTTACCTGGTTGCTAGGGTATTCTTTCTTGGAAGTCCCTGTACTTATTTTACTTGCAAATTTTCTTGCATTTAGATTTATTTCCTTTTAATTCCAGAAAACTTTTGTCATTTCTGACAGAAACAAATTTGGCAAGATAAACTCTGCAATAAAATTTGTGTTCTTGAATTTTAATATTAAAGTTTCCGCATGGAAATTTCATGTTATCCATTTGAATAACGCAATTAAATTAGCATAAAAGCGCGGAAACTTTTATAAATTTTCAGCTGACAGCTGACCAGCCAACGTTTTAGTATTTTGAAGGTTCCCATTTTCATTTGTCAATCGTTCATTGAACCCTGCCGAATATACAACAGGTATAAATATGCGAACTGGAAAATTTCTCGAGAGAGAACACAATAATACTTAATAACAAAATAGCTGCCAAAGAATAATTCAGGCAAGATGAGAGACGAAAATATTTAAATTTAGCTGAAAATTACAACTCTCATATAGAACTTAATAAACTATAGTTAAGCAATGTGTATGCCAAATTAATTACAGGTTAGAAAGTTCTCATAAGAAAGCCACTTATAAATTACCTAAGGGAAAAAAGTTTGATCTGCGAAATAATTTTTTTTTCCGAAGTAAAAATCCTTATAATTAATCTTGCGGTTTTCCTATTTAGCTTGAATGGCTATATTTGCAATTTAAAAATTTACCACAGTTTACATAAATTCCAAATTAATAATAATCAGTTAAAATCCAATTTGCGTAGCTGAAGTCAACCAACTATATCAACAACTTAATAGAAGCCAATTTCATAATGGCGTTGAGTAATTACATTTCCAATCTAATAATGCTTATTGCTGGATTTGATAGATTTTGCATGCAGCGCACAGGTCATTTGACCGTCCAGTTGTCATTAGTGGCTTATATCCTTGACAATCGTTGAACCGGTTATCAATTAATTTATTACCTACATAGCTCCATGTGTGAACATTATTTCATCGCATCACAGTGTGACTTCAATAACTGTAAAACCACAAACCTTACTGCAAGGCAAATAAATGAACACAACAACAGTCACTAAATGTACATGCAAAACAACATTAAAGAATGCACAGAAAATGGGTTTCCTACTGAGAAACCTAATTATATTTTAATTATATTTGGCTGGTATAACTTAATTTATTTATACAGAAACAACTTTTTCCTGCAGCCTTTTATTTTGATTTTGAATTATATTACTTGCTCATTACTTGCTCAAAAGAACCCGTTTAATCTTACTCGAATCCTGAATTTTGTTAAGCAAGTGAGAATGTTGCTGTCGGGTGTAACCGACTTCAAAATACTCTGATATCATAAGTAATACCATCTGATATCTTGTACTGCAGAACAGGGTGGGTGTAGCCAAGAAATACCTTTTTTTTAAGGAGATTCCTAGAAATCATCCTAGTCTTCCTCAAAAAAAAGGAGGTAGATAAAGGCTTTAGTGAATTTGTTGGACGGGAGGAGTTCTTTCGGGCGGAGAATGTGGGTGTGGCTTAAAAATGTATATGCAGATCTTTGCAGGAGGTTATCAGCAAATTTCAAATTTTGGAACTCTATTCGAATTTGACTCTAAGTCAAAAACTGCGGAAATGGATGGATGAAATTATGTTGGAAACTTTCTTACTCTAGCTAGAATTATACAATTATAATTTACTGTCATGTCGCTTAAGCTAGATCAATAATTTTCATTTACAAACGATTGTTAATACTTAATTTTACAAATACTAATGCTAACAATCTATCATTATTTTAAATTGAAATATATATTTAGTTTTGTTTTAATAAAATGAAAATATTAATTAGCCCGAAAGATTCCAAATTTAATCACCTATTTAACAGATTAATACAAGAATAATTGAATAATAATGAGGAAAACATAACTTTTAAACATTTAACATAAACAGACCGACTGACAGAAGAAAATCTATATTTTGTATATACTAATGGATTCATGGTACAAGGTATAATTGCTTTATGCATATAAATATAAATGAATGTTATTAAGAGGTACATGAATACTAAGTAGTTTGTCATGTACTTAAGCCAGGCTTGTAATTCTCGCAATATATTGTCTGAACCCACTTATTCAAAACTAAAACTTTGGTAGCCATGCGCAAAGGCGTCTGCATTGTGAGCACTTCGAATAACACAACCGGCAACAACTGTGTGACTAGTTCAAGTTCAAAGCATAAACAAACACAAAAACAATGAACACAACAAGAGCTCTTCACGTGCCTTTAACAGAACCAATCATCATAAACAAACCACTAACAGTCTGCTCACATTCGTTAACAGTTGCGCTGTTAGTGCCAAAACAGTGTGATGTGCTGCTAAATGCCAGCACTGTTAAGTGGTACGACTGCTAACACATAACAGCTGTAAGCAACTGCCGAAGGGTCGCTGTTACTGCTAACAGTTGGCGAGGGCGCCCATTGGAAACGCACGTGGGCGGTTGCAGAAGCGCTTTCATAATTCATTACTTTAAATGCGAATGGGGAACTTTCGTGTTTTGAATTTGAACAAGAATTGCAAAAAATAAAATAAAGCAAACAAATGTTTATTAATAAACAAAGAAAAATGCAGATACGATTTTTGCTGCCCTTAAAGTTCTTCAAATAAATGAACTAATGAACAATAAATGAACTAAAGTAATAAATATTGATCTAAAATAATATTTTAAAAAATGTAATGTTGTTAAAATTTGTATCATTGACAGCAGGACTTAAAGTGGTTATAATAACAAAAGCATTTATGTATCATGTATATGGTTGGTCATTTGAAGTTTGTTGTTCTCTTTATGAAGGTTTCTTTTTATTCACATCTCAACGATAATTTAAACTTGTTATTTACGACCCGATATGCGGCGGATAGTTACGAGTTGCGCTTTACGACTTAATGCAGTCATAAAGCAGATGAACTTCCGCCGGCGGCGATTCTGCTTTTCAAGTCGAAGGGCTGCAAATCAACCCAAAACTTGTAACTAACGCATACATATACATATGTGTGCAAGACAGTTTATTTGACTTTCCCGTACTCCCGTACTTCCCTTGTTAGCTTACCTCTGCCTCTGCCATATTTTAATATAATTTCTTGGACATTATCGCCACATTAAATCAGTTTAGGTTTCTTGACATTTGCCCATTGTTTGCCTCAATCCAACCAACTATTTATGGGTCAAAGACCATCAATTTATCATATTTGCTGCTCTTCTTCTCCACGCCTATTTATATAATGATGCAAATAAACATTATTGTTGTTGTTGATGCTGTCTTGTTTTGCATGCTTAACTCCGGGCGCACAAATGTATGCTATGTTTTTATGCTGCTCGCATATTAATTTTGTCTGTGGTTGAAACAGCAGGTATGTATATAAACAGTGGCTTGCAGCCCCAATCGCCCAGTGTCAAGCAACAATTTCAATTGCCTGCCATAAACTCATTATTGAATATTTTTCAAAAATTCCAAAGACCCATGGCAGGTACATTTATTGACCACCAAAATGAATATATGACCCCAATGAACTGTGGTTTTTCCACCTGCTAGGTAGGGTTATGTAAGAAAGTACCTCTTTTTGGGTATGCACGTCATTTCGCCCAGTTACATTATGGACACCTGGGTGCCATAAAACCCGGATTTTTTTCGACAGATTGAATATTTTCGGTTTTAATAGACCAATTCTCCTTAGTCAGTTTAGTTTTTTCCTGCAGTTCGGGTGCAACAAGCCAACAAGGACCATGGGCAAACTAACTACCGTTGAGCAAAGGAAACTCATCCTGGAACTCTTAAAAATCGGATATTCATATCGCCAAATAGCTAAAATGGTCAATCTAAGCATATCAACTGTATTCTACATCATTTGGAGTTTCGTCGACGAATATCGAACAGAGGACAAGGGCGGAACGGCACCAAATCCGATTTACACCGAGCAGGACGAGCCAAGGATCATCAAGATTTCAAGGGGAAATCTTAAGCTGTCGGCTCAAAAACTGACTCAATAGGTGCAGGATAAAATAAGGAAAAAGTTCAGTATGGGAACTGTGCTCCAAGTTCTGCGCAACCATGACTTTAAGGCCCAAGTACCACGGAAAGAGCAATTTATAAGCGCAAAAAATAGAGGGTATAGGATGACGTTCGTCAAAATCCACTCGGGCAAGGACTTGGAGTTCTGGATCACAGTCATATGTGAATATGAGTACAAATTCAAACATTTTTACCCGGACGGATGGAATTATGTGTGGCGACACTCCAATACTGAGCTAAATCCAAAACACATAAAGGCAACAGTGAAGCACTGCGGAGGAAGTGTCCTTGTATGGGCATCTATCTCGGTAGCCGGTGTCGGAAATTTTGTGATTTTTGAAACAACAATGGACAAGAATGTGTACTTTGATATACTAAAGGAAAATTTACTCCAAAGTGCTGAGAAGCTGGGAACCGACGTACTTTCCGACCCCAAGCATATGGCCGGAATAGTACAGTCCTGGTATAGATTGAACTGCCCCCACGTGATGATTCCGCCGGCCTAGTCTCCAGACTTAAATGTTATTGAAAATTTGTGGGCTCTGCTGGAAAATAACTTCCGGAAACATAACATATCCTGCAAACAGGATCTCAAAAATGCCTTGCTGGAGGAGTGGAGCAGGATCAGTCCAGAAACTACCCGGAAGCTGGTATCTTCCGTGAATAATAGATTAAGGGAAGTTGTTAAGGCTAAAGGATATCATACTAATTATTAACATCCTTATGTAAGCTTTCATACACCAAATATGTAACTTTTTTTAAGACTGGGCGAACTGAGCTGCATATATATTTTGGCTTATGTTTTCAGTTTTTGACTAATTTTAATTAATTAATTAATATTTAAATAAAATCTAAAGTTTGTTTTTCAAATGTGATATAACATTAAACAAATTGGCATTTAAGCATTTTGAATTTGTTTCCTTGTTTAAACTTTATAGCACTTTCAATTTGTTGCTAGACACTGGGCGATTGGGGCTGCAAGCCACTGTATATATATTTGTGAAGGGGTTCTGCTATTTCTCTCTTCAGACATCTGTCTGCTCTGAGATGTTTTTTGCATATCTATTATTTGAATGCAAGCTCAATCTTTTAATCAGATAAACCACTTGTGTTCCTTAGATGAATATCTGTATTAACAACATACAAGTCTATATATTAGCACAATATTTATTTTTCTCCTGTGTAATCATAATTTAGAAGAATTCGATAAGCAGGTAGTTCATTTTTTTTTTTTTGACAAACAATCCCTTTTGTAATTATCTTAATAAAAACAAGATTAACCCTTTGCATTTGACTACACCTTTTTTTATTATTTATTTGGGCCCTCTGTGCATATTTATTTATATCCCTTATAAATTGGCGTTTTATTACTTGTGTAGCAATCTCCTTTCGTTTCGCTATTTTTAAACCGAGCAAATACGAGTTTATTTAGCCCATGGTATTCAGTAGCAACAAGCAATTTATCACAATTGCGGGCGGCTTTAACAATTTGGTTAACACGAAGGGTACTTGATGCTATTGGTCTGTGCAATGTACCTTTTTATTATTTATTTATTTAAATTACTTAAGAGATTTTCAGCGCTTTGTCGCTGTTAGTCTCCATTGAGGGACGCCTTCCTTAGACCCTGACATTCAAGCAAGTCGTCTGAAAGGAAGCTCGCTATGCTTTAAAAATATTTGTCTCGGATTTGTTGTACTTTAACTTCAACTTTGACTGCGGCTCCTGTCAAGCAACTCGGTGTTTGCGTAATGCGTTCATTAAGCTCCCTTATCATCGCAATTTTCAACTCATTTGCATCACTGGCAGTTGGGATTTCTAGCCATAATTATTTTTGTGGCAACATGCAACGTGCAACAAGCAGAGACCACTGCAGTCATTGCAAATGAGAATGACGCTGATTGCGCCAAGAGGAAGCACACAGAGAAAAGCGCAAGGCCAAATTATAGAAGACAGCAGAAATAACAAATTCACTGCACAAGTTACAGTCGTGCCAGGACAACAACTAGCTGTAGTCAGGAGGGACGGATATGTCAAATCAACTGGTTTATTAACCACAACAAACGTCAAAACAATTTCCGGCAGCCAAAGTCACCAACATCACGACCCAATTCTCTAGCCTGGAATAGGTTACGGCTTTCGTTGCAACTTTGCCGAAAGTTGGCTGAATGACAAAACTTTGTGGGTTAAGAACTAAACATAAATTAGATGGGTTAATGACAGAAGAGACAAGATCTAAACGGGAATTCTGTCAAAATGTTTATTATTTCGCAACTAATCGAAATAATAGAGCTAATTTTTGTTTTATTATGGCTTAATAAACCATTATTTATTACAAATTTAATTTCTTAAACTATAGATTATATTTGAGGTTTATTTTATTGTTATTATTATTCACATTTTTGTATAGTTAGTGGTTAAAAAATTAAATGAAATGTCTGTATATGTTTTTAATTTGAACCAAATTTGTGAAAACTGAATTCAATTCAATTCAATTCAATTCAGGCATGCACTCATATATTTAGAAGCATATTCACATGTTTGCAATTCCAATCCATTTAACTAACCGAAAAGACAAAACCAAAATAGTACACAGAAATTGACAGAGTTGTCAGACCTGCCCTGACAGTAAATAAAGTAGTTTTAATTGGAATTGAGTTAAACTGTGAAACAAATAAAGGCTTTGCGCTTAAGTTGTCTTTGGGTGCAACAGAGAAATTCGATGAATTCCAATGTGTGGTCAACTGAACAAACGAATGAGTAGTGGTCTACCTGGTTAAAAATTGGGTGAGATTTGGGTTTGGGGTAAACGACACTAACAATTTTGGGTTTTTTTAGCAAAAGTGAAAATGGCAAGGTGAAGAAAGCTTACGGGCAGGACCAAAAACAATAATTGAATATTTAGATTGCATATCTAAGGACATTTATCGAAAGCTTTTACATTGTAAAGCGCTTAAGTGAAGTGTAAAAGACTTGGGAAATTGCAGGAAAATGTGACTCAGTGAAATATTTAAGTTACCGATTGTGCATAAAAAGTTAAAGCAACAAAATTAACATGTCCAAAAAGCCCTGTCAAATCACTGCAGACAAACAAATTTATAAATGTGTAAGCTGAAATACCAACAAGGAGAAAGCTAAATTATTTAAGTAACAAGACCAACAACAGACTCTTACAACTCCCACATAGACACACAAGACACTGAAGAACAGTTAAAAGAAAAACAAATTAATTTCAAATTAAATGCCTCATTTGCAGTATTAATAATTCATCTGACTCAACACTCTGGGAATTAAGAGTGCAGATAATAATGAAGAAAAGAGCAGGAAATAAAAAACTGTGAATGACATGAGGCTAAGAAAGGGCTAAAGCAACCATAAATATTATGTACGGAAAGTTAAAGAAATTAAAATTATGCTAATCCAAAATTTCAAGTACAATTTGTGCTAAGAATATATTAATTAATAATAAATAAGCAAATATTATTTCCTATTAATGCATTAAAAGAAAAAATAATTTTGTAATATTAAATATTTTAATAATTAAAATTGCATATATATATATTTTTTGCATTTTAATTTTTTATTGCAATTCTGAGCAGCTAAATCCAAAACATATTTTAAATACAACATTTAGTATAGTTAACAAAATATTTAATTTAGATAAGTTTGGTATAAGCTATCATAAATGTTAATTAAACATTCATGAAGAATTTGATGTAGACTCTTATTAACTAATGTGTATATTATATATTTCTTCAAATTAACAGATAGGAATCTAAAATATATACATATATATATGTATATAAGCCTTAATTATTTCTTCTACATCGCATATAAACCTGAAGCGATTCTCTTGAAAGCAATAAAGACCAAAAAGCAAAGGATTGCTTTGTATATATATATATATATGAGTGTGCATATATTTATTGAGTTGAGTCTGTTTTTCCCAGCACAGAACGGAGCAGAACAGACAGTTGAACAGACTGCCTACGACGTTGCCAGCCGGAAACGGAAGCTCGCGCACACAGATACAAGCAACAAGCAACATGCAACACACAAAAACTCATAAAGACAGATACAAGAAAGTGCACAGAATCCGAATAAATGCAGCAGAGACGCGTAAATTTGCAACAAAACTTGACTTTGGCAAACACTAAAGCTATGCAAAAGGAGTGCTTCGAGTTGGACTCAACTTGCCTCAACTTGGCCAGTATGCAATCTGATAAGGTACTGGCTGGTTAAAACATTTGAAAAATCTATTCTTAAAGTTAATAAATTCTCAACTATTGAATTATAAAATAAAAAGATGAGGTTCTTTAAGAGCACGGCATAAGTTGGAAATGAGTTCAAAGCTGCCAGCAACACTTAAACTACCCTTAAAATTATTTTTACTTCGTTCTTCTGCGCTGAAGACCATTAAACTTACTTGAAAATAAAAAACAACTTTGAAGTAGTTTTCTACTGTCTCTTTCTCTGTTTCTTTCTTTCTCTCTCTCTCCAACTTTCTATCATCTCAAAGGTATCAACTTTTCAATTATGCTTTCGTTAATAATGAGTGTAATTAAAAGCAGTAAAATACCTTCAGACAGCACAACTAAAAGATACCCATTTGAAATTTTTTTAAGCTATTACAATAAAAATTGAAATAAATAAATAAAAAGAGTAAATTATACAAAAAATATTATTAATATAGTATTCTAGTATTCCAGACTAAAATTGACTTGCTTATTTAAGCATATACTTTATAAGGTGCAATATCATTTCCTTAAGCCTTTTATGTTCCAACGGCAGAGCAGTCATTTCATATACAGCTTAATGAAGCTCAGGTTTCCCTTTTCATTTTCAGTTTTCACTTTTCACTAAAGGTAAAATGAGGCAAATGTATTCTATTACTCTCTGCCTTGCTGACAAACTTTAATTAATAGAGTGACACATGTGAGATAGCAAGTTGTTAAAGAGCTGTTTATCTACATGAGACTCAAATTCTCACTACTCTGAGTCTCATAAAACAACATATTATAATCGTGGTAAGCGGTTGTTGTCAGATGTTTACAATCACATATATGTAAACAAATATAAAAATAAGCAGCCAAGGAACCAGAGTAAGTCGTAGATAAACATTATTATAGTTGAAATACGCATTTGGACGCGTATGTCTGATTTATTAGAACTTAAATGGTCTATTATTAGATAAAGAGTTGAATATAAAAAAAATGTTATCAAAAACTACAAAAAATTTTAGGGGGTTACTAACTATTAATAATAATAATAATTTGAAATTTAAGATAAAATAAATTAAATTGATCACTTTTACAAAATGGTAAAATGTTCACTTCATCTCTTTAATTGGATATTTAATATCTTTTAGATGCATTTAAGAATCTTAATTACTTTCAGAAAAAAACTAATTCTAGCTTGACTGCTTTTTTACTTTGTTGCTCCTATTTAGCATGCATTTTAAATACGAGCAAAAAAAAAATGACCAAAACTAAATATCTAATAACTTTTTAAAATTATCACATTAAATTTTATTTCGTTTTAAGATACGAAAGTAAAAAATGTATATATTAAAATTTTTTTTTTTAAATTTATAAATTTTTTTATTTAAGATGTTTAACATCTGTAGCTCCACTAATACAAAATAATATAAACGTCATCAAATAGGCAGCTCATGTTAAGCTCATATTAAGATTGATTGTATTTATTAATATTATTAAATTGATTGTATTTATTAAAATTATTAAATGGGTTACTATTTTTTTAACAAACACCAATTTATGTACATTAAACATAAGTTAAATGTTAAGCAAACATTTTTATAGACAAACATTTTAAACACATTTTACCAACATTTTTTAGAGTAATCAAACTAGTTTTAATAGAATCCAAATCAAGTGGTTTTTTACCCAGAAAATTACCGGGCATTATCCAAATGACATATGATTGACTCAGTTGTGGGTGTCGGGACGCAAAAATTCACATTGGAAGCGTCGCAGAAGTGTCCTTTGGGGCAGGTGCCGTTCACAGAGGAGGGCGTGGTGGCGCCAAAGCAGAAGGCGAATGTGTTGCGGGAGGTGCAGGCAAACACTTTGTTCTCGTTGCAGAGGCCACAGCTGTCGGTGTCTCCACAACTGGCCGGCACTTCGGAGCGCTGGAAACAGATTAGTGCCTTATTCGTGCAGACCAAGCCGTCGGGGCAAGTGAAAATCATATCCTCGTTTGGGGTACTCTGGCCAAAGCACAATTTATATGCGGTTTGATTGATGCAGGCAGCATCGTTGCTGGCCTGGCAAACACCACAGTCGCTTTGCACTAAGCCCAATTGCCAGCCAAAGGCGGCCAAAACTATGAACTATTAGAGAAAACCCAAAAATCAGCTAAAATTCTTCTCATTTATCGCCTTTAGTCAGAAAGCTTACCACAAGAAGAGAATGGGACATCTTAACGCTGCTTGTGTTAACTTACAATTGAATACAAAAATCTCTCTGCAACGAATTTTTATATTTTTTATACCCTTTACCCATTAAAAATGGGTAAAAAGGGTATAATGGTTTTGTGCAAACGTATGTAACAGGCAGAAGGAAGCATCTCCGACCCCATAAAGTATACATATTCTTGATCAGGATCAACAGCCGAGTCGATATAGCCCTGTGCTTCTGTCCGTCCGTCCGTCCGTCTGTCCGTCCGTCCGTCCGTCCGTCCGTCCGTCCGTCTGTATGAACACGCGGATCTCAGAGACTATAAAAGCTAGAGACTTCAAATTTAGAATATAAGCTCTCGTGTACCGGGCGCAGATCAAGTTTGCTTTATTTTATCGATAAGTGCCTCAGTTTCTGAATTATCGATACATTTCGATTTCCGATCGCAAGGAATTCCACAATTTAAGAGGCGGATGCTTCTAATTTATACATAATTTGCATAGCCATTCAGTTCGGGCATTTGAGTGCAAATCATCTTAAAGTGATACTTGCCAATAAAACTAGAATATATTTAACAACTGGGTTAAGGGTATATCGTAGTCGAGTTAACTCGACTACAGCATCTTAATTGTTTTTTTTAGTATTTTCAGCAAACTATACCACACCTTGACATACTTATATTTATAGCACCTGCTTATCTAAATGAGCACCCAAAAAATATGTTGCGATTTGATAAGTCAGCAAACCACCTTGAAAATTGAAATAGACCATTCAAAATGTGTTTTATCTGTATTATCGCGAATAGATAAATTAATCTAAATTATATAAGAAATAAAATTTAATATTAAGCTGTAAATTGCAAAAAAAAAAAAAAACAGAAAAGAAACAATTTTAAAGATTTCTAGAGAAGCAATTAATCAATTAAAAATGTGTAAAAAAAAATGCAAAGTCCAATGTGAATTTAAGCCAAAATCAACGGATTGCATAAGAGTGTTTGGTTTGCTCCATATGGCTATAAAGATGTGTGATATTTGTTATTCAACATTCTGACAGCGGAAATTGCACAGTCTGTTGAAATCCGACGATGACAAAAGCTGTTTGTGGGCGTTGCACATGCAAAATGAATTTTCAATTTTATGTCCAAGGGCAAACGAACAATTCGCAGTGCCAATTGTTGGGGGGAGGAGGCAAAGGAGGCTATCGTCGAGAGGGCGGAAAAATACCGCACCACACACTAATCAGGACGGGAGTTGTGTGCAAGCCAAATTGGCAAGGTGGAGTTGAAAATGGAATGCAACTGCAACTGCAACAACTGCAGCAGCAGCCAATGCAAAAAATGTAACAATAGAAAATTCGCTTTTCACTTTGCGCATTGTGCATTGTTACCGAATCAATTGTGCGTAATGACGTATCCTTGTCACAGGTGCCAAAAGGCTCTTTAAAGTCAGACACAAAAGACACAAACACCAACAACAAAGCGCACATTTTGTTGGGCTGAAAATCGTTTAAATTTAATTCAAATTCTGGTCATTTTACATGTGGCATTTGTCATCTGAAATATTATTAAGCTTTTTTGGGCTTTTTGTGTGGAATTGTGGCTAATTAGTCAACGACAGAATCGTATTTAGCCTAGGTTGTTCAATAATAAGCCACAAGAAACCACAGCCATTAATCTCTAAAGGATTATTATTTGATTAAACAGATCCAATTCAGCATTTCAGCTGGGCACCAGATGTAAGCCAAGTCAAATGTCTTCTAGGCAGCAATAATTCGGTAAGATTTAAGCAAGAAATACTCAGTGATAAGATCTGGCCTAGAATAGTCTCCGATAAGCTTAGAGGTTAGAGAGATATTGATTTTAATTGAATATGATTTCGGCATTGTCGAATGTTAACATTGTTTCTAATTACCAAAAAATTGTATTTTCATCCATTAAAAATGGGTAAAAGGGTATAATGGTTTTTGTGCAAATGTATGTAACAGGCAGAAGGAAGCATCTCCGACCCCATAAAGTATATATATTCTTGATCAGGATCAACAGCCGAGTCGATATAGCGCTGTGCGTCTGTCCGTCCGACCGTCCGTCTGTCTGTCCGTCCGTCCGTCTGTCCGTCCGTCTGTCCGTCCGTCTGTATTCAAATTTGGAATATAAGATCTCGTGTACCAGGCGCAGATCAAGTTTGCTTTATTTTTATCGATAACTGCCTCAGTTTCTGAATTATCGATACATTTCGATTTCCGATTGCAATAAATTCCACAATTTAAAAGGCAGAGGCTTTTAATTTATACATAATATGCATATACATATTATTGATCAATTTCATTAAGATCGGACAAGAAACACCAAAGCTTTCGTCGAAAGAATATTCTCATATTGATCTCACTTCTATCAGCAGCCGCAAGCATTTTCTGTATACATATAAATAGTTGAGCGCATGTGTGAGAGAGAGATGGCATGATAATCCAAGCTAGTGTCAATATATTTGTGTGTATTCTGCAGAGCCCCGATAACTACTCTTCCGTGTACGTGTGTATTTGTGTATTTATGTATGTATGTATATGCAAGTGTTTGTAGCCATTCAGTACGGGCATTTGAATGCAAAACATCTTAAAGGGAAATTTGCCAAGAAAACTAGAATATATTTAACAACTGGGTAAAGGGTATATCGTAGTCGAGTTAACTCGACTTTAGCATCTTACTTGTTTTAAAATTCAATTTATATACATATGTATTAGGATCATTTTGGTGCTAGTTTGCTTATCGTTCATAATTTAACTATTTTATTTTATTTAATCTTATTTTGTTTTTTTTTTATAAAACTACTCGATCCTATTTGCAGTCGGTTTCATTTAAAAATCCTTCACACATGAATGTGTATTGAAATTCGAGTCGAACTCATAAAGTTACCACAATCTGGCATTTTTACTTTATGCCTTTCATTGTTTGCCAAAGAAAAGCTGTCGTAACAAAAAATGTATGGCCAGAAAATCAGTGCATTGTTCGACTGCTCACAAAAATGAAACATTATGCAAAATATTGTCGACTTACTGAGGGTTAGACTGAGTATTTTGTGCCAGGCTGCAATTTGGCTGTGTCATTAAGTTCATCTTGGTTCAAGTCAGACTGCACAAGTCCTTCAGCCATCGTGATTTATTGTTGCATGCCGCTGGCTGCTTGATTGGCCCTGCCCCATCATTATGTGTGGCATGCAATTTGTCAAACTCGTCGAAAATCCTGTGTTAAATGAGCTATGAGCCGAAGACAGTATTTTGGGGCTGCAATTAGTTAAATTTGGATCGACTTTTAGCCACTTAAATGCCTGAAGATAAAAACCATGGTCTTAGTCAGGTCGCGACAATATCACAAACATGACTGGTCATAAAATTGCCGCTTGTATTTACTGTTGCATAATTTAAGTCAGCGAAACGGCTTTTTATTATCCAAATGTTCATTGACGGCTATCATTTTTATGGTCCTAACTAAGTCCAATGCATACGAAAACAAGAAAAAGGCCAAAAGCAAGGCTGACAATTCGATAAGCTTAAGCTCTAGACTGGCTCCAATTTTATTGTTGGAACCGGCCAAGAAGAGGAACAACAGTATGTTGTAAGCTTGCAAGTCGTAAAATTTACTGCTAATATAATATATACATTTCTTGGGGGAGCCAAGGAATTTGCAATCAAAATACAACCCCAAAAGCGCCACAGGCAATTCTTTAAAATTTGCATAACAATGCAAATATTGATATTTTTGTATATTGCTTTCAATTATAAAAATATGTCATCCAAAAAAAAACTATAAACAAGCCTTTTTTTCTACTCTTCACCTATGCATAAAATAATTTGTGCGTCAGATTTGGCTTTGATACAATTTTCTTAAAATTTATTAAATGCTTATTTATTTGATATTATATAAAAAACAAAAATACTATTATTATGTAGAAAACAATAACCTTTTGGCAATATACATAAAAACTCAAGAAAATCAACATATTAACACCTTTAACTATCAAGAAAATTTGAAAATTTTTGCAAAGTTGCAATAAATCTTATAAAAGATTTTTACTTAATCAACACATGTAAGAAAATATTCACTATATAATAATATATTAATGACGACTCATTTAGCCAAATTAAAACAAAACATTAAGCGACAGTAATTCCTAATTTCCATTCACCATTTATAACAAATGGCCAACAATGCATAAAAGCAGCCATAAACAAGTAAGAATGCTGTAGCCGAGTTGACACGACTACGGTATACCCTTAACCCAGTTGTTAAATATATTTTACTTTTATTGGCAAATTTCCCTTTAAAATGATTTGCACTCAAATGTTTAGTTCTGCAAGTGCATTTCTTACAGTGTATGTTTACTCACATGCACATACATACATAAATATAGACATACATACGTACACGAAACAGTACTTATCGGGGCTCTGCAGAATACACAAAAATTATTGACGCTAGCGTCGATTATCATGCCATCTCTTTCTCACACATGCGCTCGCCTATTTATGCATACAGAAAATGCTTGCGGCTGCTGATAGAAGTCAGATCAATATTAGAATATATTTTTGACTATAGCTTTGGCAATTGATCAATAATATATAAATATATATATATATATATATATAAATTAGAAGCCTCTGCCTTTTAAATTGTGGAATTTATTGCAATCGGAAATCGAAATGTATCGATAATTCAGAAACTATGGCAGTTAAAGCAGTTAAAGCAAACTTAATCTGCGCCTGGTACACGAGAACTTATATTCCAAATTTGAAGTCGCTAGCTCTTATAGTCTCTGAGATCCGCTTGTTCATACAGACGGACGGACGGACAGACGGACAGGGCTACATCGACTCGGCTGTTGATCCTGATCAAGAATATATATACTTTATGGGGCCGGAGATGCTTCCTTCTGCCTGTTACATACATATGCACAAAACCATTTTACCCTTTTTACCCATTTTTAATGGGTTAAGGGTATAATAATAATAAGAATAAGAATTCGCCCATAAGAAGAAAAAAGTTAGGAAGAAAATAAAAAGTCGACATGCAGCTTGGGGCTAACAAATGACAACAAAATGAGTGATGCTCAACATGGCCATTTGCTCATTTGTCTAAGGCCCTGCGGTTAATAAATGCCAACCTTTACATGGCTATCAATATTCCAGTTGCCGCAGTGCAGCAAGAAGATACAGTTAACTTTTTAGAGTAGTTGGCCTCTTCCAAAAATAGCAGCTTAATAATATAAGGATTTCTTAAATAAAAATATTATGGCACAACCCACAAGCTCACTCTGCTCGTAACACGAATTATCTAGCAACAACCAGAAACTGTTGTGGCATGCAACGTATTTATTATCCATGATATTTGCACTGACATTGCACCCGTAATTCGTTTTAACCCCTCCACAAACCCCAATAAAATAGTTCGCGTGCTGTCGTGGTTGAGTTTAGTTTATTGAAATTTTATGAACTTATTGCATTCTATATTTAGAGAGGCAGACAGTGTTGAAGACGTTGCACATGTGGCTGCGACGAACACGTTTAAGATTATCTTCAATTCGTAGCCACAAGTTTGCTGTCATCAGATAAATTATAGCGACTTGTGGCAAGAGTTAGAAAAGTTTCTCTTACATGCTGGAGAGAAATTACATTTGTTTTTTTTAGCGCTAGTGTTCAAGAATTTAACATCAAAAAATCGATTTGAACCTTAAGTAAGATTTTAGCGTTTCTAAAGTAAAGAAAAAAATAGCAAAATTGCTTAGAATACTACAAGGAATATAATAAACGACTTCCTAACTCCAATCAATTTGTTGTTGATTTTAAAATTAAAAAAAATATATAGGAATTAATTTTAAAGCTGTATCTAATATATTTATTCAAATAAAATAATCGGCATCACAATTATAGCCCCAGTTTATATATAAACACTCATTTAACGAAAAATTAAAAAACAAAATTAAAATGAACTTTGATTTAAAAACTGCATGTAAGCATTCAGGTTCAAGAACCCAAATGACCTTCTTAGGAGCACCTCAACCCCCTCTTAGCCCATAATCACCTTTCTGCATGAGCCAAGCAAATTCTGGTTGTCTGAGAATTTAACTGGCCATTTCAAATCTGGCGCACAAAGCAAAGCTGCCAGACAAATTTCAATAAAGATGACGTGGTTAAAAATTGAGGCAAACAGCAATTACTAAAGTTAAGTGAAACGGTTGTTGGCCAGGTTAAGATTTACATGATATCCAATTCAATTGATTAACGTGCACAACTTGCTTATAAGGCAATATTTAAAGCAGATTCAGTTTAAAGACGCAAGTGTCATTTACAGTTATTGGCAAACAGCTATCAAGGAATGGTTAATTGCTTAAGCTGCGAAATGTACACGAAAGTCCTTGAATTGGAATTACTGAGTGAAGTGGAGTGTAATGGAGTAGAGTGAAGTGCAGAGAGGGAATCCTTCCCCCACCCACTTCACATTCTGGACTCAACTAATCGAGACTGTCGCTTCTTAGCATCCAACCAGACAGCTTCATCTCCTTGTCGCAGTTGTTGCTGTTTGTTGCTGGTTGTTGCTGGTTGTTGTTGTTATTTTGTTTTTGTCGAGGATTAAGTGAACAACTAATTGTGAGCTGTGTTGGCTGCTTAAGCTGCTTGGCATCTCCAGCTTGTGCTCCAGACAGATGTCACGAGCGAAACTTTTAAATTCCAGCAACCAGCGGAGCATGAAATTTAATTTCTTGTTAATATTTCTCGGTTTAAAAGAAGAAGAAAACATTCGCCAAAGCAGATACAAATTGGCAACAAATTATGTGAAATAAAGTTTAAAAAATACAAATTTTAAATTTTTAATTAGGAATTCAGCTATAAATATTTAATGAGAGAAGGTGTCTTACAATAAAAATCAGAGTATGTCAAAATGGAATCGCTTCGATGTCGTTAGCTAATTCTCTAAATAAAAGCTTTAGTTTAAACTCAATTAACTACAGTTTTCAGTAGCTCCTTTGACGACTCATTTTAGCCTAATGAAAACAACACATCAAGCGACACTAATTTCCCATTCCCCATTCTCCATTTTTTATAAAAATTAATAAAAGTTAAGCACTCTTATTTTATATAATAGAGAAAATATAAAAAAATTGCAATATACAGAAATGCGAAAAATGCATACAAATTACTTGTTTCAAATACGTTTTTTAATATTAGATTCATATTTAGTTAAGCTTAATAATTAAAAATAATTAAATGTCGAGATTTCCCATGATTTTAAATTTTATTAAACTGTGAATAGGCTTTACATATCTTGCTTGGATTCTTAAAGTTAAGGCAGATTGAAAATCCTACACGTAGTTAATTAGTTTTAGTTGTAAATTTACAAAAATTATGCAGTTTTTCTGTGCTTGTTGCATTGATTAAAGAAAATAATGTTGAAAATGTTGAAGTTAAAGTTTGAGTTAAGCCGAAAACTGATTTTACGCTTCACAACTTTTAATGGCAATCATCGCGGTTGGTTTTTGACGCCCAGCATCAGCGCCGTTTGCCGTTTGGTGTTTCGGCATCAAAATGTGCGCATAATGTGGCAATTTAATGGATTCCGTTGCATACATTTTAGGGGCACAAGCTGCGGCAGCAGCAAAAAATTATGCAACGCCCTCTGAAAAATGGCATCTCATGCAAATTGGCCAGCCAGCCCCAGTTGGGTGCTATTTGTGGGGCTCCACAATGCGGCAACACAGTGCGGCATGTTGGCCATTTGTTGCATATGGAGAATGGGGAATGGGAAATTAGTGTCGCTTGATGTGTTGTTTTCATTAGGCTAAAATGAGTCGTCAAAGGAGCTACTGAAAACTGTAGTTAATTGAGTTTAAACTAAAGCTTTTATTTAGAGAATTAGCTAACGACACCGAAGCGATTCCATTTTGACATACTCTGATTTTTTATGTAAGACACCTTCTCTCATTAAATATTTATCGCTGAATTTCTAATTAAACTTTTGACATTTGTTCGCTTAAGTTTTGGGAAATGTCAGTCGTGTGAATTTCTCAAGATGCCTGGTTAAATATCAATTAAAGATTGCCCTACAAAGTTACACTGATGGTTAATAGCAAATGCGCAACGAAAATCGTATCTGACAACACGTCTGGGGTAAATGAAAATTTATTACTTGTGGCCTTGTGGCCACTTCCAAGGTCGAAACGCATAAAATCTCCACACAATTGGCTCAAAGCAAGCAACAATTGAGGCATAATTAAAACTAATTATGCCAAATGTCGACGAAATGCTGACGTTTGTTTGCTCATAACACTTCTCTGAAACCATTTTCAAATAAACGTCAAAGTGTTGAAAGGTTTATAAATTGCTGCTGCCAACTTTCTTATCCCCTCTACCCCCTCTCTCGAGCCACCTGCTGCCGTCTGGGAATCATATGCGTAGACGATTCTCAATCTAAGCACTGACAGAGATGAGATACATTAATTCTTAGAGCTGGATTAAATGAATGCACATCAAATGAAAACAATACAAAAATTAAATCTATAAAAATAACTTGAATAAATATGCAAAAATTGACGAAGTATTAAATGACATTTCCCGACATCGACTTTTGCTCAAAAAATAATATACGAAATTCCCATCACATCTTATTTCTTAATTTAAAGTTAAATATTACATTTTATTTATAATTTATTTTATTCTTTTAATTTAATATTATTTATTTTATTTATTTTATTCTTTGTATTTTTATTACTATTTTGTATTACAATTTCAATAGCTTCTTTCACACATTCATTATTCATGTTTGCTTTTGCTCAACTTTATGAGTCGCGGATGCTGGTATTGTGCTCTAAAAGGAACTGGTTCAGTTAAGGCGTTTATTGCCCATCCCTGGATTACAACTTTTGTGATTTCTTAAGTTTTTCGCGCTCAACGCATTTCCCTAAATGAAATTAATGCAAATGCGACGCGACGCGGCGGTCCCTGAAAATGTCAAACGGAAGGCGCGAAATTTCACGCGTCTAGCGACATGACAAATGTGTGTGTGTGCTTTTGTTTATGTGTGTGTGTGTGTGTGTGAGTGTGTGTGTGTTGTGTATGAGTGTAATGTGTGTTTATTTATTTCGGTTGCGCAATGTTGCGGCTGCTTGAGCGCCTTTTGTTCGCCAGGCTCCTCGGCGGAAATTTAACCCATGGGTAAAAAACTATGCCGCAATTTTATTGTGTGAAAAATAGTTTTTGCATGTGCTACATTTGAATTTCTGTGTAGTGAGCATGTGTGTGTATGTGTGTGTGAATGTAAGTTACTATACTTAAACTTGTTGACCTTTCCAGCAAATGCGAGTAAGAAATTGTTTCACAGTCATTTTTTAAAGGGGCTTAGTTTTTTATTAAATTTTAATTCAATTATTTTAGCACAGTCTCAGTAATCATTATAAAAAGTATAAACAAAAAATATATAGTGAGTATTTGCTTACCCAGAATATCAATTGTTAGCATTGAAGTACTTTTCAAGTTTTTAAAGGAATATTTAAAAAGAAGAGTTTGCCTTCAATCTGACTTCAAAGAGTAAAGCTCCATTTATTATTTTCAGTACTCTGCAAAATTGAAACACGTTTAAAAATAACAGAATTCTTAGCTTGAATACAATATCGGATAAAAGCCTTATATTGGCTGTATTTAGAAAATTGTATAAGAAAAATGTTTCGAAATCAATACGATAGTGATGTTACATTATGGAGTCCCCAAGGTCGCCTCTTTCAGGTTGAATACGCAATGGAGGCTGTTAACCAGGGCACAGTCACCGTCGGCCTAAAGAGTGAGGAATTCGCAGTACTTGTGGGTCTCCATAGGCCATGTACCGAGATGGGTGCATTGCAGCCAAAGATCTTATCCATCGATAGTCATGTGGGCATATCTTTATCTGGCCTATCATCCGATGCTCGCCAGTTAGCCGCATATCTACGCATAGAATGCATGGCTTACAAGCACTCGTATGCCACAAGCTATCCGGTTAGCAAATTGGTCAAGACTTTGGGCAATAAGATGCAAGTGAATACGCAACGTTATGACCGCAGACCCTATGGAGTCGGTCTTCTTCTAGCCGGATATGATGAAGTGGGCACCCATATTTGGCAGATAATGCCGTCGGCCAATGTATTCAATTGCAAGGCAATGGCCATTGGAAGTCGAGCTCAGTCGGCTCGCACCTATTTGGATCGCCTCAAAGACTCATTCCCATTGTGCTCCAAGGATGCATTGATATGTCATGGTCTTCAGTCCATTTACCAATCCAATTACAGTGCAGATGAATTCCGTGTTTCTATTGGAGTCGTAGGCAAAGAACATCCATTCAAAATACTTTCGAATGAAGAAGTTGAATCATATCAAAAAGTTTGTATATTTGCCGCTAATCCAGACCGTTCACAAGATGCAGAAATTGATGAAAGTCAATCAAATCAATCAAGTCAATTAATTTAATGAACTCTGCAATTGTTTTAATATCATAAATTTTTTATGGTTAAATATTTAAAATTATTATAATCTTTTAAGAAACTGTGTTTGCCAAGTCGATTATCAAAATTTCAAATACCATAGCAGATATAAACCAAGAATATTTTCAAATTTAAATCATATTCATGTTTAATTATTCAAAAATTACTTAGGATACATCTTATACACCGTTGGTAAAAATGCATTGTTTTTAAGATACTAAAAATAAATTAATATAGCAATTTTAATGTTCTTATTGTTAAATCATTAAAAATTGCCATTTATTGGGAATTGCTTTTTTTAAGCGCCACACTAAAGTGTAAAATCCTCTGCGTTATAAAAGGAGCAATTAAATGCTTTGGTTTCGCGTTAACTGGGAACCCGTTGAAAACCGAATATAGTGGGCCATAATATGCCAATTAAAATGTCTGCCAGTGTGGGATAAAACACGCACACACACACAGAATATCCGCCATAAAACTTTATAAAGTAAATGGCAAGCTGACGCCCAAAAACACCCACTGCATCCACGCTCAAAGCTTTAAAGCATATGAGCCATAAAACTTGCGGAAAGTATTCAGGGTTATGATGCTGAGGGGCAGGAGAAGAGAGAAAGTGGTAGAAGGGGGACTCAGTGGATCAGCGATTTTCTTGGCACGCAAATTTAGCGTGAAGTTGTCAGACGACTGTCTGCCTGTCTGTCTGCATTGTCCCGCCCTTGCTCTGGACTTGACTGCTCCCTTCAATGGCATCCAAAACTTAACCACAATATGAGCAGTGACGGCACCAACAACAAATGTCAGGGTTGAGTATAACTATTAAGTGAGCAATTTGGTTTGTCCTTGTTTGTTGTCAGCTTAGTGCAGAAATTTCGTTGGAGACGGTGTATTTTACATTGTGCACTTAAGATTGTCTACCTCGCTTCCTCTCAGGACATGATGTCTTGTCGCGAGTTGGCCAAAGGTAGGTAAACATCTCAAACATCCGGTTAGAGTCGATTCCAACAGACACATTATGCAAAATATTTACATTTTTGGTTTTCCACACTCAGCATAACCAGTGATTTCCAACTGCGCAGTTCAATGAGGCGTATGTATAATAATTTAAGTACGGATTTATTTATTCAACATTTAAATTTATTTATTTACTTATTGTTGCAGTCAAAACCAAATTATCGTTTCTTCTCAAACACGTTCGTTCCCTACTATATTTACAAGTACTCCTCTTCTTCTTTTGTTGGTGATCACACAATTGATACCGATCCACATCGATATGAATGTTAAGTAAACAGCGAAATGTTAGTTTACAGATGTTATCTAACAGTCGTAACGCTGTTAGTCTGTTATCTACATTGCAAGAGGCCTGGTACAGTATTGTCCAGAATTCTGACAGTTTTCATTTTATTAAATACGAATACTACTCTACTGCCTATAAATTTAATTTATTATTGTATATTTTGCGTATTTGTTTTACTTTTTGTTTCCCAATTTTATAATTTAATCTTGTTGTTAACTGTGGAGCCTGTCGGTGTTATTGCACTTTCGTTAACACAAGTCCCCGAAGAAAGCTGAAAATAAAATCATTCCGACTAATGTGATTCCCAGGAAGTTTTTCGATCGCATGTCAAAGTCTTGGCCAGTACTGTAGAGGTTTGAGTCAATTACGATTTACTGAACTGTGTCTGTTTTTTTGTGTCCTTTTGGGTCAAACTGCAAGCATTCGATGGGATTCCGGGAACTGCTTAAAATAGAACCCCTAAATTTGCGATGAATACGGAAAGTTGACAAAGCAATTACGCTCATTGAAACCATACTCCAATGTAGATGACACACAATTCGGATGAATCGCGAGCCCAAAAGGGGGGCAGACGAGCGCAGAGCGAAACATGCCACTTAACACATAAATCCCTGAAGCGAGCAGCAAAAAATCATTCAGATAAATTTGATTGCGTGCCACCAAACCGCATTTCACGGCAGCCTATCGACTGCGAGTCAGAGGTAAACTTTTTCCCAGCACTGTCAGTTGCTTAATTCCGTTGAGGTTTGAGTCAATTGCGGCTACTGAACTGTCTCTCTTTTTCCATTTAAATTTTTCTTTTTGTTTGCTGGCCATTTGGGTGCAACTAAAAGCAATCAGTGGGATTGACTCGACGCGTCCAATAAAAATACAAGCTCAATATTTTGACAAAAAAAAACACATATATTTTAGTTTCTATATTTGTTTGAATGTAAATTGATAGGATTACAAGTTTTAAATAGGTGAGATAGTTTTGAGAACCATCCACATAATTGCAAACTATTAAAAACTGTTTAAGCAAATATCAAACTGAGTTTTCCAACTTTTGGCTTCTAATTTGGCCCATTAAATATTTGCAGCTCGTATATTCGAGTAACCAAAAAGCATAAACAATGAGCAAAGCGGTGCAGACTATAATATATAGTGGGGGCACATACATATTCCACTTGCAACACTAGCCAACCTCAACATCAAGTATACACACCCTGCACATTTGCATAATGTGAGTGACGTAAAATCACTGGAGGTTTAAATATAAAAAAATAAGCTATTGGTTGTATATATTATTAGAATATATATAATTAAACTTTAATAACTTAGTAAGAGAGCTGTATTTGAATAAAAATTCAGAGTTAAGTTAAAATTCACTTTACAGGATATCTTTCAATCGTGCATATTTTTACACATAATTATTATGATTCTTACTTAAATATAATAATTAAAATGAGCAACAGATTTTTTGTTAAATTTGTAGAATTCGTTATCATTTATCTTAATCTTTTTAGAGCATACCAATTTCTATTCACTCTGTGCATCTTTGCAGGATATCTTCTAGTCGTTTCATCATCCCTCACACATATTTATTATGATTGTTTATTTATGCGCAGCCGGTTCGCCTGGTCTGCAGATTCATTTTGCTCGAAATTATGCTGCAGCATATGAATATTGAATGGGGCAGAGAGGTAGATATGTGTGTGTGTGTGTGTGTGTGGTATGAATGAATATAATCAACTACCCGTTAAAATGTATTTATGTGCAGAAGCTAAAATTTCATAGATGATATAGGACTCAGTTTGCACTTGTTTCTAGGTTAAGCGCACCATTAAAAGTTAGCCAAGTGTCGTTAAAACACTCGACAGCGGCTCAATAAATTATATTATATATAAATTCAATAAATTTATTTTATAGGTGCTCTGGCAAGTTTACACACACACACACACACACAAGTGCGCAAGTGCTTTAGCATCCCTCTAGGGGCTACTTTGCTGTCAATTTATTTTGTGTTTACGCTTAAAGAAAAATTAATGCATAAAAGCATTGCATATTCTACTTTGTAAATCTTAAATCGGCTTTAAGCCTTACAAAAGCAAAAAAATAAAATAAAATAAAAAGAAGATGAATCTGATTCGAGGAAACGGTTGACAACTTGTTGAAACCGAAACGTTTTAAAATTGCGCTGAAAGTTAATTTAAAACGCGCTTTTGAGTGCCGCGAAATTAAAAGTCAAGCTTTTAATAAAAGGAAATTGGGTAACAAACAGCAATAATAAAAGTTAAAGGAAAAATTCAACCCACTTTATTTTTCCCTTTAAAATAAGTAAAATGTTGTAATTTTATTATAAATTTTATCTATATATTAATCTATTAGTCAATTATTTCACAATGTAGCTCAAATTTCCTAACGAATTAAGAAAATTAAATACTCTCAAAGTATTTCTTTAAAAATCATTACTTCGACACTCAATTATCAGTTTATAATAAAATTTCTCTTGAGAACTGATGAACTCCGAGAAGTATTTTAAACTTATGTTGCTTGGTTTCGGAATACCAAAATTTCTGAAAAGTTGGCAACACAAACGGGCAAATTGAGTTCGCGCCTGAAAACCAACTTCAATAAAGTGCAAATATTTCGTTGTAAAGTGGCAGACACACAATTCAATTGAAATGTGAGCCAGAATATTGGACAAGTGCTTCAATGGAGGTTAGCCGGTGGCACGGGTCAAAGCGTGCAACATGCCACTTGGCACTGACTGCAACCTAACCCAGCACGTGCACACACGTCGCCTGCCTCGTTGAATGGGTGGTGGGTTGAGTCGGGTGGGTTGAGGGGCTGCTGACTGCTGATGTAAGGCCCAAGTTGCAATTGCTTTTTCTTCTTCTTTTTTTTTCCCCCACATGTGCAACATTTTGTCATGATTGTGCAAATTGTTATTTTCCTCACGAAGTTCAATAAAAAAATATAAAAACATTTCGAAAGAATGCTGGAAAATTTCTTTTGTACATGCTCCAGCATCTGCCTAAAATGTGGTCAGCTCGCTTTTTATGATCGTTAAGTTTTTCCGCAAAGTTTTATCTGTATCCGCTATCAAGTTTTCCACAACATACATACAAACATACATACATATATGATGTTTCAATTAAACACTTTTTGGGGTTTGTATTCGCATTTGTCTTTCTTGCGAAGTTTTGTTCAAACTCTGTCTATCTTTTCTCTCGCACCCAAATTTCCTGGATTTTCGCAGCAGAGTTTGTGATTTTGTTGTGCGCCAGCCACTTGTGCATATGTAAATATTTGCAATTAAAATAATTGAGTTTTAAGTTGTCTATTAGACAAGTTTCTTGAGTGAAGCAAATCATAAAGTTTTCATGCTGTAAACTTTTTCATTTTGCTGTATTTGTTGCTTTTAAGTTTCGGGTACATGTGATAATTTTCACATCATTTTGCTGCAGAGTTCCAACAAAAAAAAAAATACATCTAAATGTAAATATATTTAAAAATTAAAGTTAAATATATGAAAAACCAACCAAACAGGTGTTTACTAAAATATTTGCCGAGTAAATCAACAACAAGCGGAATAACTCGACACGTTTTTCGAATAGCAAAAGGCGAGCAGATTTACTTGTAGAATACCTTGAGCTATGAGTCACATATATATATATATATATATATCTTATGTTACGCATACACGATGTATTCCCACATAACTCTCAGCTCAATTTGAGAACCCACAAAAAATTACAATTGCCTGTCTTGCATATAAATGGCTTAAAAATAGCGTTCGAAATATCGATTGATTTGCCATCATAAAAGCCAAAGAACTCGATGTTTTTTAGCTGGCTAATATACATATATATACATATACGTTTTAGCTGAAATTCTTAGGAGAAAAAAAAACGTATATCAAAGGATTTTTCTTCTTATTCCATTGTTGTTGTTGTTTTCTGCGTGCTCTGTTCCCTGCGGGTTTTTCCAGCTGTGTTCAGTTTTTTGAATGGGTTGTTTTTTTTCCCCCATAAATAAGAGATATGAATAGCCATAGTGTGGCTTTGCAGGGGATTGAGTGGTGCTTAAAGGCTCTAGAAATACTTTACAACTGTTGAGAAAATAAACTTGAAATGATGGATAAACTTTATTCACTTTCATAATGCATTGAGGATATTAAGGATATCAATAGGGAATTTATCGAATTTTCAAATGTTATTAAAAATATATATTTGGTAAGTAATGCAAAGCAATAAAATACATTTTTGAGTTTGTTTAAAATTAGAAAAAAATTCTGCGAAACGGAAATTTTGACATTATAGTAATAATAAATTTTAAAAAATTCTATAAATTGAATTAAAGTCATTTTTTACGACAAACTTTTCATTTATGTAAAATTCTACTCAGCTGCTTATAAATTTATAGAACATTTATCATTCGAGTTGGCCTTTAGCATGTTCCCTGACATATCCTTTTTTTTTAAAGCTCTGACATATTTACATATGAATGAACACGGCCCGAAAAACACATCAAAAACCTAATATTAATTTGAAATGAGCTCTGCGGCATTGTTTCTGTATGTGTTGTTGGAAAATATTTCAAAGGAGTTCAAAAAAAAAAAAAAGGGTCGGAAATTTGATGTTAGGCAAATATTTACTTATTTACGAGAAAGCTTGTCGAGAGCTTAACGACCAAAACAATAAAATTCATATGAGAACTGCCACAATTTGAATCGAATCCATTGGGTATCAATCAATTTTTTTTAGTAAATTTAAAGGGCTATTTTAAAACATGTTTTTACATTAAAGAATATCTTAAACCAATTTCATTTAACCACTTAATGTGATTTCTTTTTCATTTATTTTCCAGCAATACGAATCGTGTTAAAGGTTTATTTTACGTTTATGCCTTGTGATTTGCGCTGTGCTTTTGTTGATTTTTTGCTCTTTATTTTATTGACTTGTTTTTCAATCTGTTGAATTTGGTGACGTTTCACTTTGCCCCCTCAGGTGTCGCGTTAGTTATGCATCGCTGCCCCCACGTGTGACAAGTCGACAAATACAAAAAAAAAATTGGGAAAATAATCAAGAAGAAAAAACTCCAACAAATCCGATACTTTTACAATGCCATTGGGCGATTTTTGGTATTAAAGTTGCGCTTTTGCTGCAGTAACTGGATGGGTTTTCCTCAATCTAAAATACTCTTCTTTTTTTTAACCTTGCAATAGGTATTACTATTTTATTGATTAGTCATTGGTGTCTATAAGTCTGTCTGTTCCCTTAATCAGTCCTGTTGAACTTTATTTGTTTTTTTAAATTAATAGTGCATTTTGGAAATGAACTAGTGAACTCTGGTTGCAAGTGTATAATTTCTTTTCATTTCCATTTTCGTTGTTTTCTTTTTTAATTAAATTGTCACTGTAAAATGGAGGCTGTGAAAATTATATATTCAGTCGGCGTTTTATGTTTCCCTCGTTGCGTTTTATGTTTCTTTTTGTTGCTATTGACACTTTATCAGCCTCAAGATAATTAAAATATGAGACACGTTCGCAAAACAGTAGACAATGCATTTAAAATAGCCATCAGTAGTTTTTTAAGACAAAGTTCATTTGAATTGAATTCTTACATTTTTTTTCTACACAAATCCAAGTTAATGCTTCGCCGGAGGGCTCTAGTCTATAAAACTTATTCTGCGAACCATCCGTTTAAATAGGTATATATAATCAAAAATTAATTTCGAGTCATATTTAGCTTAAATAATAGCGCAAACAATAAAATATAACTATTACATAATTATTATAAAAATCTGAAAATCTTTCCTTAATCATGAATAATTCTGTGTTTATAATTGGAACACTAATTTTCTGTATTTTCAATAACCTTATTATATAAGTATATTTTATTCTCTTAATTTGAATTTAATTTTATTGCTTCCTTAATTTAATATGATTTGATTGACAACTTGAGTTTTGATCTTGAATTAAATTTTAAAATTGTATTTCTTGTGCATTTTTTTTTTAAATTTTTGTTTGTTTTAAGTTCACATTTAATAAAAAAATAACAGAAAAATATAAAATTCTTATTTTAATTGAAAAGCATTGTCAAACAGAAGTCGGGCGTAACCGACTGCATAATACTTTGATACCATAAGTTGTGGGTAGCCAAGAAACACTTTTGTAGTTTGCTTTTCAAATTGCGGTAGACATAAGATAGTAACCCTTTGCAACTGTAGCTCGTTAATTACGGAAGATATGAGCTTTTTGAGTTTTTGGGGACGGGTGTGGGCGTGGTTTACAAAAATTATTGAGAAGGTTTCTAATAATGTTCCTTCTAAGTTTGGTAACTATAGCTCTTAAATTGCGTGAGATATGGGAATTTATCGGGAGCGGCAATTAATTAATTTTCACCGATTTTTTAAGGGTGTTATTGGCAATATACGGCGAGTCCAAACTCCGGTCCTTGGGGTAGGTTACCAACAATTTACCTTCCACTCTTCCTGGTCACTCTAACTTTTAAATTGTGGTAGATATACGGACTTATCGATTTTCATTTTCCGAAATATCGGCATTGTCGATTATGGGCGCAAGTGTGGCCGTGGCAAAACAAATTTGTTATCGATTCTTAAAGGCGACTACCAGTAATAACTCAAAAACTGCGGAAGATAAGAACAACCTACAAACCAAAATTGGTGACTGTATCCATAAAAATGTGGCTTTATCGATTTGCGAAAGTCGATTTAATCGCCGCCAATCCAAACACTTTAGCTATTCTGAGCACTTTCAAGTATATGTTTCAACTTTCAATTATCTTCCTCTCAGGGTGTCGAAAAAAGTTACGACCTGCGGTATCAAAGTTTAAAAATATGAAAACCCACTCATGATCCACATCGGATTACTAAATACCTCCCCTTATGAGCTATCTATCTGGTTTATAACATATGATGAACGTTATGCTGATTTATGTTGCTTAATTTATTAATTTACAACTGTATTAATTGCAAACAATTTTTATTGGCGCCTTGTTTGGACTGCATCTGTATAAATTGTGTTCTTAAACCATTTAAAGTACTTTGTGGGCGGTGGGTTGATTGTGGTTCAGTTGTGAGAACTGAAAAATGCATTGTTTTTAAATTGCTGATAGTATTTTTATTTCAATGTAGCATTGTGGCAATGTGGCGATTGTGAGCCTCGAAATGCCAATGGCCACAATTCTCTGGTCATTTTTATTGAGCTTCCTGAATGTTTTATTATGGGTAACTTATAATGGATTTTTAAAATGTAATCAATGCTGCAGTTCAACAAAATCAGAAACAGAATGAGTTATGTTACAACTTTTAACCAGATAGCTTTAAAAGTGACCGGATAGTTGTATTGATCAACAATATATATATACTTCAGACTTATTTAATGTGTTGCGTTAATTATATTATCATTTGAAAGAGTGATTTTAAATTGATTAACAAACATTACAAAAAATACTCTAGGACTAAAAAAAAATTAAAATTTAAAAAAAAAAATATAGAAATGTTAATTATAGCCTGACTTGTTTAGGGAACAACAAAATACATTATTCTAACTGAATAATAAAATTTATTTCAATAAAGTTATTTATGTGCAGTTCTGTAAAATCGTTAATTGTTTTTGTTTTACAATATAATACAGTTGGCATGTTTTTTAAACATATATATATGTATATCTATATTGCAACAATTTCAATGACTTTTTTAGTTTGTAAAATGTTTAATTGACTAGAGACGCTGTTGGCAGTTCTTAAACATCGGTTGTGCTCAAGTTGAGGCAGTTGGTCCAGAAATAATCAATGGTGTGATACAAATGTGGCAGAGCATTACCAATGCTGTGGTTCTCATCCGTATAAGTCTGAAAAATAGATAAAATATAAATATTTGCTGCTATATTTATATCAAGTTTGGAATACTGTGGATACTCACTTGCTCCTCGAAGTGTATATCGGCTCTTTGGAGCAGTTTGGCCAACAGCAGAGAGTGTTGATAATGCACATTATCATCACCGGAGCCATGGATTAGCAAAAAGTCATGTGTCTTAAAGTTTTCCAAATGGCCAAAGGCACTGCTCTCAGAATACTTGTCTTTATTGTCATCCTCCGTTGGCAGACCCATATATCGCTCAGTGTAGATGGTGTCTATAAGGAAACGAAGAATGACATTAGATAACCAAGTTTGTTGAGGGCATAACGCAGATCTTACCATAGTACAACCAGGACGTAACTGGCGCAACAGACACGCCACACTGAAAGATGCGATTGTCGTCCTTTTCGATTGTCTTGGCTGTCATATAGCCGCCATAGCTCCAACCCCAAATGCCTGTGCGTTCGGCATCAACATAGCCAAGATAATCCTGCATCCATTTGGTGACAAATAGTTGATCCTCCACCTCATGATCGCCCAAATCGTTGTTCACCGAGAACAGCAGCTCTTTGCCCTTATTGCCAGTGCCACGCCCATCGATATAGGCGTAGATAATATCCCTTTTGGTGGTGACAAACGCCTCATAGCCCACGGTAAAAGAATTCGTAACGCGCACCGAATTGGGTCCACCATAGACAACGACAATCATGGGATATTTCTTGCTCTCATCGAAGTTGGGAGGCAAAGCCAGCTTGGCAATGCCCGAGCTGCCATCCGCCAGAGCGACGGTAATGAATCTATAGGTGGGACGCAGCTTAGTCGCCAAATTGGCCCGATAAGCGGTATTCAGTTCCCAGTCGATGAGCTTCTTATGGCTGGGCGTGTCGACCTTCAAGATTTCCGTATAGGCCGGATTGGGTCCGTTGCAAGTGAGCGTATAGAAGGAGTAGGATTTGCTGAATGTGGCACTGGCCGAGCGGCATTCAACGCCATCGACATCAACATGATCGCAGCTGAGGCACTCCCCGTTGCTGTACACATGATATTGCGCCGGATCACCCAGCTGAGTGGCCTGATAATAACTGCAAAAGTTAAGCAAATTCATTAATCTTCAAGTTCAACAAATGGTATCTTTTTGTTTTCTTCTCTACAAAATGGAAATTCCAGAATTGGATTTGTTTAATGCTGGTGGGCGTGTTTGTTTCAATCCATCTCAAAGCTTGTTCCATTTCAAGGAGCTGGATTTTGAGTTAAAGTTAAACTTAATTTCGCTAATTAGTTCACATTAATTAAATACATAAAATACTTTTTTTGTTATAATGTAACAACCGTTTTGAACCAGTTTTAATGTCTCAGCAAAAAGAGACATTAAAGTCTAAAATGTGTTAGTGTAAAAACCGTATTATTCAAAGTAGTAAAAAAAAAAAAGATTTTTGAATGATTTAAAATTTTAAGAATTAAAATTCGGAGTTTTAAAAATAATAAGTATCTTACAGATTTCATCGCTCGTAAGAATTTTTTATGTTTAATGTCTCAGCAAAAAGAAACATTAAAGGCTAAAATGTGTTAGTGTAAAAACCGTATTATTCAAAGTAGTAAAAAAAAAAGATTTTTGAATGATTTAAAATTTTAAGAATTAAAATTCGGAATTTTAAAAATAATAAGTATCTTACAGATTTCATCGCTCGTAAGAATTTAAATTAAACCTTTTTAAAACGCTCAACAAATGATCTTCAAATTTCTCAGATTGCAGTTGAAAATCAATATTTATATTTAAACTGTTAAACTGGGAAGAGAGTATTGAGCAGTCGTGAGACTCCGGCAGCAACGTTCGAGTTTGCTTAAGACCATAAGTGCACTTACAGCTTATCATTGGCCTCATCATAGCCGTAGACATTGAGCACAGTGAAATTACCGCGCCTTTTCCAGATATTCTCGCCCGTTTGCAGGTTGAGATTCCACACCTGATACCAATTGTTGATGAAGTAGGCAAAGATGCAGTTGAGTCCATCCTTCAGGCACTTGGGTGTGCTCATGGCCACCCAGCCTTTGGGCTCTTCGATGCGCTTCACCTCCGCACAGACGCCCAGATGGCTGCAGCTTTGGAGCGAGGCGAGATTCTGGCGCCGGTTCATCCAGGTGATGAGCAGATGACTGTTATTCGACCAGACCACATTCTGGAGAATGTGATCGGAGCTGACAATATCGACAGGTGCGTCGATGCGTTTCATGGTGGGATCATTGTCGGTCAGATCATAGACACGCAGATAGACAATCGGATTGGGTGTGCCCGATTTTGGATACTTGAGCTGCTCCTCGTGTGGATACTGCGCATAGCCACTGCCAGTGTCGCCGTAGAGGAAATACTTAAAGGTCTGCACTTTGGTATCATCGAAAAAGCCCACGGCCAGCTTGGTGCCATCTGGCGACCACCACAGAGCGCTGCCGCTGCTCAGCACCTCCTCCTCGTAAACCCAATCGGGCACACCATTGTAGACAATGCCATCCTTGCCATCCTCCGTGATGGCTATCTCCATGTTCTCCGCCAAATGTATGTACACATTGTTCAGGTAGACATACGCCAGTCGACCCTTGATCGGTGACCAGCCACAATACTGCAGCTTCTCACCCTTGTGTATCTTTATCGCCGCATTCGTGGCAATATCATAAACATCGTATTGCGCCACGTACGAGTGCCGGAACTTCTCCGTCAAATTGTGACGTACCAGTATTTTTGTATTGTCCGGCGAGAGTGTAAATGTGGCGCCTATGTAGGAATTCTGAAAATATGAAAGTAACCGTTAGTTTATATATATTTTATATTTGATTTGCATTACATTTTAACTTAACTATTCAATTTAATTATCTTATCTTTTCTTTTTATTTGGAAAACATTTAAAAACATTTTTTTTTATAATTTTCTACAAATATTTTTTAAGTTGTAATCTCTTTAGGTTTGTAGACTATATCCTCTATATTATATAAATAAATAAAACCAATAATTAAATAAATAATTATGTTAAGTAATTATAAATAATGAGACTACCAAAAAAGTGGATTCCAGAAAAATTGTATCCTTCTCAGTGGCCGCATTGAATTTGTGAATGGATTTATCGCTGGCAGTGTAATAGAACTCCTCATCTGTGAATAATTCAAATTTAAAGGGTTATTAGCCGTGTTAAGCAAAATACACACAAAAAAATAAAATAAATGTATTTTATTTGTATTTCAAGAAAATATAAACATATTAATTATTTTGTCAAGTTAAGTTAAAAAAATTACCAAACATTAACCAATCAAAAAATAATATTAATAAAATTTATGACAATTATTAAAATTCGAATAAAAATAAATTAATTATTAGTTTATTTAAAAACTGATTTAACAAAGTATTAATTATTAAAATAGGTCACCAAACTTAGGAAATATTAAAATAAAATTTAGCTGTTAAATATTTTAAATTAATATATAATTTTCTTATGAAAAGCCTTGCAAAAAATGATTGAATCACCTTTTAGACATTAATCACTAAAACTCCTTGAACATGTGTGTAACAAATACCCGGATCTTAAAAATTCATAGAAAAGGTTCAAAAAAATTTAAAAAAAAAAATATCAGTATTTACAAAATTATGATTTATGTTTGTAAGCATTATTTTTTTATGAACCTACCCCTTGGGGTAAATTTTAAAATTTTGGATATTTTTATAAATTTTTTAATAACGTCAATATTGTTGACGAAAATTTTTTAAAGGAGCCGGCAAATGTCCACATTTGGTTGACAGCTGCCATTTAAGCCTTAAGAAACTTTAAATTTTGGTTCGCTTAAAGAACTATACCCGTGTATACTTAAAGTATTAGTCAATATATTTTTTTGAACATATTCGCCACACTGTTTGCTGTTGTTTGGGCCACAAAGCTTGCGAAATTTCAATTACCAATGCTGATTAGGTGGTTATATAATTAGCTTTTTGGCAAGTGCCCAGCTGAAAGCCCTTGAGGGAAACTGAAAAAGTGCTCAACTTAATACAACGTGTTTTGACTTAAGAAGTTTGTAATTTCAATGATTTAAATTGGTAAAACGAGACTAAATTAAATGTGTTGTATGAACATTGGATTAGAAAACCATTCAATAAAATGTTTTTTTTTTCTGTCCTGATGATTGAGTGAGTGTTATAAGTAAACAACACTTGGGAAACCTGTTTATAATTATTTTGCAGTACTACATTAAGATATATTTAGCATTGGAACTTGAGCTTCACACAAAAGTAAGCTCAAGAGATGCTTTAGCCAAATATTGTTTTGACATTTCTGAAAGCAGGCAATTAAAAATAAATCAATGGCAGTGTCAGATACTCTATATAAACTGTCGATTCTAAAGGCTATTTAAGCACGCGAATTACAATAAACCGTTTTTCGATTGTTCAAGTTAAGATAAGACATTAGGTAGATAAGATTACTGGTGTTTGTTGTACGATTGGCAATTGAATTACTTATTGTTATTTAGTGCCTTCAGATAGTGAATATTTACAGGTAAAACTCGTGATTAAGGCAAATTAAATTAACAAAATTTAAAATTAAAATTAAAGAAAATTGTAAAAGCAGATAGAAAAGACGCCTTTAAATTCACCTATTTGGTATTTCTTAAAAAATTATGATTTAATAAATTGAAATTGAATTTTAAAACTGTCAGAAGAACCGTAAATCATAAAAATAGAATTGATTGAAAAAAAAAATACCGATTTTTGTTATAATTCTATGGAAAAAATATATATAAAATAATTCAGATTAGCAAATGTTCTCATTAATGAACATGAAATTTTGTTTTTAACATGTCTTAAGGTAATAAATAACTTCTGACTACATACAGACACACACACGCGCATACATATGTATATATATTTATACATATGTATATATATGTATGTATATATCCATACAAATGCAGAACAGGGAAACGACCCTCAGTGCAATTTTTGCTATTCAGACCAGAAAAGTACACGCATTGTCAGTGTTGCTTGATAAGAAATCTCAAGCTGGGAATTTCATGAACGCACAAACACACACACACACACAAGCACACGCACACACACACAAACACAGAATGAACTCTGTGGGAAAGCACAGTCAAGGGGAATTCACGAGTTGATAGCACGCAGAACAAGAAATCACAAAAGCATCAAAAGTATGTGCTATAAAAACAACAAAAACAACATCAGGTACTCTACTCACCTGTTATCCAGGTGCCGTTGAAACCACGAAGGCCGGCGGTGCCGTAAATCGCCTCGGTTAATTCCCAGGGTGTCTTTAAATCATCCGCATGCAATTTGATGATCGCAGCGTGTGCGAAGCAAAGGCTCGCAACCAAAGCCAGCAGCAAAGTCAATTTAAAATGCAGCATATCACGACACAAAAACAAACAGCAACAACAAAAACAACAATAACAAACACAAACAATTCTAAATTTGTTACGCGCAAAAGCGAAAGTGAGAAGATTTTGCCGTTGAAATATAAAAACACTAACGTTCGGCGGCACAATGAAACTTCAACTGAATTCAAAATCAATGATAATCAGCAATTAGCAGCAGCGACATTTGAAAACAGGTTGCAGCATCGAAAAGAGTCGACTCTAAAACACCCTGTACATACAGGAATATTTTAAGTGGGAATTTCTTATTTACAAAATGTTGAAATGTCTCTGAAATCTTGCCGCATGCAAAGCTGATCAACTGCACCTAATTGATTTCGCACATAATATTTTAACAGAATCGCCCTTTGGCTGTTTTGTTTACAGGGTATCACGATCAACAAGTGGGACGACATCGCAGCGAACTTGATTATTGTTGAACAGTTAGGCAGAGCGCGGCAGTGTTGGTGTGCTCTCAGTGTTATCGGTACTTGTTATCGATCACGTTATCGATTCCGGCTTAAGCTTAACTAATTTCAAATGGAACGTTATTTTTATTTATTATTTGCCAGCAAATATAACCAGTTAATAAATTCATTTTATCCCATATCCGATTTAAGCTAACTGCAATTCAAATGTCAAATTGAATTGAAAAAACGGTAAAATATGCATATAAAATAATTAGACGACATAGCCGGCTTTGTAAAGACCTAAATCTTAGCGATTTAATGAACAAAAGCTAATTTATTTAGAATATATTTTCAAAATTCAATCGGAAAAGTTTTCTTTAGCTCCTATATTTTATTTAGTCAATTTTACAATCATTATTTAGAGTAATGCTTATTGTTATAAACAGAGTTCGTTCGTAAGATGATACGGGTGAAAACATATATATATATATATATATATATGAGGTGAGGACGTGTTAGCAATGTCGACAACATCAAATCAAATCATTTCGTCAAATGCTGCTTAGGTTTACAAAATTATTATAATTTCTTAATTTTTTTTGTGTTTTCTTTTCTTTTTTTTTCTTATGTGTTTTTAATCCTAAAGTCTAGTTTAAGTGGCAAACGCTACTGGGGACTCGGGATATATAATTATTTATGTCTGCACGTGAATTGAAAGGTTTTGTCGATTTTACTGTGCCGGTGGAGGCGGTTGTTGTTGCTGCTGTTGTTGCAGGGCTGGCAATTGCATGATACGCGCCAGGATGTGCGCCTGCTGCTCCAAGTACTTGGGAAAGAACGTCTGCAGCAGCTCTACCTTGCGCTCCTCGAGCTCGAGGCGCTGTCGCGAGATTTTCGTTTGTTCCGCCACCAGTTGATTCTTGCGACGCACCTCCTCCAAGAAGAGCGACTCCAGCGAGTCAGCAGCCGGCGGATTACTTGACCCAAAGGGTCGTCCACGTTTCCGTGGCGTAGGTGTTGGTCCCAGAGCATTGCAACTGTTGCTGTTGCTGCTGCTGGTGGCAACAACCGAGGGAGGTTGCATGTTCGCAGCACCATTGCTGTTGTTGGTGGCAACACTGATTGTGTTGTTGGTGCTGTTGATGTATGCCACGGCTGTAATGGGCTGATGATTGATGGACGACGACGTGGATGCAACATTGTTGCTGCTGCTGTTGTTGTTGCCGTTGTTGTTGTTGTAGTGTCCACTGCCACCAGCATAGTTCTGCTCGTAGCCCGGCTGAAATTGTTGCTGTTGTTGTTGCTGCTGCTGCTGTTGCAGTTGCTGTGGTGTTTGCAGCTCGAGCAGCTGGCTGGGCTCGGCTGGTGAATACTGTTGCATCTGCTCCTGAAATGGCAACGAGCGATAATCCTCATCATCGTATTCTTGCTTGATATCATCATACTGATCCGTAAACAATTCCGTATTGAAGCTCATGCTGCTATTGTTGTTGTTGCTATTGCTATTATTATTATTATTGTTACTGTTATTATTGTTGTTGTGGCTGCTGCTGTTGTTGCTGTTGCTGCTATTGTTGCTGTTGTAGTAATTATTGCCCACCGAGTCCGGTGTCAAATTAAGCACCGATTGCTGACCCGGTTGTTGTTGCGACTGTTGCGTCTGTTGCGCCTGCTGCGACTGTTGTTGCTCCTCCTCGCGTGGCGGCGACACATCCCGATTATTGAGCAGCACATCGGGTGGCAGCGGTTCCGCATTTTTCGGCCTGTGTATGTTCTTCAGAATGCGATTAACAATATCGTATTTCTTCCAGCGCAACGGATAACTCGATGGATCACCCTGCAACTGTTTCTTCACACTCCTACAAGGATAATCCAAAAATAAATTTACGCTTCCTCGCCTGCAATTTCCGAAAGCAACTTACCGAAATTTGGCCCTCGTCTGATTCACTTTCATTTGTATCTCCTCGGGCTTTACGTCGACGGAGTAACGTTCACGCAACTCTTCGGACCATTGGCTAAAGAAGATGGTATTCTTGCCGTTGCGTGTGAGACGCCAGTTCTCCCGGCCCCAAATCTCATAGAGACGCTCCTCCTCGCTTGGCGTCCAATAGCGTCGCGCCTTCTCCTTGGTTTTCACCTCCAACAGCTCCTGGCTGCCGCACATATTCCCATCCACTTCGCTGGCCTCTGGTTTCTTTTTAATTACTCCTGCGCTGGTCGCAATGGTTCCTCCTCCTCCTCCAGCTCCAACAGCACGATTCAGCGACAAGTTATCGTAGTCCATGCGAACGATGCCCGGTTTTGTTTATTGTCTCGAAGCGTCACTCACTTGGCTCTTCTGTGCATCACTCCAGCTCGCTTATAAAATAGTTTGCTGTATTTATTCAACAGAAGCTTCGGTTTTTCTCGTAGAAAATCAACAATTAGGGATGACTGCGAGTATCGATTAGGCAACGACAGCGATAATTGCAATTCGATTGCTGTTTTTTTTTCAACTTGACTTATTCTTGAGTTACTTTCCTCACTTAGAGAATAAATTCTGAAGTGTACACTATAATATTGGCATTAATTTTTACTCGACTGCTGCTCATTAAAATTAACTTCCAGCCGGTTTTGCTTGTAAACATCGATATTGTTTGTACACTGTTAAAAGTGCCCATCCACAACAATGCTTGTACCCAGAACAGTGTGACCGTTGCCAGGCAAGCAACGAAATACACAAAAATACTAAATGGGAAATGTAGAAAAAGTTTGCAAAATATTAAAAAGGGGTTTTTCTAAAGAGATACATATAAAGAGATAGCATTAAATTTAAGTTCAATTTAAAATTGAAATTTTTGTTAAAATTCAATTCTTTCAACCCTTAATTAAATGTTGTAGTAAAAATATATAATGTGTATATTAATGTAGCTACTATACATCAAGATCTCCAACATTGCACGAGTAAAATCCATCGTTATATAAAATATCGGCTAAAACCACTACTCGATTGCTATCGATATTCAATATTGGCATCTCTAGCGTTTCACAGCGAATGCCCATCTCTATTAGAGGACTTATGTACTATTTTTGTATTGTATTGTATTGTAACTAAAACGTAACTTGGCCAAAATGAGCGATCCGGATAACGACTCGAAGGTGAGACGCGGTCCGAAACACATGCGTCTGCGCTACTACACCTCCTTCGAGGAGGCGACCATTGTCAAAGTGTGGCGCGAGCATCTGCCCGAAATATCTTCCTACACGGAGAATTTGTCCGTATTTCGAGAAATTGCCTTCGGATTGCAGCAGCATCGCATCCGGCTCAATAAGCAGGAGGTGCGCCGTCGCATCAGCAGCTATCGCAACAAATACCTGTGAGTAAAACACACACAATAAATAGCACTTTAAGGAATCCAATAGAGTTGTTTCAGATCGGAGCGCAGTCGCATGGAAAGCGATCCGCAGTACAAATCTGAATGGCGTCTCTTTCCGCTCATCGATTGCCTGTTTCAGGCGGTAGGAACGTCGGAAGCGTCCCCAACCGTTCCCCAAACGGAACTGCAACGCATCGAGCAGCTGGAGTCGAAGGTGCGCCTCGAGGTGACGAACTTGCCCCGCTTCAGTCGACATGATTGCAAGACCATCAAATTCGAACAGAATCCGAATAGTTGTCCCTTCCTCGAGGTGCAGCAACAACATCAGCAGCCACTGCCTTTCCACTCCGCCCACATCAAGACGGTAGCGAAACAGGAACTGGATGCAATCCCAACACTGCACGAGAAGAAACGCTTCCCGTTGACGCAAGCGAATCGCATCAAACAGGAATCACATCTGTTGCCGGTGGCAGCCTCGGAACAATCGCTGCCCACCGGCCTGGACTCGTGCTATTCGCGGCGGACGCGTCGTCGCATGATTATGCCGCGCTCAGGAAGCATAACGCTTGCTCAGATCGAGCAGCTGCAGAAGGAGAACGAGCTGCTCTCGGAGCAGCGGGACATGGATCTGGCCACTCTGGAGCTAAAGGAGCGCCAGTTCCAGCAGCTAGCGCAGAACATGGACATCTGGCTGCACCAGCAGGAGGTCCTGATCAAAAACTTCGATGAGCAACTCCTCAAGAATTCTTTAGATTAATTTAATCATAGTTTAAATGAGAATTTTCTCCATTAAGGAAATGGGAATAGAAATGAATTTGAGCTTTATTTCCGAGCTGTTTCCAATGAACACTTTTTGATCTCCAGCGCTCTTTTTTTTGTATTCTATTTAATTACACAAAAAACAGAGATTAATATTTTATTTATAATTAAACCAAATACGAAATATTGTTAGTTCCTTTTGATTTCAAATCTGTTTTTAAATTGTCAAATGGCAATTACTTAATTTAAAATATATTGTCTTATATTTCATTATTTTCATCACAAATTTGATGAATTAATTTTGAAACTGTTAAGATTATTTTATGGAAATTTAAATGAAACAAATAAATATTTTCCTGACAATCTGACGTTCCATGATTAATTACATAAGAAGTATTTATTAAAGTGCATACGAAAAGAGGCAAGAGAAATTTATATTTTGATTTGAATTAAACCAGATCCTTTTGATTTAAAATGTTCAGTTTTTAAATTGGCAATCCGCTGTTACTTATTATTTTTAATTATATTTCATTATTTTTGGATTTGTATAAAAAGCAAAGTAAAAGTTTTAATAACATTCAATAAATTCATTTTCTTAAATTCATAATTCACGCTCTCAACTCTAATATAAACAATTATCTACTGCAAAAGCAATCTCGTTTGGTATTTATGAATATTTGGAATACGGTCACTCATCAAGCCATTTTCAACGCATTACGTTCAGCACATTGTTTAGGTTCCAGTTATTTATTAAAATGAATAGTGGCATAATAACAAATACAATTCGCATGCTGCGCATAAGCAGCTGCACCGTCAAATGGCACAAAGCAACTGTAACTGCAGTTCGTCAATATGGTAAGCTGAAGAAAAACAAACAGATTTCATAACAACCGGTATAAGTACAAGAATGTAAATGTATCGATACTTCTTAGCCACACCGCCGAAGCGTTTCTACAAAACGACCAACGTACTCTGCACGGATGCTGGCTATGAGGTGACACTGGATCATCGCAAACTGAAAACGCCAAATGGAACGTTGTTTACAGTTAAAAGTGAGCCACTGGCGATTGCTGTTGCCACTGAATTCGACAGCCAAAAGGATCACATTGAGCGCTCTCGCATGCATATTTCGGCTTTATGCTTCACGGCCATCGACAATCCCAATAAACTCACCAAAACTGATATGGTCAACTATCTGCTCAATTTTTCTGAGACTGACACGGTACTCTTCCAGTACGATGTGAGTAAGCCAAGCAAAATAAAGTAATCGATACTTTTTTCTTATGGGTATTTGTAATTGCAGGACGAGAAGGATCTGCACGAGTTGCAGTGCAACGAGTGGGATCCAGTGATTGACTGGTTCAATCAGCGTTTTGAGACCAATCTGCAGAAGACAAATAACATAACAGCGCCACAAGTCACCGCAGACGATAAGATGAAAATTGCCAAACATTTTCAATCATACAACCTCGAAACGCTGCATGGTAACACTTGACCCATCTTAAGTGGCATATGTAATTACTGTTATTTTTTTGTTAGGCTTCGTCTTTGCTGTGGATACACTAAAATCCATTGTACTCGCATGTGCCGTTATTGAGCAAATGTTATCGGTGGAGAGAGCAGTTGCCTTATCGCGCCTCGAAGAGGAATATCAGCTGAAGTTCTGGGGACGCGTCGAGTGGGCTCACGACTTTAGTCAACAGGAGTTGCAGGCACGCTTGGCTGCCGCAGTGCTCTTTGTGCATCTTAATTGTTCCGAGAACTTTGTTAAAGAGAAATTACTATTATAGATTTGTTGAACTTAAATCGTTTTTAAATTGCTATAAACTATCGAAAGCAGCTCTTCTGTTTAAAGCTATCTGGCAACACTAGAAAGCCGTTCAAATACTGCAGTGCACTGCTTGACACACGCCTCCAATTTTCAACACTCATCTTATCAGCAGTAAACGTAAACGTAAAGCGCGAACGTAAACAATGTTCGTTTTGCAGGCAAAGCAGACGTTACCATTGAAGAAAATTTAAAAGCAGCCCATGTGCTTTACGCCATTCCTCCCCACTCCGATGCTCGTTCTCAAATTCTTATTCTTCTTCGCTACTGCATTAGTGTATGTTTTTGTGTGCACACGACTCTCTGCTTTCGCTATGCACAAATGTACAGTTTTTTCTTCTTATTTTCTTTTGTAAGCCATGTCATTTATCTGGTGTTTGCTTTGATTTTTATCAGCCTCTGCTGATATGGATCATCATCCATAAGCAACGAATTCACAGTTGATTCTCAGACCTTCCATTGTCAAGTTGTAGTTCAAGTTTTGTGTTAATTGTTGATTTTTGTTGTCTTTAATTATGAATAGGAATGAAGACACGCCAATTGTGACGTAAGTTAAAATGAGGGATAAAAAAGGTGCAAAGGAAGTCGTAAAATTGTGCAAATTTTTAAGACTACAAAAAAATAATTCTTGGATAAATTAACATAAAACGTCGGCAAGTCGCCAAATGAGCTGATGCTTTGTTAAATAAGCGTGAAAGGGACAGACTGCTGCCAAAGAGCGTGGGATCAGCTGCAACTGTCGCCGCTGCAGGTGTGTGAAGGTGTGTGAGACAGGGATGGCAAGAAGGGAAAAGCTTATAGTGCAAGTGGCTACGCAGTCCTTCTTTTTTCCTTAATTTTTTCTTTTGCTTGCCTCTCAATTTTTTGTTCCTTTCTGTTGCTGCAATTGCGTTGCAAACTTGCAGAGCAAGTAGTTTAGCGCCATTTGCACTTTCCGTAGTAAAAATTACCAACCTACCTTTCCCTCCTTCTCTATCCACACGCACACACACACATACAGCAAACTTATCAACGGGCACATCAAATAGAAGTGTACACACACGAACACATATAAGCATGTTTGTGTGTGTGTGCTATTGTCGTGTGCCCTGATGATGGTAGGCATGGGGAGGGGGGCGTGGAATTAAGTAGTCGCCGTAGTTTGGTTTAAGTAACAAAACTTCAAATTGAATTTTTCGTTCAGTTTTTCGCTTTAGCACCTATCAAAAGAAGAAAAAAACCCTTTTCATGTGCTTTCTATTTTTTATTCCCACTGCTCATTACGTGCATTCGGTTACAGTGCAGTGGGCGGAGGGGCTTGCGCTTACATTGTATTAAAGTTAAACACCTCACTTGGCAGCCATCAAGCGGCTTAATTCTCTCTTGTGCTTTTTATCCTGGCGCCATCTGCAGCAAAAAAAAAAACGCATCGCAGTATCGATACTTGATCATTCGATTAACATACAACATATAACCATTTCATTCACTCTCGCATTTGCAGGCACAGCCACAATTACGGGACAACACCAACGCCGCTGCAGCAGTCTGTGGACCGAGGTGGCAATGGCAACAACAACAATATGCCGACGCCAACAACTTCGCATATTTTCTGTTTACACGGCCGATCTAACAACGTTGAAGTCGAAGGTTAGTTTCTATGCAAACAAAGATACAAAGTGAGCGGGGGAGAGACGCACTTTTCGTGTCGATTTCAATCATCACCCAGCGATTTGTCGTTAATCATAAATTATGAAGTAAACGCAGCAGGCAACGGCATTTTGCAGCAATAAACAAACATACTTAAAAAAAAGAGAAACAGAGAAAAAACAAACTAGTAACGGCAAAATTAGTTTTCACAGCATTTTTCGTCAAGCTTATTATTATTATTGTTGCTGTTGTTGTTGAACGTTGTGATTGCTCAGTTTAAGTTTGGAAATCGAAAATATTTTGCTTGTGCAATTTGTGTGTTATTACCCGGAAAGCGCGCTAATTGGCAGACGGCACGGAAATGGAAATGAATGACGACTGCCGTGTTTATCGACAGACGACGACGACGACTACGACAACAAAAACTACGAATTTGTCAAAGTCGCTGCCGCGTCTGGAGAAGGTCCATCTGCCTGCTGTCTACGGTGAGAAAGTGCCTCTAATACCCTCCTTTTACCATCCGCTACACCACCCGCTGTCCAATGTGGGCGCATGTCAAATTAAGATTGAGTACTTATGACTTTGCGTTGTGCTAGTCACTATAAAATAATCACGATTTTAGTTAGCACTAAAAGTGCAATTTAATTTGTATATCACAATCTATAATTTTGCTGCTAACATTTATGATAAATTATGATTATGTGAAACATCGTAAACGAACCAAAATAAGTCAGCAGAAAACTGTTCGAATTGGCCACAAATCCAGCAAAGTCTTGTCATCAATCAGTTGATGGTTTTCAACTTGGTCGCAAATTTGTGGCAACAGCAAAAGCAGCTGCGGCAGCTTGACTGTAATCAAAATTTATGTTGGACCGCTGCTTGACTATTGCCACATGCCATAAATTGCCAAGAACTGGCTCATAACTTACGTGTGACAACGTTGCCAAATAAATGAACGCCTCATTTTTCTATATGCGAAAATGGTCAGCGCAAGCTAGGAACAGCTCCTAGCTACCAGTTTCGATCAACTCGGCAGTTTAATTTCCTCTTCGATAAGTAAACATGCTGCATGCTGCATGCGGCATGTCCGTGGAAGCGCCGTTTTTCGTTTGGCGTCTGATTGGATTTATTGGCAGGCGAACGACCTTAAATGACATTTACATCACCGTCTAGACGGAGTTGGTGTTGACACCACCCTCGCCATTCCGGCCAATATCATCAACTGCACAGCAGACGACACTCGGTTGTTGCCTAATCAGCTAACAACAGTAATGAGCCAAGCATGTCGCTAAACTGTTAACGCAACTAATTAGCTGCCCCTGCAACGCGTTCCAGCTGCGACCATCTCGTGAATCGCAACAATGACAATAGTTACCAACTGCATTCCAAGTTTTGTTGTTGATTTAGCTGGTCTCACGTGCTCTCTGAATACCCTGTAAAATAAAATAGTGTGTATGAGGTTCTATGCCCTTCTGTAGTGTATTTATTGGAGGCCACGGAGCTGTAAATAAACTGAATACCCTATTTAAAATATGTAAAAACATTATTTCGTTCTAAAAATGGAACTATGTTGTACTTCAAAGATATAAAAAGACATTTATATATTGGTATCTGAATTTTTACAAATATATACATATATATATGTTATATGTCTTTAAATCTAACTTTTTTGTCTCTAAATTTTGTTTGAAAAGTATTTAAAACTGACTTAATTTTTTCCTTTCAACTCCAATTGGGGATCGCCCTTCTAAGCGATTCCAAATATTTGTTTCAGTATTTTTAATTGATTTTATATTTATCTGCTTTCGCACATTTCGGTTTTAATGTAATGTAATTAATTTTAAGAAGTACAAAGTCTTGTTTAAAAGTCTTATAATTCTCGGGAATAATACAAATAATAATTTATGTAAGATCAACCAAGGGTCGTTTCAAAATTACTATAATTTGACCCGATGAGTGTTCTTCTCTTCTACTTACCCACCTTTTAACTCAAGATTCCCAACAATACTTTACAGGCTGATTCTTCCTCGTTTCTACTATTTACTCAGTTTTGCTTTCTATTTTAATTGATTATTGTATATCTGCCATGGGACAATTCCTTTTTTTAATGATTCAGGTTTAAAACCTTCTCAACATTCTTAAAGTCCAATCAACATTTTCGAAGACATGTTCCAATATATGTGTTTGTTTATAATTATAAGGTATTGCAAAGGTGTCCTCGAACATTAATAATTTATAGAAAGTGAGTGCTCATTGTTGGCGTTCGAGGGACTTCAATGAATACCAAGTGAGGCGGCGAGCGGACGGCAAACGACGTCTTCCGAGTGGCATGCCACATTTGCACATCTGTAGCTCGCAAACAGGAGGAGCAGCAGCAGCAGCAGGAGGACCAAGGTGAACCAATTAAAGATGCAGATGAATCGGAGTTGTTTAAATTGCAAGTATGATGAATTTTATGCAACGATGACGATGACGAAAGAAGCATTACAAAAGAAAGCAGCTGCCAGCTGAACCGGCAAACTGTGTATGTGTGGGTGTATTTGTGTGTGTGTGTTATGGGTGTGTGTTGTGCGGGTCTAATAGGTGAAATGTTCGTGTGGCATTGGGAATTCGTACCTGTGCAGCTGGCCCCAGCCTTGGTTATGCACTGGAATTTAATTTCGCTGCTGGCATTGTTACTGCACATTGTGCAGTAGGAGTTTTCGAAGACTCTGGCAAGGATTGCTACGAAACAGGAGATGGAGGAGGAGCAGGAGCAGCAGCAGCGGCAGCGGCAAACGAAGGTGATGTCCTTGTGCTGAATTCAAATGAAGAAACCGCGCAAACGAGCAAACTACAACCGAACCATATGCACATTCTCTCTCTCTCTCTCACTCTGTGTGTGTGTGTGTGTCTGTGTGTGGGGAATGAACAAAGAAATACTGCACAACACGAAGGGGCAAAGTGTGAGGTGGGTTTGGGTGGTGGGAGGTGTTCAAAAAGAGTGCAAAGAATATGCAGCGGAAATGACAAAGCATGAAATACGGCTGCGACAAATGCAATAAAGTATTTAATAGACTGCTCCTAGCCAAACGGGAAAGCGGAGCGAGCCTGTCACTGACACCAAAACCGGCTATCCAGGACCAGCAGCCAGGTCCAAGTCCTCTCATGTGCGTGTGTGTGTGTGTGTTTGCCGTGGACAGAGGCTGCGCAGCGGATGGGTACTGGGGGAGGGAGCATGGGAACCATGGCAAACAGCGTCGGTGGTCATTATTCACGTACCATGTTAAATAAATTTAAATGCCTGTTTTGTAAATATGTAAACGGCATAACAGATGGCAAGCGAGCAGGATGCAAAACACACACAAAGAATGTGAACAGCACCAGGAGCAACGGGAGAGGGGGGATAGGGTGATAGAGAGTGCTGCTACGAGTATTGCATGCAGCGTCCCTGGGGTCAAAATGTTGCATCGCATACGCCGCATGGTCCAGTTTATATATATTTTTAACATTTCTGCAAAAAGAAAGTAAGCAAAAAATAAGAAATAAATAAAAATGCATGTAAAAGCTAGAAATAGGATTGTAAAATTGTCATCACTAGCATTTTGCAGCAAGTGCCCAATTTTTAAGTGATTTGCTAAATGCTTTGCATCTGTTTTTAAGTAGAGCTTGAGCAGAGTTGGTATATTTTGCATTCAGCCAGGAGAGTGTAATATTTAAATTGCAAACACCCAAAACAAGCTATTAATCAAAGCAATTGTATGTCGTTAAGGTTTTGTTCATGATAGCAAACTTTTTACTTACACTGAGAAAAAAATTGCTCTATAATTTAGTAAATCGCACTAAACTGTGTATCGTCCTGAAAATTAGAAAATAGTATTTTGGTATTTCTTTATTGTTTGGTGAACTTTTAAAATTAAAAATTTTTTTAAATATATGAGTACAAATTTCTTAAAATTGTAGTCTTTTTTCTAAATTTCAGAACTTTATTTCTTAATAATTATAATTATTTTTTATAGCTAATGAGCTAGCTAAATTTTAGAAAATGAACCTAAACTAAAGAAAACAAAAACCCCGATTTTTTCCGAGTGTATATCTTTTAACTTTTATTGAAATGAAATATATATTATTTATTATAAGTTTTTGTATAATTATTTTATTTATTTATTATTTTATTATTTATTTTTTATACATATGAATTATAATATGTAATCTTTAATATATACATTTTAAGTTCAATATTAAATAATCTCTAGTTTGTAAGGTTATTAATCTTTGGAGGGACTCAGAAAACTGTTCCTTATTTTTTTAATGGAAATTTTATTACATTTATTCAAAATATGTTTTTATTTTTATATAATTTGATAATTTTTTTTAAAAGTTGCTTACATTTTTTCACATTCTTAGTTTAGTTTTAGTCGCAATTGTACCACTACTAATCCTTGAATTATATTAAATTTAAATTAAAATTAAATTACTGTTTATATTTTTTTTTTAAATCATTTTCCTATCCTTGACATTATTTTAGTTGCTGTTGTATCACTATTTATCCTGTTCCTTGTTGAACCAATTGTCATTATTATTTTTATAATTAGCTTTAACATTTATTATTATTTACCTTAATTGTAATATTTAACTTTTTTGTTTATTTGCAGTTCGGGATCATTGCCACCGTGCTCGCAGCGAGGGCGTGGACGTGAAGGCGCGTCGCAAGCTGATCATTGCCAGCGTTTTGTGTTTGGTTTTCATGATTGCCGAAATTGTGGGTAGGTTCTTCACAAAAGAAGGCAGGCAGCCTTCTTTTATTTTGCCTCTTATTTATTTGTTGTCCACTGTTGCCATTTGCTTTACATTTTTACATTGTACTTTGATTTTTCTGCTGCTGTTTGCTTCGAATTCCCCCAACTAATTTCGCTCACCTCAGAGAGCCAGAGACGAGCCGAACGTAAAGAAAAGCTTGGGTAAAAAGTCTGTCAAACAAAGCAGCAGCAGGCAAAAAGGAGAGAAAAAAAATTAAATAAGAAGGACGACGAGACGATTAAAAACTGAGCACCGGAAGTGCAACAATATGGCGACCGGAAGGGCTTACTGTCTGTCTGTGCCCAACACGCCCAGGGGGGTGGGGTGGTTGACTGGAGTGGGATGTTATACAATAAACATTTAATTTTCAAGCGCTGCAATTGCGAAACTGTCCTTAGTCCTTCCACTCCGCCATAGTCTGGGGCTGTTGCTGTTAATCGTTTTGCAATTACCTACAATGTGCCATCGGTGCCGTTGGCCACATGCCTCTACGCTCTCCCTATCCTTCTATCTCTCTCTGTCCCTTTGTCTCTCTCTCTCTTTGTATTTTCTCAGGTCCTTTTCCTTTAAATCGAAATTGTTCACTGTCTGAATGCGGCAACTCCCTTTTGCTGTTTTGCTAACCATTTCATGATGGCGGCACTCGTTCGAAAGTGGAAGAGTATTAAAGGGTTGGGAAGCGTTGGCAACGTCTTTGCGCCGCCCTATTTCCACAGATTGCAAGTTAATTTTTTTCCCCATTTTTTTTTTCCTTTATTTTTTTGCTCATTTATTTACACTTTACACTCTCTCACACACACACACACTCTGTTTCTGTCCCTCTGTCCCACAGGTGGCGTTTTATCGAACAGCTTGGCCATTGCAACAGATGCTGCACACTTACTCACCGATTTCGCCAGTTTTATGATCTCACTGTTTGCCATCTGGATTGCCGGACGTCCATCCACGCAACGGTAAGTCTGAGCCACCCAAACACTTGCCGTAAACTGCATAAAGCAGACAGAAACTCGTATTCGCCTTTTGACAACCGAGGGGAAATCAATAAAACCGTAAACTTTCCTCTTATTTTTTTTCATTCTTTTGCGTGCTGCTTTCCCAACTACTTTTTGACATGACGCTCAAATTTGGTCTGTTCCCCCATGCGGAACTCGAACTGCACCCAGCAGTTAAACAATTTTTGAATGAACTACCGAAAAGAGCAGTCAGATGCTTATTTTTCATGAAGTTGTTGTCTGTGTTGCACTGCTTAAGAGAGTTATTTTTGTGTATAGAATCATTCAAGCATGTCCCTTCTGCAAAACTTTAATTTCAAAGGATTTATGAGAAATATAATATTTTGAAAGAAACTGCTGCAAATATAATATTAATATGATATTTAGTAGAAATTGCAGGCAAAAAAATCAAAGTAAAATATACTCATAAGCAGCATCTTCAATAGTTCAAAATAATTTAAATTTAATGAAAACTGTTTATAACATTATTATACTATTATACCAAAAAGGTATAATAGTATATTGGTTTTGTGCAACGTCCGTCATGCTGTCTGTCCGTCTGTATGAATGCGCGTTCCTCCGACACCCTTAGAGATAGAGACTTAAACTTGGAACGTTTACTGGAAAGTACCCTCAAAAGATAAAGTGTCTTGGGTTTGGTCCACTAGGGAGCTAGAAAATCGATAAATTCGATAACTCCGTATATCTCCGAAAATTTTAAAGATAGAGTAACCAAACTTGGAAGGTAATTTGCTGGTAACCTCCTCCAAGGATTGACATATCAATTTTTGGACCACGCCCGCATCCGCCGCCCCAGGAACTTCGTCCCTATTAATTTAAAATGCGCATATCTGCCGTAATTAGCAAGCTAGAGTCGCAAAATTTTGCAGGTATGTTACTGGTAACTCCCCCAAAGATCGATAAAAAAAATTGAATGGCCATGGTTCACTCCACCTACCTAAACCGATACACCTGTTGGTGTAAATCGATAACCCCATATATCTCACGCAATTTGAAAACTTAAGTCACCAAATTTTAAAGGTATATTGCTAGAAACACCCTTCATAAATGTGGGAAACAAATTTTGAACCACGCCAATTCCCGCGCACAAAAAAACGATAAATGCCTGTATCTGCCGCAATTTAAGAGCTACAGTTACCAAACTTAGAAGGTATATTCTTAAGATCGAACTCCAAAATTTGTTTGGACGCCCACTCCCGCCCCCAAAACCGACAAACGCCCATATCCCCCGCAATTCAAGTATTTCTTAACTGTACATAAATTAAGGTATAATAGTATTCCGCTGTCGGTTACGTCCGACTGCAACGTTCTATCTTGTTGATAGTTGAAATTAAAAAATTATTTTGTGTATAGATTTTCAGTATATATTATTTCCAAAAATATTAATAACTTTTTATTTATCTTACCATTCTTATATTTTCAATGATGTATTTAATATGTCTTAAATTAGTAAATAGTTTTTTTTTTTTGTGTACTTCAGAACAACCCTAATGTGTTATTCTAGGTAGAGCATTAGGGAGTTAGTTTTCCAGTAAGACAAGATCTTTTGCCAAGTAGTTTTTACATATTATTATTCTTTTGGCATAATTTCTGCCGCTTGGCTGGCTACGTCTGCGTTGCAGCGTTGCAGGTCCCCCTTCGCCTTCGTCTAATTAGGCGCAAAGCCTGTTTCCAAATTTTCACTGCAGTCGCAATTGCTGTTTGCAATTTTGCTGCTTTTGCTGCATACATTTGGCCATTGCACATTTTTCAATTGGTCTTTGGGAACTGCGTATGCCTCACTCCACCAGCTGCCGCCTGCCTCCTAAAGCAAAACTATGAAGTGGGTGCTTTGCATCCATCTTGTTCTCGTGCTCGTATTCATTCCCAATCCCCATTCCCATTCCCCATTCCCCCTTTCTCGCGTTTTCATTCTTGTTTTGGTTCTAGTTGCTCGTCGTCGTTCTCTTCTTGGCTTGGCTGGGCTGGGCTGGGCTGGTGAGCTGCGTCGCCCGGCACGTTCTGCTCATTCATGCAAAAATCTCACTCACTCGACGACTCGACTGCAGCCACAAAGTGAATAATGAAAAACTTTTGCAATTTCAAGCGTGTTGCATGGTAATTTTGTAAATTTTCTGCCGTTGCTTTCGACTTTGTTGTTACTGCTGCTGCTGCCGCTGCTGTTGCTGCTGTTGCTTATGCTGCTTCTGCTGCTGCTGCTGCTGCTGCTGCAAGTGAAGCGGCTGGTTAAAAGCCTCAGCCTGGTGCGGTGTTCCTGCACCCAGCTCCTGTCTTCCTGCCTGCCTGCCTGCCTGCTTTCCTGCTCTTGGTGCGGTTCAGAGCCTTGCAGTTGCCATTGCCGTTGCCAAGTTGACAAGCCTAATTTATCAAAACAAAACACATTTGCACAATTGCAAAAGCAAATGCAGCAACGCCGAACACCAAACAATGCACATTGGTGCGCAATTAGTTAAACTCAAGATCCATAAATTAAGGCCGTCAAAACTTGAATATTAGCAAGCTTACGTAAGAAATAAACTCGGATTAAGTAATAAATTAGTTAGTTGGTTACGAAGTTAGTATGTATTGCTTATTAAATAAGATATTATATGGAAAAGTAATGCAAATTTCTTTAAAAACTAATGATCTACAAATAATTCCAAGTCTAATTCGTTTTTTTTATGTGTATGCACATCTCTAATATCACATTTTTTATATAATATTATTAAACATAAGTATTCTAAGAATTCACATAAAAGAAAACATATTTTAATAATTTATATTATTTATTAAACTTACAAGGACGATTCAAACTCTAGACTCCTTATTTGTTAATTGAGTAAAGCAGACTCCTACGTAAAAGCAGTGAGAGAAAATTGATAAGATCCTATATTTTTTCCCCTAAATATATGAATTTTTCTAAAAATTTTAAACTAGTTCAAATATTCAGCACGATTTTCTTCACGTAGACTTTTTCCGAGTTAATTTATTCCTTAATGATCAGCGACCCTGAAAACTATTCTTCTTTGTTATTGAGTTGGTTTCTTTTTTGGGAATGAAAGACAACCCAATTAACTGATAATATGGTATGTGTGCACTTGTGTTTTTCTCTCTTTGGGCTGGTTTATGCTTAATTTTGGCCAGTATCCAGCCCAGTGTGCCAGCGAATAAGGTGGCAAGTTTGCTGGCAACGCTCCCAGCAGCCAGTTTGCGTTGAGAAACCGACACCAGGGAGTCGGCAGGCGGTCATTAAGCAAATGGCTGCACTTGCAGTTGCATTGCATATACATATACATATACATATGTATATATATTATAGATATATATATAGACATACATATAGACATACATACAGCATGCCATACACACATTGGCACACTATGCTGTGCTGTGGCAAGGGATGTGGGGAGGGGCAGTGGCAGGGGTCGACGGATGTTTGCTGGAAATTAAATTGTATTATTATGGCGAGACATTCGTTGCTCGCCATTTTTGTTGTACATTGCTGGCTGCCGGTGTGTCGCATTATTTAGGCTGGCAGCCTGCCTGCCGCCTGCCGCCTGCCACACACAGAGAGACGGACAAGGGGCAGAGCAAGGGTGCATTAGTTGGCAGGCTGGCAAAATTGTTGGCGTTTGTCATTATTTCAATTTTATAACGAGAGTGGCGCCCCTTGCGAACCGCGCTTTAATTGAACCAGCGTCGGTCCCTCACCTCCTTCCCCGACCCCGTCCAGGTGCTTTGAACCCACCAGAAAAAGTCAGAATAACACGCCGTACATGCAATGCGCTCATTACATTAGACAACAGCAACTCACTCCACTCCGCTCCACTCCAGTCCAGTCCTGTCCAGCCCAACCCAAAACCATACCCATGCCCCTAACCCCCCATTGTCTGGCCTTGCTGCTATTGCCTGCCTGCACCCTAACCTAGCTGGACACTCGGCGCACCCCTAAAAACCCGAGACACTCAAATTAAAATGGCATTTGACAAATTTTTGGGGCGCATTTATCAACTTATGTTAATTTTATGCCGCCCTTTCGCCGCCCCCTTCACCACTGGCTACCCCTCGATCCGCCGTCGGGCTTGTTCATGTAAATTGCATTATCATTTGATTTAATGTCATGATTTTTATGCATATTTATATTTTTATTTTGGGTATACAGTTAGTTATATTATATAGGTATACTTGTAAGACTTGACTTAAAATACTTATCTAATAAATTAATTAATAAATAAATTAATTTTTCAAACATTTATGTATCAATATTGTGTAAAAGTTTAAATAATAATTATTTATATAAAACGACTATTTTTTTTTATTACTTACTCTTAGTATTAAATAATTGTAGGATTTTTAAAATAAGGAAATGTGTTTTTCACGAAAATTCTTACATTATTTATTTATTATTTTTGTTTACATTACGTTTATTGTACAAATGAATTGTTGTCAAAAAGCAAATTGAATGCTTATTTGAATATTCATAAAGTGCCTAAAATACAAGTGTTCATTTATCATAAACTGTAACTAGTAAATTTACTTATTAAATATTGCACTTCAACTCTATTGAATTAATTCTCCTTACTCCATCTATTCATAATATTTTTGACACAATCTGAACATTTGACATGAACTTAATTCAACGTTTTAAATCAACTCGTTTGCTATCTCTGCTATTTGACAGAATGTCCTTTGGCTGGTATCGTGCGGAAGTGATTGGTGCAATGGCCTCCGTATTTATGATCTGGGTCATCACTGGAATACTGGTTTGGCTGGCAGTTGGACGACTCATTAGTGGAGAGTTTGAAGTGAATGCCAAGATCATGCTGATCACATCGGGCCTGGCTATTTTGGTTAATGTCATGTAAGTACCGTTTTGTGCCCTAGCTGTCTAAATCTCTGGCTTACTATCTTGTCTGTCCTGTCTGTCCGTGTCTGTCTGGCTGTCTGTTTGACTGTCTGCCTGCAGTTTTGGCCCGGGCTCCCTTGGGCAGTTTTCCAATTGCAATTGCCGCAATCAACTTGTCCGGGAATGGGCCAGCAAATGGGTCAACAATGCAACAATGCAGGCAGGCCAGCCAGAGCATTCCGTACACCAAACATTCCGGCTCCTCCTCGAGCCATATCCGCCGGTTGTTGCGGTAACTTTCTCCACATTTTAGCGACAACTTTTCTCTCCACACAAGTTTCGAATTTTTTTGCGTCAACAAAAGGCAAAAGCGACGCAAACGATGACTGCAACTACGGCGACGATTTAGTTGCTTGTGCTTGTGTTTGTGTTGGGCTACTCCCAAGGCGGAGCTCCTCTCCTCTTTTATTTTAGAGAGTTTAATAACTTTGCGATGTGATTTACCTGTCTTAAAAGTTGTTAACTAATTGAATCGAAAGTGCAACGTTTTTCTTTCATATTTTGTTTAGCCTTTCAAATTGTTTCTATCAGCAATTTTATAGCACTCTTTCAATGTTTAAGCGCTATTTCAGTAATGCTTTAGCATATAGTTCCATACTTTCAATTGTTTATATAATTATAATTCAGACATCTTTGACTGAAAATGCTGTTAAATAGACTTATAACATTTTTGAGATGCTAAGAAAAGTAATTTTTTAATTCATCTTTATTTATTTTTACTGGCATGTTTTTATATTTTGGGTTCCTCCATTGCATTTATTTTTATCAAAAGTCTCAGAAAAAACATTTAAAATTTTAGCATTTTATTGAGGTATTTTTGCTAATTGAAAAATGCAAACTTTTATCGATATTCCATAGATTTTTAAAGAAATTCAGTGATTTAAGTGAAAATTTCACCAATAGCTGTTTTCTGATTGACTCATTTGATAAACAAAGTCATGGCTGAAAAAGTAGTCACACACATCAGTTCCCAATGAGTTCTAATGTGCTATTTTTGTTTATTGAAAAATTTCAACTTTTATCGATTTTCGATAGATTTCTTAGTGTTTTGCGGTGGGCTCCTAAAATGTGAACGATAGCAATTTTCTGATTGACTATTTTGATGCACGCCACTTGAAATTGAAATTGTTCGCTTAATCGAAATAGAGTGTTTCATGTTCGTCTGATATTTCAAAGTTTGTTTGCTTTTGCTTGTTTTGATTGCGTCGTATGCAGCACCTGCAGCTGTAGCTGCCACCTTGCTCTGAACCAAAAAACCACCCGCTCCACTCTCCTCCCCCCCACCCCGTATGTTCGCGCTCTTTCTAGTGCTCGTTCATGTGGCTGTCGAAGCATAGTTTTTGGCGCATAAATCGAAACGTTTCAATGCTCCGCACATGCTCCTCCTTGCATATGTGTGTGTGTATGTTTATGTGTGTGTGTGTGTGTGTGTGTGTTGTACGCCCTTTCGTTCTTCTTCTTTTGGCTGCTATTGTTGTTGCTGTTGTTGGTAGTAGCGCAAATTTTCCAGTTGACGTTGGCATTTTCAGTGTTTGCCACTTGAATTGTTTGATTACGTGAATTGATTGTGAAAAACGTGCAGCGGCAGCAACAGCAACTTTTCCAAGTGATTTTTTGCACACCCGCCAAGGGACGAGGGGTCCTGGCAGTTGACCAGCAGGGTCAGCGGACCGGCAAAGTTTCCGGCGAGGTGAGTGTGGGTTGTGGGGGGCTGGGTCATCTTTTGCCATCGGCAAAGAAAGTCGAGGCTTGAGTTGTCCAAACGTGTTTTGCTGCACATCGAACAGCGATACTAAATGGCCACCTTTCTGCCGTTATGCGATCTCCAAATCTCGTTTAGCAATTGTATCAATTGTCGTTGTATGTTGCCACCTAAAGGGAAAAGTGGGTGGCGACGCAGTGGCTATATTGAAGTTGTGTAACAGGTTAATTGCATTGTTTTTTTGGAAGTTACACATTTTTATTTAATTCTTTATGGCTTTAGCTCATTATAGATAACAACTTAAAGTAATTAGCAAAAAATTGGTGTGATCTTGATTTAATTTTGAACTGTAGCATATTTGCTTACATCGAAGTCTGTGTTTGAATTTACTACTCCTTAATTGCTATAGCAATAGCACAAGTTTTACAGTTCTGGCTCTCGTTTTCAGTCTATTTTCGACAACTACAGAAAGGACATTTCTACTACTACTACTATTACTACTTCTACTACTACTATTACTACTACTACTACTACTACTACTACTATTACTACTACTACAACTATTAGTACTACTACTACTACTGTTAGTACTACTACTACTACTATTACTACTACTACTATTACTACTACTACTATTACTACTACTACTATTACTACTACTACTATTACTACTACTACTATTACTACTACTACTATTACTACTACTACTATTACTATTACTACTACTACTACTACAACTATTACTATTACTACTGCTACTACTACTACTACTACTACTACTACTATTACTACTACCACTACTACTACTATTACTACCACTACTACTATTACTACTACTACTACAACTATTAGTACTACTACTTTTATTGTTATAGCAAATGGTAGAGCATAGCAGAACGTATTAGTTGTTTGCTATTGCTCAGCTATTCCTCTATTCAAGTTCATAGCAGTAGCAATAGCAAAAAAAAAACTATGAGAGGTGGTGTAGGTTTTTTAATCACTGATCGAACCATCATAACAGTAAGTTGTTATGTGTAATAAATCGATAAAAAGTTATTTTTAAATGAAAGTCGTGATCTTACTTTATTTGTGCACCCAGCAGTTCTGAATATCTATTTGTCGTAAATGTTATCATTCCTAGATCGTTTCATGTAGTTAATTTGTTTTTTTTTTTGTCATATTTTTTTTTTAAATATATTAATATATATACATACACATATTCAAATTATACTACTTTCATTTTCTTTAATTTAATTTTTTTTTTTACAAAAATATATACAATTATAACTAATGTTGATCTCATCAACGTTTCCTTAAAGTATTAAGTGTTCGAGCTTCTCTTGTTTAATATTCATAATTAGCAACCAGATGTAAGATAAGCACATATTTAATATATACCCAAATTTATTTTTTCTAATTTGAATTTTTTATTAATATTTAAATCTTGTGTTGCTTTATTTTACCACTACGTATCTGCATAGTCAACTCATTATCAACTAAACAACTACTTATTATAGTTATTACTATTGTGTTATAGAATGATTTTTGAAGCCTTTTTAGTTAGTTCCATTTATAAGTTTTAAGTTCAATTAGCAAAAGCCAGCAGCAACTTTTGCGCGCAGCTCGTTTTAGATTTTGCTGAAGCTGCTACGGAATGGCAGCTTAAAGCGGCAAACATGGCGACTCCACATCGTTAAAAACGGCCATTAGGAACGCACACACACACACACACACACGCACACACACGCACACACATCGACTCTCTCTCTCTATCTCTCTCTCTCTCTAAAATAGTGAAACAGAACCGCCGTAAATGGCAGGTAGGACATTAGCGCAACCAGCTGAAATATGAGAATGATGATGAGGTGGATGTGTTGAGGTAGAGCCTGAAAGGGGGGAGGGGGGAGGTGCGGGTGGTGCGTGAGGAGCGGAACAAAAACGGTGGCTGCAGAGTGGGTTTTCAACAATTTATAGCGTCGACACTTTGCTTTAGTTGAGATAATTGAGATTTCAATTTGATTACGAAACAGGATGCAAACGCTGATTGCGTTGACTGAGTGAAAGCGATCCATTAGCTCGAGATCAGGGAAATTCTTTTTGATGCATTGCACCTGGAAAATTGCTAGATTAGTGGGAAAATGTGGTTTCTGCCACATGAAGCAGCTGTCAATTTTATTTTTATGATTGAGCACATTTGGAATGTGGAGATTAAGTTACGTAATAGATATGAATCAGCTGGCGGATCAGTCGGCAACATTGTGTCCTAGAATCTAGAGGAAGATTGTATTTAGATATCATTTGCTTGTCGCTTGTCTCTGCCCACCTTTATCAAGATCTCAACCTCAATTTGAGGACTTACCCAATATTTTAATACCTAGAGAAATCGAAGCATAAAATTCATTTTCAAGACTAGAATACCTTCAAGCTTCTTGAGTAGTTTAAAAACTAAACAGGGTGTCGAAAAATTAAAATGATATATTTTATTTAAGAAGCTTTACACGTTTGCTTTATATAGAACTTAAAATCTATTAAAATAGTTTCATAAAATATTTCTAGCTATATTTGATCACTTCATAAATTAATTATAGAAGCTAGATCTATTTTATGGAAATCTAAGCACTTTTTGAATAATGATAAATTATCATAGCTATTTAAAGTTTATAAATAGAGAAATACTTTGATTTATTTTAATTTACCTTGGCGCATACTGAAATACACTCAATCAATACTAATTGCAAGTTGAAAGTTGTTAAATAAATCAATTAATTGATGCATTTTACTAATTAAAGTTTTTAACTGATTCGCAAGTGGACTTAATTAACATTGATTTAACGCTCAAAAGTGAATCAATGCATGCATTTAAATAGTTTTTACGGTTTACCAATCTATATATATGTATATATATAGATATAAAACTCGTTTTGATATTTATGTGGTTGCTTCGCACTAGCTGGTTGGATGGCGAGGTGTGACGAGGAGTGACGGGGTGTGAGTTAGCAGCACAATGCGGGGCAAGAAAATAACAGCACTCGGTTGTAAAATGTGCATTAAGAGGAGCGTAATAAACGTGGCCCATCGTCGGTTCCATGGGGCGACAGCTTAACGAGCTGCTCAGCCGGTTGACATGCTCCGACATTCCGCCGTACCGAGTGTCCCAGTCACATACGCTCAGAGGGAGCTAGAGTTGGAGGGGTTGGAGTGCTCGGTTGGAGACAGCCCAAGATATTCGCTAATATTTATGTTCCTGTCAATTAAATCAGGACATGTTGCCTGGCGCATGTTGCCATTGCCATTGCCAGTGCCAGGGAGCTTGCTACTGCTGCTGCTGCCGTCCGTCCATCCGTCCGTCCGTCCGTTTGTACTGGTTTGTCCATGCTGGTGCTGGTGCTGGTGGTGGCGTTGTCATGGCTGCTGTCGTTTGTTGGCCACTAACGAGGCGAGTAAAGATGCCGCAAAATCAAGGGAAATGCTTCATTGCGCGCTACAAATTACAGCGACGCAGTGTGGCACAACAATGGGGCGACAAATGGTCAGAGGGAGACAGATGACTAGGAATCTACCACCAGCAGCAGCACCGCTACCAACATCACCAGCAACATCAACAGCATCAACAGCATCAGCAGGAGCAGCAGCATTGGCATTTTTTTCGCTCGAGGACACACACGCAGCATCTCGCTAAAAGCTGAAAGCAGCGTTTTGGCCGCGTCCTGTGAAATGCCTTGGCAATCGGATGTTCAAAGTCAAAAAGCGTATGTGCTCGGCATTGAATCCAGCTCGCAGGACCTTCATGCAACCAATGCTCTTTTTCTTCTTGTTGTTGTTGTTTTTGTTTTTGTTGACCGCGTGACGGGTGGTAGCCACAGCTGTGGAAACCACGAGTACACAAATACACTCACAAAAAAAAATGTGATCTGAAATTTGAAAAATTCAGATGAAAGAAAGTTTTTCAACATTCTAAATTTATTGGAATTGGATTCCATTCAATTATAAAACGATTTAGGTAAAGAAAGACAGGTTTTTTTTTGTTTTACATTTTTTAAATAAACTTTGTTAAATTAAAACGATTTTACAAACAAAAATTAGAAAGTGTTACAAAATTCTAAAATTTTCGCAATCAGTTTCTTTATATAAAATAAAATTAATTTCTCAAATTATTTTTAATGTAAAGAAATATGTAGAAATTTTAAACCATTCTTTCTAAATGAAGATTTGTTTATGTCACAGCGAATTAAATTGAATATTGTGAATAGAGAATTGAGAAAAATAGACATTTGGAAAATTAAAAATTTTCCAACTTTCAGGCTGATTATTTTTCTGAGTGTGAGCCATCTGCAGGAGAACAGCAACGGGAACAGCAACTAAAGCCCTGCTCTGTACAATTTATTTAGTGCCCATCAACGCGTCGCTCCCTCGAACTGCGACCGAATCCCTTGCAGCAAAGAAGGGTACAGGGAGAAATGTGCTTTATTATATATAACCAAGTGGAGGGTATTACAATTTTGTTGCGAATTATGTGACGCACCAAAGGAGAGGTCCTCGATCTCATAAAGTATATATTCTTAATTATTATTAGCCGTGACAGGGCTATTGGTAGCATATCAAAATAGCTGCAGTATCGATTGAAAGATGCGCTATATGATGTGCTATATTTTCTTTTATTTTTTTTATCTACATATCCCGAGTAATTTTTGCTCCAACTAAAAAATGATCTGCATCAGACTACATTAAATTAAACTATACTTTAATACCACCAGATTTTTAATGATATTTATATGTGGGCTGGTTGAGTCCGATCTGCAAGGGCATGCAATCTTCGACGTGGCCAAGATAGTCGTTCTTTCTTGTTTTTTTTTGAGATTCTTTTTGTTGTTTTGACAAATTATGGCCGCATTTGGCTTGCCTGGTCTTAGAAATTGAAAATGAAATTGACTTGTCAGGCTAACAAGCTCAGGTTCAGTAGATACTCTTATATCTCAAGTGGCTCGAATTCAAGCATATAAAATTGAAGAAATACAGTCTACAAAATGAAATAAAATGAAATGTTTTGCAAATGTTATTTGTTATTAAAGTATAGCTGGGAGCAACTTAAACAATTTAAAGTTATTTCAAGATAAACAAAGAATTAGTAATTAGAAATTAAACAACCAACTTGAACTTAAAATATGCGCAAAGTAATTAAGTAACGGGAACTTAGTGTTAGCCACAGGCGCAGAAAGTGCTGTGCATATTTTTATCTTCATTTTTGGTTGACGAACTGTTTCATTTCAGATTTGGGGTATTCACTTTCAATCCCCAGCAGTCATTTGTTTTGATTGCACGCTGGTATCTTTGGGTCAACTGGGCCGTCACGTCAATTAGCCGCAAATCGACATCGTTCACGCTGTCCACATTGCTATGTGTGTGTGTGTGTGTGTATGCTTGTGTGTGTATGTGAGTGTCTCTGGATTACCATTGGCCTGTGCGTAATTTATGCCAGTTTATTTATTAATGCCCGGCCTGGAGAGTTGCATTGTTTTCCAAAAAAGCCGGCTAAGTGCAGTTGGCGTAGAGCTGCACGCACACATACACAATCACACAGACACGCACACACACATGCACATGCAACACACAGAAGCACACACTCACACTTATATAATAGCCACAACAGTCCAATGGTCGAAGGGACTTTTGGTCTTTTTGTCTTTTTACCCCAAAAATAGAAAACCCATAAATCTGCAATGTCGGAGCATTTAAAATGAATAAAAAGTCAATGTGCCGAGCTATTAACTGCCTGATGCATGCCATCCAGCAAGCCTGATGGGGGGGTTGAAGGAGGGAGCGGAGGGATCCATGGGACCAATATTGCAGTTGGGCAATGTGTGGATTGGGTGGGAGGAGGGTGGGGACTGGTCAACGCAACCGGTCGCCATTTTCAACAATACATTTGTATTTGCATGCAGCGCTGCATCCGGGCACACAGCAGAGAGTCGAACGGGCGGACAGACGGATGGACGGGCGGACGGACAGACGGACGGACCTAGTTGAATGGGCGGTCGAGCGGCTCGCACACCTTCCGGTACACAGAGCACTAGTCCACGGCATTACAGTGTGCAAAAATCGAAATTCTGTAAAGTTTCGATTTAATTTGTATATTTAATACAAGCATTTTATTAATTCATTTTTAGCAGTAGCAGAAATTTTAATTAATTTTTAGAAAGTCGAAAACTCCACATTTTCGTTTTAGATATTTGGAAAACAAAATTCTCGAAAAAAATTAAGAAAAATTTACCTTGAAATTAAGAATAGAAAACTTCTGGTTTTCTTTGAATAATAACAATTTTCAATAAATTCTGATTCTCTTGATTTTTAGAAAATTTGCTGCCAGATTTTTTAACTGTTCATCGTTCTACCTATTTTTCTAAGATCTTGTATACAAAATTTGTTTTGACAAATCGTGCAAAATATTTAAAAAAAAAAATTATATTTGAATTCTGTGGCTTCTTTCACAAGCTAACAGGTTTTTGACATGATTTTCCTTATTTATATCATGGTAAAACAATTTTTGAAAAAGTTTTTAAGAAATAAAATATTTAATTAAAATTAAAATTAAAGTTATAAAATAAAATATAAAATTAATTAAAAAAATTATAATTATAAAATAAATTAATGAATACAAACATTTATTTGGAAAACCCAGTTAAAATCCAATCAGATCAAAAATTGTAGTAGCACATTAATGAGGAAGGTAAATCGTTAAAAATTTAAGAGTGGACGTTGCTCCATTTTATATTTGGTTTTTTTTTCTTCTAGATATAGTACCCAAATTTAAAATGTTTGATTTCTTATTTAATTTTTGAAAAATTGAAAAAAGCTGATTTTATTGCACTGCTTTATTTAAGCGACGACCAAGAAACACTTTTGAGTTTTGACTGTTAAACTTTAGCTTTGCAATTTTTAGCGGTCAATTTATTTTCCAATACAATGTTTACACTATGAAAAAGAACACATATATATTTGACACCACTGTGCACAGTGTGTTTGTTTTGTTTGTTTGCCTGTGCCGCGGCTGCTACATTAAAATGCTGAAATAAAATGCCAAACAATGCAAAAGCGTCGGCCGCATTCCCGAAAATAGTTTTTGTTTGTGGGTGGATTTTTGTTCTTTTTGTTTCTGGTTTGCGGCGGGACTATGGTGGCCGTATAGCTTACGGGCAGGTGGTTAGAGTGGGGGTGGCATACCTGGGAGGTGATATGCTGGTTTGGGTTTGCAACATTTTCAAGTATATTAAATATTTTTGACAGCGTTTCCAATTTCGATTTCCATTTTTGCAATTCTTTTCGCCCGCAAGCAGCATGGGCGTGCAGCTGCAGCATGGCCACTCCCACGGCCTTGGCGGTGGCACTGGTGGACATGGTCACAGCCACGGTGGATCAAAGAACCGAAAGAAATCCGAGAAGGTCACAGCTCATGTGAATGCCACATCGACGCCCTGCGCTGACTCGCCCACGAAGCGCATTGAAGGCGGCGTCGCCTTCGATCCAGAGGATGCGGAACTTCCTGGCGCTGGGCTGCCCAGCTATTCGTATCAGAATGCCAAGCTGGTGGATACCGGACTGGATCTGGAAATAGCCGCCGTCCTGGCGGAAACGGCCCCGGGCACCCATCATCATGGTGGTGAGACGGGGCGCGAGGCAGTCAACATGAATGTGCGGGCCGCTTTCATTCACGTAATTGGCGATGTTATCCAGAGTGTGGGCGTCTTTGTGGCCGCCGGCGTAATCTACTTTTGGCCCGAATACGCAATTGTCGATCCCATTTGCACATTCATCTTTTCCATTATCGTCCTGTTCACCACGTTTACAATTATGAAAGATGCGCTGCTGGTGAGTAAATCTTGAAGTTTTTCTCATTGTTTGATTGACAATCAATTTTAGACAATATTAAATAACAACTCGGAGGGAGTTTTAGTTGTATTTAGCTGAAACATTTGAATATTAAATTTACTTATCAGGCTAAAAAAGATAAGATTTAGTAGATGTTTTCTAAAGAAGAAAAAATTCAGTCGGAGAAGCAAAATAAAATGAAAAGTTTTGCAATTGTTATGAAATTCCATTTATGTGTGAAGTTTATCAAAGTGAACTTTCAACAATTTGATATGCCTAAAAAACTATAAATTTATTTTAGAGATATTTAGTTATAATCCGAAATAGTATTAATATTTTTACGACTAAAACACATATGCCTGGAAAGCTAGAAGATACATAAGGATTTATAAGTATAATAAGAAATAATACTTGATGTGGAAGTAGAAATAAAATAGTTTTTGTCGCACTCATGCAATTACTATACTTAAAATATTAATAATAATATATTATCTTTTTTTTTTCGATTTTTTTATATGTTTTAAAATAGTTGTACAAATACTTTTTATATATACTTGAATTCAGAACTTAAATCTGTTTTTTTTTTTTTTCAAATAATATAACTCATATTCAAACTGTGCAATAACAATTGAGGTTCTCTATTTATTTATTGTACTAAATATTAATTTCAATCCAAAATGAAGCTTTAATTTTAAAATATGCTCAAAATTCATATTTTATATTCAGTTTTTAAATTCAAATTCAAATGCCTTCAATACCTTTTTATAAAATATTGCACTAAATTCAAAATAAATGAATTTATTCAATTTGTATGCAACTGTAAAATGAACTGAATGAAAATGCCAAAGGCTGCTGAGATTATTGTTAATGGAAGTTGGCTCTGAAGCTATAAATAATATGCGAGACTAGCTAAAAGTGAGCTTTAATAAATATTGATTATTTGACATTTATATATATATGTTTGGTTTATATTTGGAAACTAATAAAAAGGAAATGATATTTTCTACAATAAATATTAGTTGCTAGTTTGTTATAACAATTAAATATGTTTGGTTGACAGAACACCAAATATCTCTAATAAAATTGACCATCAAGTTTATATTAATAAATGCTAATTTCCATTTATTTTCTGTTAGAATTAGGATGTGTAATGATTTAATTAGTGGCAGATTTAGTTACATACACATTTGCACATTTGGAATTGTATTGTAAAATAGCGTATTTAACTTGGACAAATATTTACAATTGTAAATAAAATTATGATTATTAATTTTGTCATTGGTTATGAGTTTTGTAATGGTGAATCGAATTTCGATTTTATTAAAGATTAAAAAGCTGAATAACACTATATATTTATATTGTATTTGTTGTATCTGTTTCAGGTACTGATGGAGGGCACTCCCAACTACATGCACTACGAGGAGGTTCTGCAGATATTTCAGCGCATCGAAGGCGTCGAGCGGGTTCACAATTTACGCATCTGGGCGCTGAGCATTAATAAAGTGGCGCTATCTGTACATTTGGCCATTGGTGAGTAGCCGCCGGGAATCAACAGCCCAGCGCGAATATAAGTGGAGGGGCTTACCATCTACATGTGTTTTCATTTATCTCTCCCTCTCTCTCTCACACTCTGTGTGTGTGTGTGTGTGTTTGTGCTCTGCATGGTAATTATCCCAATGGATTCACTGATGTTGTTTTTGTTTGTTGTGTTGTTTGTTGCTGTCTGTTGGGTTAGCCGCATTGCTTCATGACCACGGCAAGCGCAAGCAATTAGGTTAATTATTTTTGAAATGGCTTTTTAAGCGTGACCAATTTCAACAGAGCGACGACCATCAATGTTATCAGCATTGTCGTATTCGCTAAACGCTCCCCACTTTTAACTAAACCAACCCTCTTTTTTTTTTGTTATTATTTTTCAGGAGCCACGGCCAATGCCAAAAAGATACTCGATGCGGCTACTTCCGCGGTTCATTTGCGCTACAATTTCTTTGAGACGACCATTCAAATCGAGGACTACACAACCCAAATGGAGAACTGCAACCAGTGCACCGTGCCGGCCAAGTGACCCGCTTAAGCGAATAAACCCAATTGCAGTTCATTCAATTTCATTGGCCAATAACAAATTAGCACCTAAAGACCACATCCCCCACATGGCGCATACTATTAACACTGTACATTCGATTACAAAAATGTATGTGTATCTATGCGATAAGCACACTTCACCCTCCACCCACCACCCCCCCATCATCCTGCAACCTGCACGATCCACCAATCCGCCCCCTGCAATTTGAAGTGCAAACAAATGTTGTGTTTTTTGGCATCACAACTCGGTTAGCCCAGACAAGATAACAATCCTAAATAGAATGCACCACGTTTTCCGTCACACGTCACACATAATTTTAATATTTTGTCACATTTTCAAACACAGTGGTTCAATTTTCATACTTAAAATGCATAATCAAATAAAATAAATGAAAGCCTGAAGTGGGTGAAAAAAAAACATTGCAGAATACTTTTAATATTGTGTTTAAATTTTTGGCTTAAACTGAAAACATTTCCAATAAAATTGTACAGATACAATATCGATTGATAACATGAGATACATTGGAGGATTTATCTTAATTTTCTATATACAAATTAACTAAAGTTACAATCTACACTTGTCTTATCTTTATAAATATATTATGTATATTTGCATATATAACAAAGTAGTTATAATCTTAAACAATGGCTTATATCAAGGGTGCATATTAACTTTATAACACTGGTTTATACTGTTATCTGTATTTGACCAACAGTATCTATATATATATATATATGACTGTATTTATCTTTGATAAGGAAAATACAGTTTTTATTTTGAAAATTCAATTTGAATTCTAAGTGACTTTTTATTTTAATTCTGTTCTTCCCCGTGGATGCAACTTGTTAAAATCTTTTCTGATTATAGCTTATATAGATAATTATTAGATATGCATTATTTATATAAAACTAATATTAGCACTTTATTATTATTTATTGAACTAGTTGAAAACGCAACATCGCTTTCTTTGCGCCGCTTTTGACACCAATGTACACTAATGTCAAAACATTTGTGTGTCTGTGCGGCAAATGTTGCAACAGTTCGATGCGTTGGCGATATGCAAACACGCATAAAAGTTATTAAGCTGCCGCTAGCGTTGCACAAAATTTGCATGAGGCAGGTAGACTGGGTGTCCTGCCACAGTAGCCATCTCTCCCTCTCTATATATATATATATATACATAACAGACCGCTAATGCCAATTTATGAAGCGGGCAGCTTAGCTGGCCACATCGACTCACCTGGCCAACAACCTGACCGAATCTGACCGCAGTCGCTGCGAAAAGCCTGTGCATAATTTGGCATTGCGTAAGCGTCAAACGCCGACGCTGGCGGCGCTTGAAATTATGTTTGAATTCGTGGCCAACAAACAAGGTTGCCCCCTGCCCGACTTTCCCTAATCGGCGTCAATTTGTTGACAGCTTTGTATACTTCGAGCGTGCCCGGAGGTGGTAATGCCACAGCATTTCTTAGCCAGCTCCTATACACGCACACACACACACAAACACCCCTCTTACAGACTTGTTGTCTTGGCCAAAAAACTGCAGTAATCATCATTCAGAGTCAGAGCCACGGTTTGGGACGAGAGGCCCGGCAAGTTGACGCAGGCGCCGTGTGGCAAGTGCTAAAAAGAGAGCGAAAGTAGAGCGGAATTTTAGGAATTTTAGTTCATGTTAATTCAAGCCTCACTCGTTGCGGCTTTCGACTTTGGCCACCACTTGACCCGCAGTCGACAACTGTGCATCATCGCTGCGTCTGAAATGCATGCCACAACGTCAACACAGACGCAGCCAGGGCGCTTAGCTTGGCTTTAAGTTATTAACTGCCAAGGCGGCACTGCTAACTGCTAACTGCTAACTAACCTTGACCCACACACAAACCAAATGCAATTATCCTTTGCAATTATCCTTTGCAATTAAGCGCACACTGCGCTCTTCACAGGCATCATTTTATTTGCCTGCACAAATATTCAATGTTTCAATTAGACGAAGTCATTAGCCAAATAGATGCCGTTAACACATTGCGGCCAAAGCTCGTAACGGGAGCTCAAAGCTAAACCAGGATCAAAAGCAGCCCCCAGCGCGTTTTAGCTTTATATATATATATATGTGTGTGTGTGTGTGTAAGTTCAAATGTTTGTTTATATTTGTGTTTGAGCGTTTAAATACACAAAACAGTCAACAGCTTTAACTAATTAAAAGGTTATTTTGACATAAAATATGCTCTTTTACATTTGTTATAACTAAATCGTTATATATGAATTTATAAATATATATTTAAGAATCTGGCTAAATATGAACTTGCATATCAATTTATTTTAATATAATTATTAATCAAATTTAAGTTATTGACGGAAGGTAAAAAACTTTTATGAAAAACTTGTATGTCTCCAACCAAATTACTAGCTTAATTTTATTTAAGTTTCATTAGCTTTACTTTTTTTCTTATTTTTTTTTTTTTTTAAATTTAAATTGAGTTTTTAATTTAAATATGTTTTCGATAGACAAAAATCTTATGCGATTCGTCTTCAGGGAAAAACATATTTCAATTATAAAACAGGTCAAAATTGAGCTACTAAATATTTATAAATCCAATTATAATTTTGAGTTTTCTAAACTTCTTAATTGATTATGAAATTTAGTTAAGATTAGGATATTTGGTCTTCAGATTGCTGAGGCCATGAAATACACATAAGTTTTACTGGCCTTTAAATTGATAACCTTTAAGTTAGTAACGCTTAAGGGATAAAGACAAATAAATTTGGTTGCCATGTTGTCCGCTTTATGTTAACTCATCGATGAAACAATTACTTGGAAAACCTGACTGTGAAACAATGCGCCAAAAAGTTAAAACCCTTTGCCGGACGAACGCTCTGATTGCCATTTACCCATTAACCCCCCATTCTCTACTCGGAATTCTGCTTTTGCTTTTTCCTATCTGCTTGCTTTGCATCTTGGCAACAGTTTCAGCGATGCTTTCAATACCAACTTGCAACCCCGTATCCGTTGACGTGCAATATCGCCGCTGCTCATTAAAAACTTTGAGGCAGTTCGAACTTTGCACCAGATAAACAACAACAACAACAACAGCAACAACAATGGCAGCAACAGCAACAAAAATTGACAAAATTATAAATGCACAAAGTATTTTTGAAAGCAGTTTCCTACATCATTTTGACTATTCCCTATTAAAAATGCAATCAAATTGACAAACATTTCAGCGACCTGGAAAAGCAGAATTATTCGAGTGTTATTAAAAAAGTTAATAGTATTCGTTAATAAACTAAATATATATATATATTTTTTTTTATGACGCAATTATATTTAAACATTAATCAACCTACTTAAAGAATATAAAACATTGATTTGAAACAGTATGAAAGAGACAGTGAATTAATAATCTATAACATAAACATAAAAATGGTTTTAACTAATAATACATAACATTGAATATAACATTTATTTAACGGCCAACAGTCCAGAGGTCGCTGGTGTGGAGGCGCTTCAACCTCCTGCGAGAGTGTGCAAGCCAATGGGTTGACATGGTTATGCAACCGGTCGTTATACCTATCTGGGTTTTGACTGTCGATAGACCGAAGTCATTGTGCAGCGTCCTGTTGCTTACATAAGGCGGAGCACCTGAGATATCTCTGAGCACCTTGTTCTGCAAGACTTGAATTTGGTATATCCAAGATTTAGCAACTGTGCCTTAAAATGGAATCCCATATGTCCATGTGGGCTCGATAATGCTCCTGTACACCAGCAGCTTGTTGCTCAAACTGAGTTTGCTTGATGGCTTTAGCAACCAGTTAAGTTGTGCTCTTTTGAATCTACACGCTGCTGCCGTGATCTGAATGTGTTTGCGCCAGGTAAGTTTCCTGTCCAGATACATACCCAGGTAGCGAACATGGTTCTCCTGAGGTATGACCATGTTGTTGAGTCGGACAGTTGGACAGTTACCATTCCTGAGCGCAAACGTGCAGTGCTGAGATTTGCTCCCATTGACGCAGATGTTCCATTGGTTGGCCCAAGTACTAAAGCCATCCAGGAATCTTTGCGTAACCGCAGCTGCTCTCGAAGCAAAGGTGGAGTTAGCAAGGAACACAGTGTCATCTGCGTAAGTGTTTCTGGCTACTGGAATCGGCAAGTCCGCGGTGCACAATGTGTACAAGGCAGGTCCAAGGACACTACATCCGCACCAATGCGGCGGATTTTTGATCGCTCGCCGTTTACTATAAACTAAATAGATTTAAATAATACATTCTATTCAATTTTTCCATGTAAACTCAATTTTAGCTTTCAATCAGCAATCTTGTCTGAAGTAATTTTAATTATTTTATAAATTAACAATTATGTTTGTTTTTATTTAATAATACTTGTCAAACTTGTATTTATAAGTACTTTATTTTGTGTAATCTTACTTAGTGATTTTATTTTACTTTCGTTTAAAATTTATAAATATATTTGTTTATTTTTTATTTTATTTCAGTTGGAGAACTTTTTACTTGGTTTGCTTTTATTTGAGTTCGAGTAACTTTCCTCGGTTTCGTTATGATAATTTTGAATATTTTATTTTCTTTTATGATTTTCACAACTTTATCTATTGCTTGTGAAATTTACTTAATCTGTGGCCACATTTAAAGCTAAATATTCAGTAAACGCAACGCGTGCATTGTAATATTTGCAATTCCATTCGCAGTGACCTCTGCCCCCGTTGGTGTCCCCCACCCCAGCTGGTGTCCTTTACAGTTGTCACGGCTTCCTTTTATAGACAAATATTGCGAGGCTGGCATGTGCCTGGCGGTCTGGCACTTTCCCCAGTTACATTGGGTCGCGAATACGTTTGTTTTTCCGTTTTTTTTTTCCCATTTTTTCCCTTTTTTTAATTTTTATTTTTTTTTGTTTTTTATTTTTTGACTGCCTGTCCCAGAGGGTTACTGGCAACTTGCCTGTGGCGCCCTTTGCCACTGCATGGAAATGTCGCGGCTTTCTGTCCTTCTGTCTTTCGCTTTTATTTTGCTGATGCTGTTGTTCGAGTTGTTGTTTTTGTTATTTAACATGGCAGTGGTCAGTTACGGGTCTGGATCCATTCGGTCCATGGGCCTTCGGTTATATTGAAAAATTTGAATGCTAGTAAAAACTTTTAATTGTCCCTGGTCAACGACGCGTCGACGTCGTCGTCGTCGTCGTCGTCGTCGCCGTCACATGTTGGCCAGGACATTTAAATGGCGCCGTTGCCTGTTATTGTTAACAATATTTTTCAATGCAATTTTCCCTTGATTAAAATATGCAATGAAATGTTTTCCGGCATTGTAAACTCGATCTACTCTTATTTTCTATCTCTCACAAATTATGTGCAAAATTTAATTCTTATGGTTTATCAACTGGACCAAAAGCGGCTTAAAAAGTTTCCACTTTATTTGAACAGAATGACAGCTGCTTATCACAGGCAACTTTTACATTTAGAGAAAATATATTTATTTAAAATTCATGAGCACAATAGAAAATTCACATTGCTAAAAGTATTTTCTTTGATTTCTCTACAGATAATTAAATTATCAAAACTTTATTGCTCAATCAGTAGACTTAATAATGTTTAATTTAGTTATTTATCTTAAGCAGCTTTTTGAAAAAGTTACACTTACGGAAAATATGGCAGCTGTAAATAATTTAAATATGTAGCATTTTCGCATATGTATATAGATAAAACAAAAACAAGTTATTCATCATAAGATTTATTAATAATTTGACGTGCTTCGATTAAATGAAATATTTGAATAATATAATTTAATGCTTTTACGACTACAATAAGCAATTAGTGAAATACCAACGGAAATGTTTGATATAAAGCGAAAATTTACTTTTTTTTTAACTATAAAAAGAGTTGATGACCATAATTTAATTATATTAGTAAATAAATGTATTATTCAATAGCAGATTTTTTTCTAGAATGGCAACTTTTTGAAGCAATCCACTTTGACGTTCCTATTTCACTGGCACATTAAAGGTGCTTGCGGTTGGGGGGCGGGTGCCACGCCTCTGGCAATGAATTATGTAGACTTTAATCCGAGTGCTTTTTATGGGAATCGATGGCAACACAGCAGGGCGGAGTCACACCGGGGCCATGAAGACGCTGCCAGCCAAAAACGGTAACAGCAACAGCAACAAAAAAGTATTTTGGCCAAGTTTCTAGTTTCGCTTAGGACAGAAAATGGGAAATGGCACAATAAACACCGAACGCATATAAAAGGACATTCGAGTTCATTTGTTTGGAGCGCTGTGGTGCAGCAGGCGTTGGTGGTGCCGGTGGTGCTGCTGCAGCATGGTGGGCGTGGCACCTTACATTGCTGCATTGTTTGCGCCTTGTTTGTTGCCGCTGCTGTTTTTTTTTGTTGTTGTTGTTGTTCTTCTTCTTGTTGTTAAAAACAATGCCACAACGACTACGGTTGTGTGGCAGCGGCTTCGAAAAATAGCTGCAGCAAACTTTTGCAAAACTATACAATTGCATAAAATTGTCAAAAATTTATAGGGAATGCGCTTCAGGGATATATGCGAAGGCATCGCAGCCGAGTCCCTAAAAAATGGGCACAGAGCGGGAATTCAAAACCAAAAAAAAATAAACATATGGAAAACCAGATGATGGCACATAGGCAACTATAGAAAATTGCTGAAATCACTTGCAATTTCCAGCTTTTCAAGTTATCTAAATACTCAGAGCTTTCTTTTTAATATGTAAATAACAAATTTAATATAGTCAAAAAGCTTACATTTTATAAAATAAGGTCATATTTTTCCGCAGATAAATCAACAAAATTGTAACTTAATTTTTTATCTTTTTCTTATTGAATTTCTTTTAAGATTTTGTGTTAAATAAAAGGTATAATATTTTTTTAGGCAATAAAATAACCAATTCTTTTTTGCTCAAAAAGTTTGGTTCAAAGATCATTATAGCTTGTTTTAAGCTAATTGAGATTTTATAAGCAAAAGAAATAAATTATTCTTTATCGTAATTCAATATTAAGTAATATTAACGAATACATAACAAATAATAGAAATGAGCTTTATATAATTTGTATATATGGAATAATTAATATCAATTACAAGATATGTATGTATGTTCCAAGACTGATTATTAGGCATTGCTTAGAGAGAAAAACCATTTTTTGCTTAAGGTCACACGGCAATTCCTACAAATTAGTTGTTAAGAAAATAATCCCTCGATTTTGCCACGACGTTAGTAAAAGTTTTAAGGTTTTAAAGGTTCTTTGCAACACCCCACAACAACTGCAGTGGCTCCCATTACCTGCATGTTCGTGTCTACCTCAAATCGCAACTTTCTGTGCAGAGCACATGCGAAAAACTGAAAATGAACTAGGACTGCATCGACTACCAGTCCCCCCCACCACCAACCACCCCCCTTGGCCTATCCTGCTGACTGTTCCTGTTGCTGTTGCTGCTGTTCGAGCTTAGTCTTAGCCACCACATATTGTCGCCTAGCTCGTAACTGAAAACGGCTGGTTTGCATGGCCAGCACTTGAAAAAAATACTACCTATACATATACATATACATATACACACATACATATATATACATACAAATAACACGCCCCACACGTTAAGCCAATATTTTGCGGGTAGCCCCGAAGCCATCGCTGCTTAAAGTTATTCAAAGCTCTGCGAGGTTTTTATTTCGTTTGGTTTTCCATTATACTCTGCTATTGAAGGTATCGTAGTGTATTGGTGTCTGTGCAATGTCCGTCTGTCCATCTGTGTGAGCGAAACTTTTTTCGACACCCTTAGGGACAGAGACTTGAAACTTGGAAAACATATCCGAGTCAGACAAAGTTTTAAAATTGGAGTGTCACGTCCTCAAGGAGGCCAGGAAATCGATAACATCGATAATCGCAAATCGATAAATCTTCTATCAAACTTTGAAGATAACTTGGTGGTAACTTCCTTTCAGACCACGCCCACACCCGTTGCCCACATATCTTTCACAATTTGTATGCTAGAGTTACCAAGTTTTAAAAATTTTTTACAGGTATTTTCAATAAGTGATCGAAAAATAATTGGATGGCACCGCACACTCCGGAAATTTTAGACCATGGTCACTCCCGCCCCCAATAACCATATAAGCCTATATCTCACTCAATTTAAGAGCTACAGTTAGCAAACTTGGAGGATAGATTACTAAAAATATCCTTTAAAGATCGGCATTTATTGGCTACACCCACCCCGTTCCTTGCTACATGATATCAACCGATATTACTTATGGTATCAGAGTATTTCGCAGTCAGTTACGTTAGACTGCAATGTTCTCACTTGTTTTCCGTTTTCTTTTGTTTGGACTCATTTTTTTGTAAGTTAACCAGTCGCCAGTCAGCAAAAAACAATTAACCCGCTCAAGCTACACTCAGCAACTGCGACCTGCCCCTCCTCCTGCCCCACGAAGCAGGAGCGTAACCCCCAAAGAGCTGACCGCTCAGTTCACTGGCTCTTCCCGCATTGACTGGCCACAGATTTTGTAGTTTTTATTGTGCCCATTGAGAGACGGCCCGCAGGGGCTGCAGGGGTCGAGGGTGTGGCGGGCGGCCCGCTTAGTCCGCGAGCACATTGCAAAGCGCTTTCCCTTTTCCAGAATTTTTCTCCTTTTCTGCTGCACATGATGCGGGCGGGCGATGCAGTTCACCCATCCACCCACAAACCACACACGCACATAAATTGTGCACCGCTGACGTGGTGTCAACCATACGGTCGCTGCCAGGCACAGGCGTGTGAGCTTTCCGGGTGGGTGGTGGCCCAGAAGAAACTGCTTCTGCTGCTCTGAGCGAAGGTACTGACACTGCTCAACTGGCACTCAAAAGCGGTGGGTTGTGTGGTGCAGTGTGCTGTGTTCTGTGTGCAGTGGTGAGGTATGGCATGGTTTGGGTGTGGTGCTTTAATGACTTTGTCATAGAGTTGACAGTGTCGAGCGTAAAGCGTGTAACGAGTGGGTGCGACAACACAATATATAACATGTCCAAATTGTCTTTTAAAAGTGGCTTCAGTCCTGGCTTCCTTCTTTGTTGGGAAAATGCCTTAAAGGAGTTTGTAAAGTTGGCTCAAAATAATTTTATTTATTTGCTTCAAGTATTTATATTACATTCCCATTATGTATATGCACTTGAATATATTCTAAAAATATATTTTAGATTTTATGTTTGCTGTAGCCATATAAAAAAAAAAAAAAAAAAGAAATACTGATCTTTGATTTTTACAGAAATCTTAAAAATCTCATAAATTTATAATTTAAAATTTAATTTCATTAAATTTTTTTTTATTTCTTGTGTCGACTGATTTATTTGACAATAAATAAATAAATAAATAAATATCCTACAAGTTTGCTAACTGTAGCTCTTAAATTGCGGGAGATATAAGCTGTTGAGAATTTTAGGGTGGTCGTTGCCAAAAAATGTTTTGGAGGACGGTCTTAGGAACCTACCTTCCATGTTTGCTAACTACAGCTCTTAAATTAAGGGAGATTTTGAACGTGATCCAAAATTTAATTTAATTTTGTATTTTTTAAGGGAGTTGCTAACAATTTACCATTTCAATTTGGTGAGCTAAGCTTTCAAATTGTGTGTTTACAGGTGTATCGGTTTGGGGAGGCGTTGCTGGCGTGGATATCAAATTTTGAATCAATCTCTTAGGGAAGTTACTTAAGGAAATTTAAAAATTTGGTGAAAGATATTCACATTTCAGATTACTATAATGTTACTTAAAATAAATGATATAAATACGAACTTAAAATTTTCGATTTCTAATCGTTTTTCTTGACATTTTCTGTTTGATATCTCTGCAGTCTTTTTAAACAAACTATCTCAACAAAAAGTGCAATAAAAAGAAATGTATGAACCAAAATATAGATTAGAAATATTATATTTAAATAGCTATAACTGAGCAAAATTACAATGAAATTGAAGGAACCTATAGAAAATACTTGCATTTATTATATTCTGTTAATCTCCAAAAGAAACAAAATAAATAACTTCATTAAAAAGTTATTTACTTGTAAGACATTATCTAATAATGTGATCTATCTTAAGCTGTAAGAGTAATCACTTTCAAATATGTTTGCATTTATGAATTTGCATATAAAATAGGTGAAGGATAGTGATTTTATCCTACATTTGATAAATTTGAAATGGGATTAGTTTGGATTTTACTGAAATTTAAACTGATTTAAACCCTTATCTGTCTATCTCTGCTGGTTCCCATGAAATCAAGGAATGGTCCTTTCACTTGTGCATAACATATTTAAAGCACTTCCGAAACAGATTTCAGCAAAAGTATCTTTTCTCTCTCTCTACTTTGCTAACTGTCTTGAAAGATAGTTGTAATGAAATATTAAAAACTGTATTGATTAATAATAATAATCTTTGTTAATCGTTGACTAAAAGTGTCTCTAACCATGTTTCGATACAACAAACTTATAGCAAGTAAGTTCTCTTAACTATATTCCTATTTTCTTCCATTTATTTGCATACATTAATTGCACAAGCACTCCAGGCCAACTCCTTTAAGCCTGTTTGTCCTTAGCCAAGTGCTTATAATTAAACTTGCTTTTCCGTTCTCGCCCATTATTTTTCCTGTTAAATTCATTTGATTAATATCACACCTCATTTGCTGGCGCTTCAGCTGGCTGCCTGCTCAAACTGCTCATTAAAGCCAAATGCAACATGTAGATGTATATAAATATATATATATATATATATATATATATAGTTCTTATTTGTATCTCTATCTGCACTTGTATCTGCACTTGTGTATCTATGCTGTCATTCTAATGAGCTTACATGCCATATTGTAAGTAATTTAAATTGAGCCCACTTGAATGGCGCTTGTGCGCAAAATGAACTCGAAATGCACTTGCCATCCTTATCAGCGCCCTGCCTCCTGCCACGCCCCTTTTGAATGAATTGTGGACTTGGTCGGTGTGTGTTGGTTGTGTGGGTGGGGCTTATTCCATGTGTGTGTGTGTGTTGGCTGCTGCCGTCTGCGCTCGTTCAACTAAATGAATAAACTTTTTCCGTGCATACTCTTTCGGCGGTAAATAGTGTTAAAGTTCACACATTTGATTTGTTTTTTCTGTTTTTTTTTTGTTTTTTTTTTTGTTATGCTATTTTGCCATTTCTGTTTTACATGGTCTTCACCAACCAAGCCTTATTTCTCGCTCCACTTGGCTGTTGACTGTTTTTTAGCATTCACACAATTTTTTGACAACATTTGTGTTCCTTTCGCAGAAATAGTTTTTCCATTATGGCATATACGGTTGGGATTGGGTTTGGGTTTGGGTTTGGGGCAAGGCATGGCTTATATAAAGTAACCAAAACAACTAAAGTGTAAATTAGCTTTTGGCTGTTGTTGACGTTGTTGGTTTGGCTCTCGTTGTGGGTCTCTGGCTGGGCTGCTGTATTGCAGGCAAAAGTTTGTCATTTGGTTTTAATAAAAACACTTGCTCGCTCTTCCACACACCCACACACCGACACACACACACACAGACGTGAATACACTCATACACGGCAGTCGCTACTCACACTCACACACTCACACTTTTCATGCATTCACACTCTTGCAGCACTTCATTTGCGCACAACACGAGGAAAGTTAACTGAAGGGCTTTTCGGGTTGATAGCCCTGTTTATTTTTGGGTCTGCTGCTCTTGACACGCCAACCAAAAAAAAGAGAAGAAAAATAAAATAAAATAAAAAAAAAAGCTTCTCAAAGTTTATTTAGAAATTAAAATATTGCGCCTGTCAGGCTTAAAAGATGCATCACTGCACTCAAGTAGTTAGACAGACTTCTGCCTTATCCGATTCATTTAATTTACCAATTTCAAAAGCATCCTTAAAAACAGTTACCTAAGCATTTCAGCGACTCTCAGTATTAATTAATATTCTTATAAAACATTAAACTATAAAATTAAGCATTGCTTAAATATTTGCCTTGTTTCATGACATGTTATATTTTTCTTTCTTTGTGTATTATTTTTCTTAAAACTGAATTATCAAATGTAATTATAAATTATAATTCGACTAGACATAGCATCTTTTTATTTTATTTATTTATTTGTTTTCGGCTAATTGCATTGGAATGAATGAAAGTTAATCAAAACAAAATTGATGTAAATTAATGCAATTCTTCTGGATGTGCATTATTACAAAAATTGTTCGAAAATAAAACCAATCAGACCGAAAATAAAGAAGACAAGATTTGGTATGGTTTAATTGAGAAGGCATGCAAAAATGTTATTCCCGAGTCAAGAAATATAAAATAGAGTTCTTAATTATACAAATAGAGAATTATGAATTGATTATTTGTACACAAAGAAAAAGTAGTACAACTGTTAAGAAAAAGTGGTCTAGAAGGAATAGAAAAAATATATTTTTAAGGCATGATAAATATGAAGATTAAAAAGAATAAGAAAAAGTATAAACTTTTACCTACATTTACAACTAATGTTAGTAAGAAACTTAAATTGTTGCTGCTCAAATACAAATTCATGCATTATGAATTATTATTATTTATGTAGGACTGGTTATGTCCGGTTTATTAACAATGTAATAGTTAAGTATAATAATAATAATAATAAGAGTATTAGATTAACAAAGTTTAGTACGACATTATAATTAACGACCTGATTCCACGACGTACCGACAACTTTACAACTTGTGGCACTCGGGACTTTAACGCTGCGCTTCCACGACTCGAAGTCTTCATTCTACAGATCCTACTCGACTACCGTTTATGTTGCTGTTAACCGTCTGTTAACCAGCGTTGCCACCTAACAGCACTGTAACTACTCGTTACATTTATATCAAAAATGTGAATTTTAAATTGAAGCAACAAGCTGGAACATGAATCAATTTTTTTTGTAGGTTTTTCATTATATGTGACACATACTACATCTATTTATATTGACAATTGTATCGAATTTTGAATCATTAATAACACTTAACTTGAGTTATGGTACTGCCGTCGAATGATTTGCAAATTAATTTTCATAACAAAATCTATAGGCCACGTCGGGATTATGGCCATTATTCGATTGTAATTGAAATTGCATAATCATAATCCCACTCCAAATCAAACTCGGACAGTTATGCTGTTAAACTGACAATTAGGGAGAAAACCATTATGTTTGTGGGTAGGTGCGGGGGGTGGGTTAGGGTTGTTGTTCAACTTCAATTTCACAGGCATACAGACAAATCACAGCTGTAAATAGACAACCAAAAAGACGTCCGACGTATTGGTCAGTTACAGTTACAGTTACAGTTACATCAATTGCCAGACAACACACACTCACATACACACACACACACACAAGGAAGAGCCCAAGCCAGACATAGGCAGACAGCAGGCCACACAACAATGGACCGGGGACATGTTAGCCAGACACAAACATATCCAGTTGAAGGGTACAAACTAGTCTACAACCCCCGCCCGCCCCCCACCCATCACAACTGCTAACTTACAGTTAGAGTTAAACTAAGTCGAGAGTTGGAGGCTACTGAAACGGGTAGCAAATGAAGATTATTATCGTTTGGCTGCCAGGCAGCATTCACACTTTGATGTACTCTTGTATTCAGAAACACCGAAAGCCTATTCATTATAATTGGTGGGCGTGGCAGTGGTGTGATATGGTGTTGTGTGTTGTGTGTTGTATTGTGTTTTGTGTGTGTTGTATGTCTATTATGTTTGCCTGCTCATTGCGCTCTTAAAGGCCTATTCATGTCCGACATGGACAATGAGCAGTATCCACTTGAGCCGATGCGACAAGCGCTAATTAAACAAAGTGCATTTTAGTTTGTTTATGACTTTATTTTTTAATTCACATTTAACAATTGTTATACCCTTAACCCATTGAAAATGGGTAAAAAGGGTATAATGGTTTTGTGCAAATGTATGTAACAGGCAGAAGAAAGCATCTCCGACCCCATAAAGTATATATATTCTTGATCAGGATCAACAGCCGAGTCGATATAGCCCTGTCCGTCTGTCTGTCCGTCCGTCCGTCCGTCTGTCCGTCTGTCCGTCTGTCCGTCTGTCCGTCTGTCCGTCTGTCCGTCCGTCTGTATGAACACGCGGATCTCAGAGACTATAAGAGCTAGAGACTTCAAATTTGGAATGTAAGTTCTAGTGTGCCAGGCGCAGATCAAGTTTGCATTATTTTATCGATAACTGCCTCAGTTTCTGAATTATCGATACATTTAGATTTCCGATAGCAATAAATTCCACAATTTAAGAGGCAGAGGCTTCTTATTTATACATAATATGCATATACATATTATTGATCAATAGCCAAAATTTCATTAAGATCGGATAAGAAACACCAAAGTTATAGTCGAAAATATATTCTCATATTGATCTCATTTCTATCAGCAGCTGCAAGCATTTTCTGTATACATATAAATAGGTGAGCGCATGTGTGAGAAAGAGATGGCATGATAATCGACGCTAGCGTCAATATATTTGTGCGTATTCTGCAGAGCCCCGATAACTACTCTTTCGTGTACGTGTGTATGTATTTATGTATGTATATGCACGTGTTTGTAGCCATTCAGTGCGGGCATTCATTGCGGGATTTGCACTTAAATCATCTTAAAGGGAAACTAGAATATATTTAACAACTGGGTTAAGGGTATATCGTTGTCGAGTTAACTCGACTACTGCGTCTTACTTGTTTTTCCTTGTTACAGTGACAAGTGGCATGCCACACCGTTGGTTAAGTTGGTTTCACTTGTCAAATCCGCTGCAACGATAATGTCGAAGCAACAAATGCAAATATTTGTCACAATTTAAAATCGAGGAGAATATATATATATATATTTATATATATACATTTTAATTATGATTTATTGCTAGATCCAGGTCAGTTGTGACATATCAAGTATAAATTAAATAAAAATCAACATGATATAATTATATATACATTATATAAATATATTTAATTATTATTTACTTTTATAATTACTTTATATAATACGAAAATATTTAAATTTATTAATGCTGCTTTTGTTTTGTTTGATTGAAATTAATGTTGTGACTTAATGAGACTCTGGATTTATTGAATTATTTTGCATTAAATATGTGTTGTTTTCAAAGTAAGCAAGAAGAAGAAGAATTTTGCATAAATTAAATAAATTGTTATCCAATCATTGCGAGATCCTATCTCAAAGGACTGTTAATCAAATTGCTTGGAATTGTTTTCTTTAAATTGTGCATCTGATTGAAAGTTGCTCCTGTTGCAAGTGTAAAGAGGAATAACGAATAAGGAATGTAATTTGCCTAGGGATGAGGTCTGCCAATGATGTGGTATCCACTTAACTGAATGCATATAGACACACACACACACACACACAAACCACACATTTATATTTTCCCGCCAGTGCCTCGAGCTAGTGTCTTTCATCTTTTCATTTGACCCAATATGCCGCACACATTTGATGCATGCCCTGCAATTCAGATTCGAGCATAGACGAATGTTTGGTCTGCTTGGACATGCAACATTTGCCGGAGGGCATCACGCAAAGTGTATAAAAATAATAACGTTGTTCCATATATGTACATATGTATGTATGTATGCATGATGGGTGGTGTGTGAAAGTGTGTGTGTGTGAAAGTATGTGGGGTGTGTGTGTGTGCTTGTGTGAGTGGTTGTGCGTCTGTGTGCCTGAATCCTGGACACATGATGCAGTCAAACCGACAATATGGAGTACATACTTGTGTAAAACAAGTTATTCCATTTTGAGGTTTCTGAATAATTAATGCAACTAAAAATGTTCAACTCGTCCATTTGTTGTTTCCATTAAATTGCATACACACGAGTGTTGCATGTGTGTCAGAGATGAGTGCGGCTCCATAATCACAATTACATTAGTGATTGGTATCTGGGTTTGAATTTATTGAAACAACAATTTGATAAGCAAAATAAAGAGAGATTGAGTGGATACAATATGATAAAGTGTGTCTTCTAAACTCAATTTATGAATATATGACTACTGTTCTCGGAGAGAGAGAGCGCTAGTATAAGTACTAAGAAAACAAATATTAAATAAAAATATTTGTTTTCTTAGTATTTATTTCCATTTAGGCATCCCTATTACTTAATATATATAAATATTTAAATCTGCTTACAAGTCTATTTTCTTTTACACAACTACATTTTCCTCTTGATTTGCTTGTATGAATAAGAGAAAAATATGCATTGTTATTTTATTTATTCGAAAATGTATTTTTAAATGAGCTAAATCGTAAACAATATTTCATTATTTTTTTATTTATTTTATTTTATTTTTTATTTAAAGAGATATTTCGTAATTTTTTTAGTTAATTGTAGCTATAGATATCCAAACAACTTTATGAATCTTAAATCTGAACAGTAGCATATCTTGTGCTTAAGCATAGTATATGGAAAAGGACTTGTAATATTTAAAGCATTATCTAATTCGAATTTGCACTTTTTCTTTTATCAGATATTAAATGTTGTATTTAAAAAGTAATTCGAATGACAGCACTGATAAAGAAGCAGTTTTTATACTATTATACCAAAAAGGTATAATAGTATATTGGACTTTGTTCAATGTCTGTCATGCTGTCCGTCCGTCTGTCCGTCTGTCTGTCCGCGCATTCCTCCGACACCCTTAGAGATAGAGACTTGAAACTTGGAACGTATACTTTAAAGTTCCCTCAAAAGATAAAGTGTCTTGGGTTTGGTCCTACGTCCACTAGAGAGCAAGAAAACCGCGAAAATCGATTTTAGCAATTCGATAAGTCCACATATCTCTCACAATTTAATGGATACAGTCACAAATTTTGGTTGGTAGCTTGTGGGCGAGGTACTTGAAAGATCGGCATGTGCCACGCCCACGCCTGCGCCTATAATCGACAATTCCGATTGTAAATCGATAACTCCGTATATCTCCGAAAATTTTAAAGATAGAGTAACCAAACTTGGAAGGTAATTTGCTGGTAACCTCCTCCAAGGATTGTCATATCAATTTTTGGACCACGCACACTCCCGCCCACAAAAACGGAATTTAAGAGTGAAAGTAGCTTATACAATTTTTTGTGTCTGCTCTCCCCGTGTAATTCTGCTCACCGTCTTTAAAAGCCACGCTCACTTATATGCAAATCAAATACACATTTATTAGTAGATAATTAACAGAATGTGTTCCCATTCAAAAAGGCAAACTTGGACAGTATTTCTTGACTGCACACAAATTATGACTTAATAGTATTTCGCTGACGGTTACATCCGACTGCAACTTTCTACCTTGTTTTTTTTTCAACTTATTTCACATCATTTTGTGTAATGCGAACATGTGTACTTACACAATTGTGTGTGTGTGTGTGTATGTGTGTGTGTGTGCGTGTGTGTACTTGTGTGTATGAATGATGAGTGTGCAAGTGTGTTTGTTCATGGTACTTGTGTAAAGCATATTTATATATTTTACATTGTATCATTGAGTTGCAGCTTACGCAAGTTTCCTTTGTGCGAACTTTGCATGCAACAATGCATTCTACGTGCGTCTTTTTGTCCTTTGAGCAGCAGCGATAAGCAATGGTCGTAGTCATTGCAACAATAATTTCCATCTCCTTGACAACCTCAGGGTCCAAGCAATTCAATTTGATGCCATCGGAAGGCTGGCGGGCAGCTACTTAAATTTTATGAAGCGTCGATATGACTGTAACGACTTCATATCCATAAGTGGTGTCCAGAGAGTGACAGAGAGATAGATACAGAATGAGAGAGAGAGACAAACAGAGGGAGAGGGAGAGTGAGAGTGAGGAAATTGCCGCCAATGCAACTTAATCTCTGTGTCCTTCCATGACAAATCGTCCTTATCATTTAACGAACAACGACAAAAAAGAATCAAGTGGGAATGGTTTGATTGTCGCTGATTGACTAAAAGATGCCTCTTAATCACTTCTTAAGTAACTTCTTAAGACTAACTTCATTAATCGATCCTTAGTTATTTTTTTGGGATTGTTAGTAATATAATATTGATATACTGAATTCTGTGTGTAGGGTATATTGAAGAGTGAAATGCAATAATTAGTAGTTTATTTGATTTATTTACATTTTCACTTTAATTGGTATATTTATTTTATTTAAATCCCTTGTGTCTTGCGGAAGCTTTTAATTAATGAATTAATTTCAAGGCTTTGAAGAGCTTACAATTGATGCAAAAGGTATTTCTGTATTCTTTGTTGATGAGTGCAATATGAACTATAAGTATTTGTAATATGAAAATATCTTCCATAAATAATTAAAAAACGGTGGCATGTATCTTATTATTTTATTATTTATTATTTATTTTCATACAAAATCTGTTAACTCTTAGCTTTTACAGACTTTGAGATCACTTAGATGGGTGTTGATTTATTTATTTATTGTCAACTAAAATCAGTCGACCGCAAAAATGGGGTGTTCCTTGATTAGCTCAGAGTGGTGTACATTTTATTAATTATATCTTTAAGCTGGCTTGGAATTTACAAATATATGAATATAATATATATCTTATAGTCACTGAGAGAGTTAAACAACAAATATATAAATATAAAATATATCTTATAGTAACTAAAAGAGTTAAACAACTGTAGAAGGATTACAGCAAATCTAAAGGGTATGAAATGGGTCGACTCCTGTTACAAACATTTGTACAACCTCAGCAATTTGTAAGCATGCAGGGTATACTTACTGAAACAAGAGCAAAAACTGAAGGCAATGCTAAAGTTAAGGAAAAGTAAAAAAAGAAACAAGTTGTAAAAAAACACACACACACACACACACACACAGAAAACCAGGAGAGCAATTCACACGCACAACAAAACGCCAACAACAATTTTGCTGATAAAAGATGTTTGTTTGTTTATGTTTTTGTCTTTTTATGACTTCAATTAAGTGCGTACCAGATTCAGGTCCAACTATGCTTCTATATACAACTTACTCTCTCTATCACTTTCTATATATATACATATATATATATATATGCGTGTGTGTGTGTGTGCAGGATTAAAGATTTTCGTTCATAATTTTTTATCTCTGCTGGCTGCGTGAGTTCAAGTTGTTGTTCCCCTGATGATGGTTGTTGCTGTTGTTGCTTTTGTTGGTTTTTGTTGTTGTCTTTGGCATGCATCATTAGTTAGCTTAATGTAGTGAATAGACTACATGACCACGCCCCCTTTTTGGGGGGACCATCAGGTAGTCAGCTGGTGGTCATCAGGCAGCAGCAGCAGCAGCTCTGCAGTCTCGCAGCTCGAGTGTGTGTGCGCGTGTGTGTGCCTGTGTGTGTGTGTGCAACTATAGATAACAATCACGTTTATTCAAACACACACACACACACACACACACACATTGACTGAGAAAAACGGGCAATCAATTGCCAAAATTGAACAGTCTTAACGTCTCGTTTGCGAATGCTTCGAAGATAATCGCCGGCAAAAACTGCGCCACTTAGAGCCAATGTATGGCGAGCAGTATATGATGCCCATAATGCCCAATCTTCCATATATGTATATGTAGACCCCCTCCAGCCAGCCAGCCACCCACCCGACGTTCTCGTAACGACCATCCAACTAGGGTCCATTTCTAGGCCGCGGCATCGGAGGAGGCGGCCTTTTGTGTGTTTGACGTTTATGTTAACATGTGTGTTGTCTGCCGATGCGTGTATCTCCCGCTCTGTTGTTGTCAATGCGTGTGTTTGTGTGTGCGGGTGTGCGGGTGTGCGAGTGTGTGTGTGTCGGAGTATCTGCGGCGTGCCAGAATCCAGCCGAAGGAGCCTTGTTGCCATAGTATTTTCCACCCATCCGCTTTATGGTCCGCGCAGCCTCTCTCTGTCTGTCTGCCTTTCTGTCTCTTTGTCCTTCTGTCGCTGTGTCTGTTTGTGTATCGCTCGCGTAGCTGCCACGGTTGCTGTCTTTGCATGAGCCCCGTGCCACAGTGCCGCAAATGAAGCGATGAAGTGTGCAAATATTTAAATGCCATTAAACATTCACAAATTGAGAAATTCGTTGCTTTCCATTAATGCAATTGCAGAAACTTTTGATGCACCCAAATTTACTGGAATTGCCACTTTCTGGATAACTATATATGTATGTATATATATATATATATATTGCGGCTAGTGTTATTCTTATGAGTTGGATGAAAAAAATACGTGATAATTAAAAAACGATTTTCTAAAAGCAATAATTTTTTTTTAATAAATGTGCTCAACAATGTTAAGAAATATACGTTTTTTTACATCTTAAATTATTTAAGATTACATTTTTTTTAAATTAACCGAATTATTTGGCATTTTTTTTTTTTTTTTTTTTTTAATTTATTTAAAGTTTTAATTTTATTTTTAATTTTAATTTAATTCAAATTTTTAATTTTTGTATTTTTGGTGTCGACTGAATTTAGTTGACAAATAAATAAATAAATAAATAAATATTCTTATCAGAAACATCATTTACAATATTAAATCAAATTTATTAATACTATTTTCCAGTTGAAGTTTTTTACATTTGACAAATTTTAATTTCCTATTAATTATGTAATTTATTTATAATTTTGTAATAATAGTTCCTTTGCTTTTGTTCCACTGTGCCCTTTGAGGCTTTGTTTAACTTTCTCCGGCGTTGACGCTTTTGTTACTCTTGTTGTTGTTGCTCTTGTTGTTGTTGGCATTTTCATTGTTGTTATTGTACGGCTGTTTGTGTTGCGGGCAAAGTGAGACTGGATGAAGCGACAAGTGTGGCGCGAGTGTAGGGGGAGTGGATGGGGGGAGGTGCAAAAGGTAGAGTGAGTCCGGGGAGTGGTGGGGGGTAGGGATAGCGTGCGCCATAAAAAAGCGCTCGAGGTTGTTAAATTGACAACGTTAAACACTTTGTTTGGCATTTTCTGCATTATTAGGCGAAACTGCCGTCTGTCGCTGTAATTGATGCCCCGACAAACACCCAGCCCAAAAGCCCATGCCACACCCCCCGCACCGAAGTCACACACAGTTCACAGTTATCGCGACCCGAAGTCACGAAACAATCCCGAGCACTGATTTAAATGGCTCAAAAGTTAAGTTATCGTAATGCTAAGCGGATTAGCTGCACGAGAAATGGAGTCTCTCATATGGTTGACATCTTATGGCCAGGGCTTTAATATGGGTGCTTTTATTGTGTGTGTGTGTGTGTGGGTGGGTGTGTGTGTGTGTGGGTGTGAGTGTTGTGTTGAGAAAGTATTTGATTTCAGTTGATTTCACTGTCAATTTGAAATGACATTATAATATGGAAAGTTTTAATCCCTTTAAGTGGCTGCTGACGGCCGGAAGTGGCTGTACTGAAGTGAAGCCAAGTGAAGTAAATTGCTGTCCGCTGCTTGTTTTATGCATAAATTCGATTAAATGCCAAAAGGTTAAATCTCAGCCAGACAGCCTCCTCGTGCCATCCTCCCCATTCCGCCTGATCCTTAAATTAGGCACGAGCGCACGTAAAGCTCTTGAATGTCATGTCAAAGGGCACTCAAGACGAGCCCCGCTCGTAAACTTTCCCTCTATCTTTACATATATATATATATATGCATATATATATATTCATATATATATATTTCATTCTTATATTCGTGCTGCTTGTGCACATCTTTTTACGACAAGAGGCAAAGGATTATTCAAGTTGCTTGGCAAATCGCATAAAATGCAAAAGCGTATTAAAATTGACAATAAAGCGGCTTTTTTTATGTTTATAGTATGCATGAGGGCACCCGGAGGGGCACCCGGAAAAAAGTGTGCGGTCCCTTTACCTTTCCCTCTTCCTTTCCCTTTCAGATTGTGAAATACGCTTAAATTTTTTAAAAGCCATAGCACTTTAAAGCTCGTTATGCATCTTTTAGTGGCCTCAAGAAGGTCCTGTTTATTTGCCACTTAATTTGCTACAGTCTGTTGCAGCTGCTGCTGCTGTTGCTGCTTGGCAGCCTGCCTCAATTGCTGTAGCCACTGGAGTGCAAAATATCCGCTCAACTGCAACTTACAACAATATTGCCCCCCTCTCATCCCTCACACAGCCATATGCATAAACACGTGTTTGGCTGTTATTATTGTTGCTCCTGTTAGTGCAACACCGCACTCAATACTGTGATTTAACACTCTACCCATTTTATTGTTTCTTTTTTTTTTTTTTAACCCCTCCCTTAAAGTGATTTCTGTTTTTTAATGCTTCCACTTGCGGGTGTAATGGGTTTTCCTATCTGGCTTCCCAATTTACGAGCGGACAATTGTCGTTAATCTTCAACTTGAATTTTCTTTTTACAGTTAACAATCTATGCGAAAAGAATTTGTAATCTTTTATTACAAAATACAACATTTCTTTTAAGTATTTTTAAAAAATAACTACATTATTAAAAATGTTTAGTTACATTTTAAACTGTAATTTCTAAATTTTTTGTTATAATTATATTTTCCAATATTCTATATAATTTTTATAGTTTTACAGTTTTTTTTAAATTTAAAATTTATATATAAATTTAACACTGACACAATTAAAAATTTAAAATAACAATGTCAACATTTTGAATTTTCGTCACTTGTTTTTATTGCTTAACTTTTATTTGCAGTCGGATGAAAGTCGTATTAATGTCATGATATTAAAAACCGTTTAAAACTTTTTTAACATTTACAAGCCAAGTTTTGTCATGGAGTATACACAAATTTCGTTTTAAAGTTAATAATACACTTGTAGAGCATTCGCAGAGTCGTTGTTTTATCGATGTTTACACAATTTTTCGTTTTTGCTTGCTTAGTTGTATTTTTGTATGAGTTACGGCAACTTTCAAGCATAACAATTTCTTCCTACTTGGCTCCAACGAAGCATAAAAACTTATGACTTGTCTATTCGCTTTATATGTATATGTATGTATATAAACACACACAAACACACACACACACACACACACAGACACACATCAGTTAGAAATGAGCAGAGGCTCGTGCTGCATGTGCGCTGTTGGCGGTGTTGCACTTTGTTTGTTTGTGCCGGTAATATTTCCTTAAATCGAGTAAACAAGTGGAATTCAACAAAGCGGAAACGGAAGCACAATGCGTAGCTGCTTGTGTTGTAAGAGTTACCTACACACAAACACACACATACACACACAGCCACTCACACACACACACATGCACGTATCTCATACGAGATGTTGTCTCAAATATGGCGGCAAATATACTTTGGTTCTCAGCTGGAGCATTCTCTTCACATCTTCACATCTTCGCTAGACGCTTCCAATGGTTCTCCTTAGCTTTCTGTTGTTTTTCTTGGAAATTGCTGTTAAAAATAACAAAGCTCCTTGTGAGTTTCTCGCTACACGTTGCTTGCCAAGTTACTTCCTTCCTTTTCGTTGCCTTTTATCTACCAGTTTCATTGCTCTTCCTCCCTGCTCCAGCTGCCGTTGAGCTTTTCTTGGTGTTTGTCTTAGTTATGCCAGAGCCACCCCCCGGCTCCGACTCCGACTCCGTCCAATTGAAATTGAGACGCGGCGCTCGACAATTGTATTTATTTGCTCTACTAAATGGCATAATCGAAGCCGAAACACCACCCTTGTGGATGGTTGACAGGCCTTGTGGTGCACAGATTCTCAAAATACCAACATCAAAAGGAACAAACAAACTATGCACTCACACCACACACCCACTTGTGTAACGAATCCAATATTTACCTTATTAGTGTAGACATTCCGGAAAGGTCTCTCATAAATAGATACTTGACTTTATTTCAAAACATATTCCTTTTGTTGCCTAAGATTTCTTGGTTATCAAACAAGCAGCTTTAATGTTTTTGATGTAAGATGAAATTTGGAATATTTATTTAACTGGGATTCCATAACTAAATAATACTACTATTCTGAACTAAAAGTTAATGATTATATGGTAATAATATATGTAATAGTGTAATAAATAATTTATTGTCAACAAGTATTTAAAAATGATATTTTGTTGGAAATTTTATTTACAAATAAATTCTAATTGTTTGATATTTAGAATATAATTTTTTTAAATAACCTTCTCTCTCTCTTATTTTCAATTTTAATTCACTTGGAGAAAATTATATAATCGGCTCAAACTGTCATTAGAAAATATTTTGTTTAAATTTGGCAAACATTTTATTTCACTTTGCAACAACAATGCCAAATTGTACTGAGCTTAGCATTTTGTTTTTAAATGTTAAATGAGTAAATAAAATACAAATTGCTTCCCCAATTTGTACGTATTTTACTAACCAAATAAATCCTTGTCTCTATAATTTATTAAATTATTTGGTTTTAATTTCAATGACCTAACAAAAACAAAGAAATTTGTTTTCCATTATAATCTCATAGAAGAACTTGTTTATTAAAATGAAATTGGCCTGAAAACTGAGTTAATAATTTGTGTTTTAAACAAATAGGTGCCAATGAATGTTAGGATTCTTAAGCTATTAGTGTTTTTAAGTTGACAGATTTTGTGGCTATAAGCGACAACTTCAAAGCCACGTTTGGGAGCAAACTACAAGAGAGGAATTTATTAAATTCCGCCGGGAGGCTCTGGCCTCTTGGTCTGGCTCATAAGCACCACAACGTCTTTTGAAAATGCTCCGGAAAATTACGCAGCTGTGTAAAGTTTTTCTGGCATATTCAAGATGTTTGTTTCGTGTTGGTTTTTGTACAAAGTCGTCGCATAGCTGAACTGAGCTGGCAGAGCCAAGACAAAAGTTGAAGTTGCTGCATTTTATACTTATATACATATATATTTATATTATGTATTGCGTTACTTTAACGTCTTCAAAGACAAAACTTACGCTCAAATTGTTTGTCATCAAATTATGTGGCCAGGAGTTGTTGCTGTTGTTTTTGTTTTTCTTATTGTGGCTGTTGTTGACCCTTGCCGCAAAAATGGGCATCATTAAAATGCTGTTACCGGACGTAGAACGCATCAACCGCTTGACCCGATCCAGTCACCGGACTTTGCCTCCCGTCCTGTCAACGCTTTGGGCCTGGACCGCAACAGGATTGCTCAGGCATACCCTTTTTTAATTTGCAACATGTCATTGGCAGAAAGACAAGCAAAAAGGACGTGGCACATCGATGAGAGCAGGGCTAACCAAAAGTGAGCAACTTCCAAACTGAAACTGGGAAGCTGGCCGAGAACCGAGATCCGAGAACCGAGAACTGAGCGACAGTCCAACTGAGCAACGCCCAGCGCACGCTTTGTTGCGCCTTTTGTTGGGCTTTCTGCCATGGCCGAATAACCGAAGCAAAAACCAAAATTAGCAGCCGCAGCAGGACTACAAAAAAAAATATAAAGGACGAAATAAAAAAAGCGCAGGCAAAACAGTCAAGAGAGGGCAAATCAACAACTATTTAAGATGTACAGAAAAGAAATGGCAAAGAAATTGTTCTCGAGATGCGAGTGGATGCAAAAAGCAAAGTGAAATAGGAATATAGGGAAATGAAAGGCAGGCAAACATCTTGACCTTTTCCAACATTGGTACAAGCTCAACGAACTATTTGAGAGCACTTGAAATTGCCCCAAATAATACAAAATGAAAAAGACAAGAAGAAACATGGTAGTACTTGATACTTGATTAGCTAATTAACTAATTAAAAATAAAATACATTTTACAAATTAACTAAATGTGGAAATTATTTTTTATTTCTTAAATTGCAAGTATAATAAATAAATAAAAAAAAAAATTTAAAGGCGATTAATGATTTGTAGCTGAAATTCAATAAGAAAAAACAAAAATAATAAACAAATTCGAATTTGAAAGTACAATTAGAAAAGTCAATCAAATCAAATTTTTTAAATGGTATATTTTGTGTTAAAGATGTTATTTTTACTGCTACAAATTTGTTGATCTATTGTAATGTTGTCTTTAGCTGATAGGCCTGAAATCTATTATGCCACCCTCGTACACACACACACAGGCACACACACACACACACACACACTCGCTCATACAATGTGATAGACGATGAAAAAAGCAAAAAGTGAACAAGAGGCAGAGTCGGAGGCAGAGGATGAGGAATTGGGCGTACTACTATGAGAGGGGGGTACAGGTTGAGGATGCCCGCCCAGAATGTCATACAAATGACCCATATTAAATTTATTACGGCACAGGGAGCAGCACAATGAAATTCAATAGCTGAAAACCTAATGGCAAACAAACCAAATCGCCGACGCCTTCGACTAATATATACAGTCTATATGCATACATAAATAATATATACATACATATATATATATATCTATATGCGTACATAATGCTATTGTACAAAGAGCTATACTTAGATACCTTAGAAGTTCGGGTGTGTGTGAGGAGTGAGTGATTTTGCTGGCTGTATCAAAAGCAGCTTAAAGACGCTTGCTTGAGCCAACTTTTTGCACTGCTTGTCGTTACACTGTCATTCTGGCAGCTTTTCCAAATTGATTTATAATCCTGCCTCGAATATCCTGAACAAGAGACATCGAGTCGACGCTTGCAAAAATATCACGAGCTGCTTTCAAAGTTTTGACGAGTTGCTTCGCTTTTATATTGTAAATCTTTTCACTTTATTTATAATTTTGTTGTTGCAATTTTTGTAGCCTTTCAAAAGAGATTGTAATGAGATTTTCCAATTACTTTCCAATTATATATGCGCCACAAATAATAAGTGAAATTTTCTGTTGCTGCAACACTTGCAGGCAGTGAGGCGAACCGGCGACGCCTCGACACGTCCTTTGTCTCCGTTATCCTACAGCTAATTAAGAAACGTGAGACAAATGACAAGCGCTAAAATATTGTTTGCCAGCGCTTCAGGACGAAAGCAATACACACACACACACACACACACACATATACAAACAAATGTCAGTTATGTAAGCAGTGATCGACTATACGATACGCTGTTAACAGCCAAATAATTGATCGTTTGGGTGACACATGTTTAAATAACTGAAATAAGGTGTAAAGCAAATTTACAAAATTTCTTCCAATTATTTATTAATGATAAAAAAAGTGGTGGTTTGAAATCAAAAATTATTAATGAATATTAAAATAAATAATAAGAAATAAATGTTGCATTACTTTTGATTGCATAACTTTACATGTTTTGGTGACACATGTTTAAATAAATGAAATAAGGTGTAAAGCAAATTTACAAAAGAGCGAACTATAATTAAAAAATAAAGAAAAAATTATAAATTAATATTAAAATAAATAAATAAATAAAACATATAAAATAACAATATAACAGTATAAAATACACCTTTTTCATAGAACATAATTAATATATACATATATTTTGAATAATTGTGGGTCTTTGGTTTAAAAATTCCTTAAATTCTTAATTATTAATACAACTATTCAAAATTTGTAATACATTTTTTCTTGTTTTATGTATTTGATCAAGTCAATATTTTACAAAAAATGTTGCAAATTTTTTTTAACTTAAATATTCGCGAATATTGTACTTTAAAAATCTTAAAAAATAATAAGTAATTAAATTCTTTTATTTTATAAACATTTCTTTTTATTTTCTCTATATCGACTATTACAAATTGAGCTAAAAAATAATAATAATAATAAACAATAAAATTAGCTTTAAGTTTTAACCGCAATCAATTATATTTAATATTGTAAAATTTCTATGTAATAATAAATAAGCTTAGAATTGTTACCTCAATCAATTATCCCTTTTCTTATTCACATATTGCGCTCAAAAGTAGCTTAAGCAATTTAAAAAAAAGCAACTTAAAAAAAAAAATGATTCGCCTTTTGGCTTACTATAAATCAATAGAGTTAAAAAAAAACACCATAAAACATAACTGAGAGATAGGTTATGCGTCTTCAACTAAAGAAAATATATATATATATATATATATATATATATAATGAAAATAATATAGATTACAGAGTATCTGCTGCGAACAAACATCAAACATAAGTATTTTGTGTATGCGCTTAAGAAAGAACTCGAAATGTATTAATTATCAAGTGGACTTTGGATTCGACCTCGATTCTGGCCATCTACACACTGATCTAGACATAAATACTGAGAGTTTTGCAATCACAGCCGCTTGATTGGCATTTAAAGCTCTTTAGGAAATCTGTTGGATGACTGGGCTGGGGACTGGGGCTGGGTTGGGTTGGTCTGGCCTGGGCCGACGGCAAAAATCGAAGTGAAGTGGCTACATTCAGCCACAACTGAGCTCCTTAACGCTGCTCCCAGTCTGACATAATCCATGCAATTGTAAATTTAATAAGAACCCCGCCACTGGCCCGGTGCCGGCTCCTCCTGGACTCGGATTATGTGGGGAAGAAGCAAAGTGAAATGGAAAGCCAAGTAGTCAGGGCAATTAAGTGAGCCAAGAGGTGGGTGGGTGAGCCAAGGGGAGTGGGAGGAAGAGGAGTGTGGCTAAACTTTAAGTGTGTATCGCACATTGTACACGCTTATGGGAAAGAAAAGAAACTTTCAAGTTTCATTGTCGTTCAAGTGGCATCCACTTTGGCCTATAAATGAAGGTCGAATAGGGTTGTCAAGTGCCAATGAAGTTCTTTAAGATAAACTTCCTATGGCAACAGTATCGATGCCAGTTGCCAGCGACTGATGACACTTTAAATGAATTATCCAAATTGTGTGTATTGGGAAAAAGTAATATAATCGCGATTAAATCGTTAGTTAAACAATATTGTTTGCGCTATCAGCTTTTTGATAACTTTAGTTCCAAATAAATACTCTAAGTTATTTCTTCACGTTATAAAGTTTATTCACAACAAAAGATTTATGTAGTTAAGACGGTAAGCCACTGCTTAGTCTTTCAACAACAATAGTAACTAACGATCGATGCGCGTAATGAAGATTTGAAGCCAATTGCTAAATCTTCTTAACAACGAGAATAACTAATTACACCGATCGATCTGTTAGCGTTGTACTTAATGCGTTAACTATCAATTATCCACTATCAAGTTTATTAAGACTAGAAGCCCAATGCTTAGTCTTATCAACTATCAATTGTAGAGTGTAAACTCACTAGCTGCAGCAGCCGGCGGATCAGCGAGCGCCCTTTGTACGAGAGAGAGAGAGAGAGAGCGCTGCACAAGAGAACGCTGGACAAGAGAACGCTGCACAAGAGAGCGCTGCACAAGAGAGCGCTGCACAAGAGAGCGCGGTGAAGAAGAGCGCTGATAACGCCGGCTGCTGCAGCTCGAACTGCGCTTAACATAATTTGCATGTGTAAATGCAACTACAAATACCCTATATTTATTGAGGCACGCAGGGCTCCAAATGTCCATCAAATTAACGACAAACTAATTTGCTTCTGACGCCTACAAATATTATTCTCTAATTTTTACATATCAACTATCTATATTGATATTAATGAAAATCTGCTTATTTGAAAAAAAGTTACTAAAAAAATATATGTATTATAAATAAATTGCCATCGAAATATCGATAAAGAAATTAAATACAAATAAATATGTGTCTAATATTTATTTCGATTGAATTAAGTCAAATAGAATACAGCTTTCAGTCGACATACTGTTCCTATAGATCAGATATTAATATCGATAAATCAGCCATCAAAATGTTTCAGTATATTTATATATGTAGTATATATTATATATTACATATATTTATATATATGTTTATTTTCTTTTTATTTACTTCTTTTCAGACAAGTGTGCTGAGATTGCGCACAGTTGCATTGATGTGGCACTGCATCGACTCTATTAGGGGCAAAATGTTGCAACGCCACTTAACATGCAGCATGCAATGTTTGCTGTGGTCATCATTCTTCCCCAGCTGCAGCAGCACAATGAGAATGTTGCGCAACAGCTGCACGGGCGGCTCGAGATGCAGCAGATCACAGATGGCTCATATGGCGCCAGGGTCCATGAAATAGTACTGCGCGACAGAGGTGCAATGACAAACATACCACTGTCCAGCCGGCTGTCAGACGGACTTGCGCGTCCAGCTCCAACTCCAGCTTGCTGGCGATTCGTACAATCTTTTGGATCAAGCGGAACAATTGCAACGCTGACAGCTTAAGTTCCACACTCTGGCCGTCATGCAGAAGCTCGGGGAGCACACCTGCAATATTGATAATTACACTCAACGCTGGCCCAAGCCCGTTGTAGCGCAGCACCTGGTAGAGCAGCCACATCAACTGGTCCCGCGGTCGCTGCTGTGCCAACAGTTGCAGCAGCTGCTCGAGCAGCCCCGACTCGATGAAAGCATCCCGCATGATCCAGCCGGAGACCAGCACTTTGCTGAGCTGCGCCAGGCAACAGGTTTTGCTGGTGCCACTCACACGCTTCAGTTGCAGCACCTTACGCAAAAAGTGTGCATAGTTCCTGGCCGCTTGCAGTCGATTGTCCAGATTTTTAAGGTCGTTCACAATTGGAGTGCCCATTGAGATGAATCGAGGGATCTTGCGAACAAATTCTTAAACGATTTGTTAGTTTTTTTTCGACGTATTAACTAAAGTTTAAAATAAAAAATATATATAAATCTGATGGGGCCACTTCACAGAGCTGCGTTAATTTTTAGAATTGCAGTTGTGTGTGTGAACTGGTTCCAGTTCATTCGATCGATAGTTCGCTTGCGCCGATAGTTAGAGCAATTATTCCAATTGATTGACATCGATATTTTGATATCTGGCTCTAGTTGCGCGCGCATTTCAAATATTCCAATGCAATGTTCATTAATTGTGCCATCTACGAAATGATTTATTGGCGTTTTGATATTGATTTTGTGTTAGCAGATCTTTTAAAATGCAGAATATAACAATAAAGTTTCAAGCAAGTGGCAAATAAGTGTGTTTACTATACATGTTTCATAATAATGGAATATTTTGTTGTGAATACATTGTGTAATTACTACTGCATAGGTATTCTCAATAGTTCAAGATAGAGTAGATCATGGATTAAATACGCTGATTTGTATGTGTAGAGATATATCGATTATTAATAATTCCAATCCAGTTACATGTCATACGAAATTCACCGCAAATGCTGCCACATTTAACCGCCAAAACAGTAGAGGGTGCGTCCCTGGCGCTTCAAGGCGTAGACAACGTCCATAGCAGTGACGGTATTGCGCTTGGCATACTCAGTGTAAGTAACGGCATCCCGAATCACGTTCTCTAAGAATGCCTTGAGTATGCCACGAGTCACCTCGTAAATCAAGCCAGAGATACGCTTGACTCCACCACGACGGGCCAAGCGACGAATGGCCGGCTTGGTTATGCCCTGGATGTTATCTCGCAACACCTTACGATGACGCTTAGCCCCTCCTTTTCCCAATCCTTTTCCTCCCTTTCCACGACCAGCCATATTGTTACTGTTGTAAAATTAAGTCCTTTTCACGAATTCGTCAGATAATGCTTAAATTTTAATATATAATTTTTATTATACTTATATTGCTGTATATTTATATTTTATTATTTGCTTACCTATATTATTATCTATAATTCAAAATATTATTTTAGGAAAAATTGTGTTTGCTTGATTTAAGTTGCAATTTTTCTGACTTCTTCTGCTTAGTAGAATTTTCTACATGTCACTTATGTACATCAGGCACTGATGTATGGGCAATTATTCAATGGCATACTAAGTTAATAAGACTAAAAATGTTTTTATTGTGAAACTTCTGCAACACTTCATTCAATAACAAAATGTACTTGCTTCTTTTAATATTTAATTTAGTGTTGTACTAAGACTGTAAGATAACATCTGCTGTTGCAAGCTAAGAACTATGCACTTAATATATAAAATCGATATTGATCGATATCAATGGTGCAATCACAACCTTGAAGAAGAAGAGCTGAATCGTTCTGAATAACTAAAAGTATTTAAATTTAAATTTTGAATTATGAATTTTCCAGAATTTGAAAGGGTTCTACTAGCAATATACCTGTAAAATTTTGTTGCTATAATTATCAAATTGTGTAAAAAATTACTTAATCTCAGTTCTCTGGCCGAATTATCGAATTTTTTTTATATTATTTATTTATTTATTTAGTTAGTGTAGCTTTAAGCATGTAGGAGATATGATGCTTTATCGATTTGCGATTATCGAAATAATCCATTTTCTAGGCTCCCAGTTTTGACACTCTAAGGGTATCAATACCTTCGTTATCAGAGTATAATACTTTCTTTTTAATATTTTCATACTATGCAAATAACATGCATAAAAATAACATGAAAAAGAAAAATTAAATATTTATTTTCAGTTGGTGTTCATTTTAGAAACATTTATTGAACCAAGGAAAAATGTAAATAAATTATTACATAAAATAAAAATTACAGTTTCTAAAAGAAAACCAAAATTTGAGCCGCTGACTACATTTAAATTATCAAATCCCTTCCCATATGATATTTAAGTACGATAATTGAATGTATGGCGAATCTATGCAAATGAATATTTTATATTTGTATGAATTTGAAAAGTATTCGTTGTTATTGTTGGCCAATTGCCAGTTATAACGCAAAAAGTTGGTGCTATTACAGCGATTTTCAATTTATTTTTCTTTTTATTCGCATTTAACTTTGCAACAACTTTTTTGTATGATGTGTGTGTGCGTGTGTGTGTGTGTGTGTGTGCGTGTGTGTTTCTGTGCGTGTGCGTGTTTTTCTGGTGGGTGTTGAATTTACATTTCGCAAACTAATTGTATGTAAATATGTCAAATGTGTACCGACAACACCTGCATGTGTAATTGTGTGTGTGTGGTGTTGTGGTATGTGCATGCGTGTGTGTGTGTTGCACACGTATTTGTATTGCATATTGACAATTTCATAAATGCGGTAACATTTTCAATTAAATATGCGCAACGCCGCAAACACAGCTGCACACCTGCCTCGCCCATCTGTTCACGCTGACGCCTATAACCACACCCACGCCCAGTCCATCAATTCAACAGTAAGTCGATTGAAAAAGTATATATATATATATATATATATATATTTATATATATATATATATTTGTGTGTGTGTGTGTGTGCAGGTGTGCAGCTTTTGGTCGGTTACAAATTGCAAATCAATCAATAAATAATTGAAATGAAAATCATTTTGCTGGTTCCAACTTATCTTCCAAACCGCTTCCCCTCTCATCTCCTCACTTCTCTTCTCTTCTCTTCTCTCTGCTGGTTTCTCTGCGTTACGCTTCGTTTTGGCAGCGTATGCAAATGGGCAAAATTGTGTACATCTATCACTCGATTCGAATCGGAATCAGAAACGAAAGCGGCAGACAGGCCGGCATATACCCCCCACACACACTCCCACACACACTCACACACACACACACACACACTCACATGCAGACAGAGCAATCGAATTGGAGGAATGCAGCGAGTAGCAAGGCGAGAACCGAAATTCCGAGTCGTGAGTGCGTTTCCAGGTGTGCCGGATTAGTGATGAGACAACTGATGTACATATCTATGGATGCATAAGGATGTATTTCTCTCCCTGTCTCTGTCTCTCTCTCTCTAACTCACTCTCTCTTTGAGTTTATTTTTTTTGGGATGCGATAACTACAGAAGTGATTTGTTGGAGCAACTGATATTCCCTAAACTGTGATTAGTCTGCACAAGTCTGGTAAGGTAAAAGGCACAAGATTTGCATCATATTCAAATGCATTTCTCTTTACTCCACTGAAAAGATGGATATTTTTTTTGTAGTTTTTTGCAAAGATGAATAATTTAATTTTATATCACAGGGATTGCACTATAATTGCAAATTGGAATTTAAGTAACTTGTAATTGTATTCAATCACTTATTTAAAATATATAAAAAATATGCAAGTAAATTAGTGTATTCTATATGGATGAATCGAATATATATTCCATTAACTTTAGTCATTAACAATTTAATGAATATGAATATGAATATGAAATATTCAAATGTTCTTTAAAAGTTGCTCAGTTCTGTAATTTATAAATTCAATCTTTATTCAATTTGAAGTATTTCATAAATTTCAAAAGCAATGGAAATTATAGAGTTAATCTACTTTTGAAAAACAATAAATAATAAATCAAAGCATTTTTTTCTTCGAGAAAGATAGTATTTTTTATCTGCCCAAAATTTATATGTTTAACTAATATATAAGATCATTTTGTACTTTATTGTTCATTAACTGTTATATTCTAAATTGGTTGACTAAGAATATGTGTGAAGTTAAATAGATGTTTTATCAAAAATATATGTTGAAAGAAGAACAATTAATTATCATCTTTGAAATAATTGTATCGCGTCATTAGTGTATTTCAGATATAGTAGAGTGATTTAGTGGGACATCTCTAGAATGGGTGGTGGAATGAGAATCCGTTGTGGAATGAATGGATACAAAATATGTTAAATTACCAATTTCAAAAATCTATTTGGCAATCTTTCAATAAAGCGATGATGCCCCAGAGCAGATTCGAGTGTGTTTCGCCCATTTTTAAATTGAAAATTCTATAAAATTTGTTTAAAAAAAAAAAATGAAAGAAGAGAAAGGAAAAAGACAGACTATAGCTATTGGTGAATCGTCTCCGATTCCAACTCCTACTCCTACTGCTACTCCTAGCCTGACAACCCAAGCTATGGCCACGGGTTAAATTTAATTTCAAAGTTCGCTTTTGTTTTTGGCTGCGCTTCGTTTTTGTCGTTATGGCCAAATCCCGCACAAATCCTTTGAGCCAGCACACGAACAGCTGCTTTGGCCCAGTACTACGACCAGAACCAGAACCAGAACCAGGACGATGATGTTGCTCACTTGTTCATGCTGTTGTTGTTGTTGTTGTTGTTGTTTTAAGCGCTTTGGTTGCAGATTTACGCACCAGCAAATCGTAGAATTTATTTGGGATGTGGGTGGTGTTTTGCGCGGGGGGCAGGGCGGTAAAATGCGCTGGGCGTGGCGGTATTTTCAATTTTGTCGCTGCACTGCGAGAGGCGTGCCATTTTGGCGAGCATTTCGAACGGGACAAAAACCCAAAAACCGTAACCAAACCCCACACACCCAAAAGCCTCAACCACTTTTCGGAAGCCCCACAGTCTGGGCCAGCCTGATCTTGATTGCATTTGCCAAATGGCAACACCAAACTTGCACCCATCCGTCAGTTTGGTGACAATCTAATCAAGCCAAGCGCCTCAAACGACCCCAGCGGACCAGGAGCTATTCATATAGATACTGGATAATGGGCTCCTTAGTCGATGCAACAAACTCTATATCTATATATGCATATATAACCTGTTTTGTGGCGCTACCAGAGCTCTGCATAAAGAGTGTTTGTCAATTTTTTGAATAATTTGTTGAAACACTTTTTTAACAATTCGACTTTTTTATTTAAATCTATTAAAGTAAATATATTCATTCGACTTTTTTATTTAAATCTATTAAAGTAAATGTATTCATATTAATATGAGTATCATATGCATAATTACCAAGTTAATCACCAAAAGCCACTTCACATTTCAATATACTTATTTATTCACCAATTAAGTAAGCCTTTTTATATAAATTTTTTTGTAATTTTTTTTATATACATCTTTGGGCATATATACAAAACACAATTAATTCACACAGAAAAAAATTATTTTGAATTTGAAAAGTCACCCTATAATGAAAATTGCACTGTAACTAGGTAGAAAAGCTTACTAATTACTATATATAAATATAATGTGTATGGCGTAAATTAAAATTTAAATTAGAATAAATTAATTAAGGTAAGCAATTTGTTTTGAAATTGTTATTCGTTGCACGCTAGCTTTTTATTCTTTTTTTTCACTCATTAAGTATAGTCTTCCTTTTTTTCTGTTTTTTTTTTTTAATTTTATTTTTTTAATTTGGATTTCAAAATCACAAAAGAAAATTGATTTCTATAGGATACGGTACATTACACATTGCTTAGTCTAAAAAAAATATATGTACATATAAAATTAATATGCTTTGAAAAAATCGTGCTTTAATGAAAATATTCCTTAAATCTTTATAGTTTTTCAAGTTTTTAATAATAATATATATTTTAAGTACATATTGGAAAATAATAAATTATTTCAATTATAAAGATAATTTTATATTTTCTTAATATTAATTTCTTATATTTATGAAATATTTATAATTTTTATTTTTAATTAAATAAGTATAAGCATAAGTCTAAAAATAAAATGCAAAACATGTATTTAGAATTGTTAATTATATAATCTTTTCAAAAAGTAATACCAATTTTTTTCCGACAGATTTTCATTGTAGTTAAACTTGAAGCAGGATAATGTGTAGGGTGAAAGGGGGATAATGTCCTGGCTACAGGGTATTTAGTGCAATATAATATTTTGCAGCTTTGCCTCGTTTTTTCTTTGTAGTTTTTAAGTTCCCTGCAGCTGAAGTTTTATAAAGTGCCAATAGGGAGCCAAAGAGCCAAAGAGTTGTACGCAAAACAAGTGTCGCCATAAAATCAATTGCTGCTTGCGCGTGCCGTTTACGGAATTGAATGGAGGAGACAGAGACTGTTGCAAATGGCAGTGGGGAGGGGTAATAAGGATGTTGCAAATAGGGATGCGGATGCATTTGGTACACGTGCTGCACTTCACATGAGTGTTTCATGTGTGGGTTCCAGCTGTTTGGTCAGTATTTTTTTTTTTTTTTCGTTGTTCTGGCAGAGTAGCAATTGCTTGTATGGAAATGAGATATTTTGTGGTTTGTGGCACGCTGGCGTTGGTGCACGTTCACATTCGAATGCGGTTGAAATCTGCATTAACTATCGCAATTAGTGCAAAATTTCGCATAAATTATGTAAATAATAGTTTTTGGCGCACTTTCTATGAAGTGTTGTTGAAAAGCATTTACAAAATTTGTTGCAGGGACGAGTGCTTGTGCAACCTAAATGCTACTTGCCACTTGCATAATGCAATTGAATTTAACATTTTATAATGCGATACTTTTACATCCAATGGTTTGTGTTGAGCATCATTCTTGTGACATTCAGTTTAATTCATTTTCAATTATATCAACATCTTTTAACCATTTCTTTAATGTTATAATATACACAAAGAATTATAAAATATTATTATTATATTTAATGTATTACAATCTTACAAGTTTTCTGAAACTTTGTCTGAAGATAGATAGATAGAGAGGATAGCCATATTTTTTTTATTAATAACCTTCAAAATTATTGGGATGTAATATTATTTACTTTAATTTCTATCTATCCTCTAAGTGAATGTTTTATTATTATTGCTTTCCGATTAGGAAGAAGACGCAAACTAATTATCATTATATTGTTTAGTTAATTTTAAGATAAATAATAGCTTATGTAATTCCTGATTGCTTAAGCAACATAGTAATTAAATATTTTATTTAGTGTTTAGAAAATATAATTATTAAATAAATGTTGTATATAATTATGATTGAGTTCTCTTTTGTTGTAAATTGTAAAAGAGAGAGCATCTAGTCTTCGGCTTGTGTAGTTTCTATATAATCTACTTGTTTGTTGGATTTGTGCACTATTTACGAATAGATGTTTGTTTAGATATTTTGGATATTGATTGTCTGCTCGCCGTGTGTTGTTTCGCTTGTTTACTCTAAATTCCGTTTAAATGAATATATGTGTAATTAAATTTTAATTAGCCGTTCTGTTTAATTGGTATTTATCTAGTTCAGGTTAAGCGCATGTGGCAAATATATCTCTATTAGATGAATGTTCATCTACTTGCATACCTGCAAAAAATAGCAGACCAATCTTTTGAACCGCTTTTTGAAAGGGACTTTGGCCAATTCTTGGCAATGGGTATGTTGGCAAGGTGGTAAGGGTATTCCCTCTAACTTTTCTCATGCGCCATTTAACTGTAATCAATTAATTCATTATTACTCGAGTTCTGCTTTCAAAACCCGCCACTTTGCTTTATTGCATGTTGAAGTTGCTTTTCGTATTTGTTCTACCTTGTTGCAGAGGAGCTACAGCGGGGTTGGTGGCTTGGAGGACAGTCCTCGGGTCAGGAGAATTCCCATTTAGGGCCAGTGCTTGCAGTGCAAAAGCAATGCAAACATGTCGGCAAGTTTTGCAAAGCTACTTTGCCACCCGGTTGCAAGACCACTTATTTTTATCTCTGCTTCCATTTTTACCTCAGGTCTCACGGGCAGCATTCCAACCAGACAGACCAGCAACTGGGCCAAATCCTTCAGCATTCATGTGAAGCGCTCTCTGCTCTCAAGGTTCTGTCTCAGCTCTCGCTTTTCCACGAAACGGAAAATACCTGGTACATTTTAGAATACGAATTTAAAATGGAACTTAACCAAAAATCTTCGTTTGCAATTAAAGTGTATTTTTAATCTCGAGGTATGATTAAAGAAATGTGAGAATGTTGATTCACGAACAATTTAATTTAAACTTAATACAACTCATAAAACACACAATTAAATTAAATAAAATAATTAATAAAATTTAATTATAATGCATTTTAAACTAAAATATGAAATTTAAAATTGTTTTAAATATGTATGCAAAATTTGACAATTTTTGCAAGGATTGAAAAAACCTCAGACAAAATAAAAAAGATGTTGTACAAAATATGCCAAGCCACAAATTAAATCGAAAATATTATCAACAAAACATGACAGAGTGTAAAATGTTAAACAAAATTAAACTGAGGAATCTTTTTGCCAATTTATTTTTTCTTGTTATCACAATTTCTTTCCTTTTGGAAGAAAACACATTTAATTAGGAATGTCACTCTCTGCAATCTCAGATCAAGAACGAAATTTAGAAGTAGAAGAGAATCAAGAATATTTATTCAGGAATGTAGTTTTTGTAAATCTCGATTAAGTCAGTCAGTCTGACAGTCGGAAGAAACAATTTTATTTATACAAAAATAATTTCTAATTTTCCGGAACAAAAAGAAAATGTGAAAATGCTATTTAAATTGGTGTTTATAAAATAATGTGAAGGTCTTTGTTTATATTTTTTAAATAGCTCAGTCAAATAATTATATGTGCAATTTTTACGAATGTGAGATTTGAACAAATTAAAACTAATGTGAAATTAATGTGTAATAAAAATTAAAACAAAAACCAGCTTCTGTTTTTATTGTTGGAGAAGATAATTTAAATTAAGGAACTCAGAATAAGATAATCTAAAAGCTGATGCTTGTTGGGAGGCCAAGATTAACAAATTCAAACCGTTTCAACAAATTGAGTAACTTTTTTTTTGACTTCTTTGTTTGGTAAAGTTTTATGAAAACATTTAAGATTTTTGTACTTTGCTGCACTTGCTCCTGCTCACAGATAATCTCCATAACTTCTCGGATAGCACTAAGTAACTCCGTCTTACCTTCCAGCATTGGGTTAATAAACGCTCTGCAATAAGCCAAGCTTTTCATGAGTCTTAGCTGGTTGTACTGCCCTTGTAACCTCTACCATAAGTACTCATCGCTTGCGATAATATCTTGGAGACACCCCTCATTCCCCCACTTCCTCTTCCTCTTTCCTTGCAACATTTCGTTGTTGTTTGACTTGATTGTTGAGCTCTAAAACGCTTTGCGACCAAAAAAAAAAAAACAGAAGAGAAAAAAAAACTTTTGCCCATTGCTCCAATGCTATTAATGTCGGAAGCCACTAAAAACCATTCTCCTACCACGACCACTCCCACTTCCATTTTCCACTGCCTCAGTTGCCGCCCCCTAATTCAAGAGCATCCTCGAACCACATTTGTTCCTCTTTTCATACGCATTTCGCATTCGCCACATCGAATGTTGTTTTTATTGTCGCGGCTGTTACAATTTTCATTACATTAACCATTTGCCATGCCCATCCCCATTCCCATCCACATTTCCACTCCACATCCCCATTCCCATTCCTCTCCTGACTGTGCTGCAATGCGCTTCAATTGTACTTCTTGTTGCTGTTGTTGGCTTTTGTTGTTTGCTGTTTGTTTTTGTGTTCTAATGCCAGCTACTTTTTGCTGATGTTTTACAGCAACGCTGTTGATTCTGCAGTTGCTGCATCTTCCCCATGCCCCACCTACCCCACCTACGCCCAACTCCCACAAAAGTTTTGCGCTGTTGTCGCTAAGAGAAAAGTGAAACGAAAGCAAAAGCAAAAGCCAGAGCAATCCAGCTGAGTTGGCTGAATGGCAACCAATTGCCAACTATTTTAGCAGCTTCCTTCGCAGTCCAACTGCCAACCTTTGGCACCTTAACAACCCGTGCCCCCCGCCCCGCAAACTCCCTTCTTCTTCGGCTCGCTCCGCATCAATCAATGGGCATATGATAGCCCCAAAGTTGCGGACCAGACATGTGCAAGTAAGCTGCGCAGCTCATCGCTGACCCCGCTCAGTTCGGGTCAGGTGAAAGCGGTTTTATAAAGCAATAAAATATATATATGTATATGTATAAAAAAAAACCTACTAACCCCTGCGAACACACACCTAACCTTTTCTCAGGCCAATTGTTGGACGAGGGGGACTGATTTGGGAATTTGGCAGAGGTTGAAAGTCTGGAGCAGGAGCCGGGCACTGTCAACGGCCTGTTGGCAACCTTTTTAAAGAACACCGCATGCGGGGGTGGTAAGAAAAGATTTCGATTTGGATTGAAAATTTTCTTAGGGCAGGGTTGCCATAAGAACAAAATAATTACTTATTAAAAAAAAAAATTAAATAAAATAAAAATTAAAAAAAAATACAAATAATGTTCTATAAAAAAGTTAAGCTTCGTAATCAATAGGAATTGAATTTCTGCAATTCCTATTAAAACATTAAACAAGGTAACCCAAAAATGTATGTAAAATAGGTAAGTGGGTAAATAAAATATAATTTTGATTTAGATTGCTTCTCTTTATTATTGTTTATTTTTAGAAAAAAAAAAATTTTTAAGCGTCTAACATATTTAAATAATAAAATAATAGACATAATAAGTGCATGCTCCTAATCAATAGACAATTTGATGAATTTGGAGAGAACGTTAAGCGATGCTTTTATGAAGTAAATCATTTCAAATGAAGAGTTATTGGAAATTATCTGGAATATAGATATGAACTTTTAAAAAGCGTTTATTTTATTTTATATATTTGTTTTTGTATTTAATAATTTGTTGTGCATAATTTTTAAGGGATTTAAGTATGGAAAATGGCCAGCTTGATGGTCGTAAGCGTTGAGTCTTTGTATTCTGTACATAACTATGGAAAATAATATGTTGATGGTAAAATCTTTTATATACAAATTCAAATGAAGTTTTTTTAATGTTGAAAGGTTTTTTCTTAAAATTTATTGCACTAATTAAAGCACATTTTCACAATACTGTATGTATTTATGTGAATTATTCATGCAAATTATGATATATTTATTATTTAAATATGTTTTAATTATAAAAACGAGTTCAATGAAAAATATGTAATAATGTAATTTTTATTATTGTTATTGTATTAATTTATTATTCTTTATTATTCTACTTTCTATGTGATAACTTTCCCAGCTCACCTCGTTCAAATTTGAGCCTGATTATGTTTGGTTTATGTTATTTCGGGCTCATTCAGATTCTCCGCCTTCGCCTCCGTCTCCGTCTCTATCTCGATGGGCTCGGACTGAGCTTGGGCTTGCCCTAAAAGATTTATGTGCGTAAATTTCATGCTGACGGCATCAGGTGATTTAACACTTTAGATAACTTGGAACAGTTTATAGTCGAGCCCATCTCTCCATTCACCAACTACCCCAAACAACAGCAACAACAACAGCAAAACAAACAAACATGGCAAGTTTCAATGAAGGGATGGACAGGGACGGGGGGAGATGGGGAGGGTGCCGAGTTCGTTGGACAAAAGTTGTATTTTTATTATTTTATTTTATTGCGCTTACATCTTTAAATATGTTTGCTTGGCTTGTTGCCACACAGCCCATCCCCAAGCACCTCACAAGTGATGAAGAGGGGGTTGGCTGTGGAATTGATGTGTCTGTTGGGGTCATAAAAATTACAAAAATTTCTTCGGTCTTTCTAAGCTGATTGTGTGCGATTTGTGAGCATCGGCGCCAGGTCCTTTTTTGTAGATAGCCCGGCGAACGATATAAATTATATTGAGCGCTTTGAATTAGTTTTTTATGTGGCACTCATATAGAGTGAGAAATGAAATTAGATACGTGCGTAGAGTTGCCTAGTCCCATTGTGCACGACTGTGATTCGAGATCCAAAAAAAAAAAAAACTCCCTCCCCACAAAATTATTTATATTTCCACTACTTTAAGATCTATTTTTTATACACTTTAAATGCTTAGCTGGGCTGCATGCAACACACAATGCACCACAAATTGCAATGCGGAAAGAGAATCCCTTAGGGGGGGGAAGGGGCATCTCTTGGCCATCGCTGGCAACCCCTGGGCCCACAACTGTGCAATCGAAGCACAACAATGGCGAGCAATTACCACCCCCTCCAAACCCCCCACAGACACACCCACACCAAAAAAAAAGGGGGCGTGAGATAAATACAGAAAAATTGAACACGAAAAGGGCAAAGCGCAAAGCGGGAACTGGGAATAGCGAGAATAACATCGAATTGTTAAGAAACTGCAAACTGCAAACTGTAAATCCATTAAACCACAACAAGATGGGGGAACAGCGACTACGTAAAAAGACAAGCAATGGGTGCGAAAAGGAAAAAAAAAAAAAAAACCAACAAACGAACAGACGAACAGATTGGTAAGGGAGTGCGAGTGGGAGGGGGACAGAGGAAAACTATTTTAAATCGCCTTCGTCGTGGGGAGTCCAGCTGACAAACACAATTGACTGGAAATTGTTGTACTACCAGTGAATTTGCAAAAGTGTGTGTGTGTGTGGGTGTGTGGATTAGCTCTTAAGAATGGAGAGCTAACGGCATTTGCTTGGGTAAGCATAAAATATGCAGCAGTTTGGCATGCATACGATTTTACCACGTTATAATCTCAAATAGCCAACAGGCTTAACTAGCTTAACAGCATAGTTAACTCTTTACGTGGCTCTCCCATTGCCAGAAGTTGCCTACGGATCGCCTGGCAATGAACAGCTTTTGATGTCTTCCAGCCTAAGAGCTTCTTCTAGTAATTTCCCTTTGTCGCTCTCTTTGTTAGCATTTGTTTAAGGATCGCCTGGCACTTAGGAGACACACAGAGGGTCAATCCAATCTGATAACCCCAGTTGGCTGATTAATAAAGTGGAATTAATTCCATAATTTATGTAAATGTTATGTTTATGTAGTTTATATACTAAAGTAAATCGGTTGACTTATATTAGTTTTTCAACTGAGACCCCGAAGGACCGAAAGCAGAAATTGTTTTTGTACAGATTTTAGGTTAGTACACTCATAAATATATTAAAACTACCCAAAATTTAAGAATATCACTTCTGGCACTAATGCTTAGTCAATTATTTGTAATTCGGACAAAAAATTTCTAAAATTTTGGTTAAAATTTAAGCTTCTTAAAACTATTATAAAAAATGTAGGAAAATATTTATACTTTCTATTGTGTTTTTTTTTAATCATGTGTGTACATTAAAGAATTCTTATACTACCTTCGTTATCAATCATTTTATTAGGAAACCTTTATCGTATTTAAACAAAATAAACTCATATACATTATTAGGTAAATTAGCCTAATTAAAAGCCGAGCCTGTAAATTGAATTATTTGATTCTCAATCTTGGAATGGATCTAAGGTTTACATTTCTACTTTTTATAAATCATTTTCTTAATAGTAAAAAATATTTCTAAAAAAAAAACTGCCGCTTCAGAGAAAGCTTTTCTGAATTGTAGAGATTTTTTTGCTAATATTTTGAAATAGAAATGAAAATGAAAATCGATCTAAGAAAATGTTTTTTATTTTAAGGGAGATTTTTTCTTTAGTTAACAGTGTATTTATTATTTTGATATATATTTTGAATGAAATAGATTCAATCGTTTTTATCTTTAGTTGCGTTTAGGGTTTTAATAAAAAAAAATTAATTTATATTATTTTTAAAATATTATTAAAACTAATTTAAGTTTATTTCTTTGTGAATGCATTTTAATTCTGAATTCAGTCTATTTTACAGTCTAAAAATTTAAGTTATTCAAAATGTTAGCCCACTAGGAAATCTATCAATAGCTTAAGGTTATTCACATTAATCCTTTAACAGCAAACCGCAGTGACTCCAATGCCCACAGCCCCACCCCCATTCACCAAAACCTCAACCCCACCCCTCCCCCAATTCGATGAGAGTAAAAAATTCACCCTTTCGCAGGATGCCATTTATTTGTCTGCTTGGCATCTGCTGCTTTCATATCTTAGCATGCGGTTGCTGAGCTGCTCTGCTTCCCCCTGGGATATTCGTCTTCTTCTTATTAATCTACTTCCACGTCTTCTTCTTGCTGGCTACCTTAAAAATTAATTGAAGCATCACTAGCGGCTAATATTGTGTATTAAAAACCAAGCAACAGCAACAACAACAACAACAACAAATTGTTGAGCATAAAACATGCAATGGCCACCAACAGAAGCGTAAAACTTTATACATATACATTCTAACGGTTTCCTGCTTAGAGTAGAGTAGAGTAGGGTAGTGGTCGGCTGGGAGAGGTGTATGGTGCGGGGGTGGGGGTTGAACTTGCAAATTGCCTGAATGCGTTGCCATTTGTCAGTCTTAGTTGTTTGGGGCTCTGGAAATGTTTTACAATAAATTCGACAAACATTTTGGGTTTCCGAGTTTATTAGCTGTCGGCCGGTGCCTGCTGCGGTCAAGGAGCAACAAAAACAACAACAACAAAATTGACCTACGCACTCACTAACCCCCCCACCCACACTTCCCACCCCCACCCCACATCTCATTCATTCATCTTCATTGTGAAGCGTCGTCAAATCAGTGTCCGGTTTTTTGAATTTCAGCATTGCCAGCTGCAATTATTTAAGAAGAGCAATCGTACTCATGCTGCGCATGCCTTAGCTCTCTTAAGCTGTGCGGCGCTCTCTTTACCATGGCATTTTAATGCTGCTTATTGCACTTTTGGCACGTTTCCACTGTGTTCGTTCGTCTGTTGCGCCTAGGACAATGTTTTTCTTATTGTATGCCGTTCGTCTGTGTCGGCTTCGGTGCGGGCTTCGTGCGTGTACTAAAAACAAGCACGAAGCGCACGGCGAAGGTCGTCGGCCATAAAATGCGCATAATGTTTTGCGGATGTGTCAGTACACGTTTGATATTTGGCGCGACAGTAGCGACAGTAGTTGCGGCGCAACGGTAGCGGAAGCGTAAACGTAGCCTGTCCGCGACGTATTATTATTCGTCGGCATGGCGAGCGTAAGAAACGTAAATGATGTGTTGGCGTTGCAATTGTAACGGTAAAGTCGGATCAAACCGTGTGTTTGTGTGTGTGAGTGTTAAGTGTCCGAGTGAAGTGCTCTTCAAACTGTATTAACATATTTAAATACGAGTAATACATACATACATATATATACATATATATGCAACAACTGGATTTGACGGATACGCGGGTTACGCTTTAAACATCCAATTAGGTAACGTAACGTAACGTAAGGATTGATGCTGTCTCTGTCCCTCCCCCTTTTTATGAGCTCTTCACTAAAAGTTCAATTTCCTGCGTTGCTTTAATTGAAGCACATTGTACACACACACACACACACACTCACTCACACACACAAGCAGACAGGCTGACTTTGGTCAGTCATTAGTCATTTGCTCATTTCCGCAAACGCAGCCGGACGCACAGCACTTGTCAGCCAATAAACAAGCGACGGCAACGCAGACAAGCGGAACAGTTTGTTGGGAGGGGGGATTGAGGCTAGGGGTAGGGGTAGGGGAAGTGAATCTCTTTGAATGAGAAACGCTTAAATCGAGGCGAGGACATTTTCATTTTGAGGTCCTGGTGTTTTGTACACATGTATACAAATGTGTATGTGTGCATGTGTGTGTGTGTGTGTGTTGAGAGATCAAATGCTAGTCTGGCTTTGCCAAATGCATTGGCCATTTCTAAATGGCCGTTTTTGTTGTGCCTCAATTTCTATGGCTTAAAAAGCAAAACACTTTGATTTTCTGTGTGTTGCATCTTGAAATGTGGAAATTATGCAGAGTTGTATTAGAACCAACTTGGACTTGTTTCCTGAATATCCTCTTGGGTTTCATGAATTGGAGTGCAAATGTGGTAATTGTGGCTTAATTTCTTAGCTTGTTTTGCAACTCAAATGGGTAATTTCTTTTAGTCTGTTTTGAACATTTTCCTTCTGAATGAACACAATTCAGAAAAAAGCTGATAAGACTATTCATAATGTGTATATATATCTATATATGTATATTTTGTCTGCTTGCAAAAAGACTGATTAATTTAAAAAATATATACATATATATGACTACATTTTTCTCTGAATCTATTTTAAATGTCAGGAAATTATATTTGAATTTGTTTATATATTTAATATACAAAAATAGGTTACTAAATGAAAATGTTATCTCTTTTTTAACTTGCCTATCTACTATAAACAATTTTATTTTAGCAATAGTTATTTTTCCTCTAAAAATAAATATATATTTTGCTATTTTTTACTTTGTATTTATTTTGAAGATTTTCTTTCTAAAGGAATACTTTTTTTCTTAAATACTACTTAAATAATGCTTATATTTATTAAAAACTATTTAAAGAATGTTTCCATATATTAAATACTATTTAAAGATATTCCAAGTTGAGTGAATTGGATTTTTACTATAAAATAAAATATTACTAAGCGGATATTATCCCTTCGACTGGGAATGGAATTGAGTTAAGGTCAAAACTATTAGGGCTTAGCTGAAAAATAGCTATTTACTGCTTAGCTTTTATATGCGAATTGATATCACTCAGATTGACTATTTAATATCTCTGATATTTTAAGATATATCGTTTTTGTTTTTTTGGATTGCCAGGTGTTGAGTCTTCGTGTCTCTGGGCTTTAACTTATCATCATCGAAAGTGGAACGCTTTAGAACACTGGCAGCTGGATATGTGTCATACATTCATTGCGGAATACAATAAGCGAGGCAAGAACAGCAACAGACACAAGAACAACACACATACATAAACACACACACACACACATACAAACCTGTACACACATAAAAATGCAGAAACGGACACGTTAACAATGGAGGAGTGCCGCCTTCTCCGCCCACTCTCTGCAACTACTCAACCTGTGTCGCTATAGAACACCCCCCCTCCTTGGCAACAACCGCCGCCTCTGTTCACAGCTCTTCTCTTGAGCTAACCCAGTTTGTTGATGTTGCTTCACGGCCTGCCTTGGTGCCGTTATATTTCTTTTTATGGCTTGACTGACTGCCCGCAAAACGACGAAGACAAACCTCAGTTCTGGAACCTCCCCCCACCCGGGCAACCTCCTACGCCTTGTCTGAGAGGAACCCACAAAAAGCAGCAGCGCTTTGATGGAACTTGTTTTTTTGTAATTGTTTTTTTGTTGTTGTTGGTGATTCATTTTCTTTCTTTGCTTCCTTTTTTTTTGTGTTTTTCTTATGTGGAGGAGGATTCCCAAAGAATTCCCGTTCTCACAGTTTTCGCCAGTTGTTTCTAGGCCCTGGGCCATTGTCACGTAAATCTCTGACTGAAATTAGCCTCGTTGACAAAAATATGCCTGCTTACACATTATTTGTACAAACAAATAGACAGGCTACCGTTATGGCTTAGGGTCTAGCAAGGGTGGGTCGGAGAGGGATGCGAGGGTGTGTTGGTTCGGGACACCAACAAAATTTGCATGGGAACTGCGACAGTTGTTATTGTTGCTATTGTTCCTATTGTTGTTAATGTTGTTGTTGTTGTTGTTATTTGGGAGTTCGGCTTTTGCCTTTGGTCTTTGCTCCTTGCTCTTGACAGTAGTTTTTCACCCCAAAACTATGTTTTGTTTTATTGATCTGTTTATGCTTTTGGCCTCGGACAATGCGAGTTGTGCTATGTCAAATCGAAATAAATATGAAAAGGAAAAACAACATAAAACCCTGAAGAAGATTAAATACACTAACAGATTCGTTGACCTTATTTATTGTTCATAACTATATTTCTAAGTTCGTGTCTTTCTAACAGCACATGTTTTTCATTTCTTAATTTCAATTATACGTTTAACAAATTTTCAAATATTTGTTTAATATCTAAGAGTTTTTTTAAGTACACATAAATAAATGCAATAATTTAATTTAAAACAATCAATGAGAGTTTTCTTTTTAAATTACGATTTGCATTTCTACAATTTAGAAAATTTTTCTATTATTAAGGAAAATATTTCTAAAAAATAGAAAAAAGTTCTTTTTTTTTTTTAATTTTGTATACAGCTAAAAAATGTTCTAAGAACAAGAACAATTCGTTGTCTATTATTTTATGCCGTTTCCTCTATGAATTTTTAAGATTTACTAGTATGCTTTGAATTTTATTTAAATAGATAATATTTTTTTTACAAATTTATTTTGAACCCCTGGAAAAAGAAAAAAAAAACATTTAAGAATAATAATAAATTTAAAGTAGCCTCTTTCAGAGTGTGGAAACAATTTCTGGCTGAGTTTTCTCTGCCACACGAGCAACCCAAATCGCAATGATATAGGTTCAACTGGCACCGTAAACTACCGGCGTAATGGGAAAAGCCTCTCAGGAATGGTTACTGCGCAGAAAGGCGTGAAAATTATAATAAACAAGGATTTCCTTTATTTTGTTGTCTACTATTTTGGGTAAAGCAGGCATCGTCTAGCTTGGCAATGTCTAAATGTGAGTTTTGTTGTTAGGCAGGTCTATTGCATCTAATTAACATTTCATAAACAAATAAATACAAGCAAATAAATACAAACTGACTGACTGACTGCCTGTCTGCCAAGCACCCAGCAAAAAACTGTCAGTCAAATCTGGCCATAAGCACAGACATTGATGTCTAGTAGGCGTTTACAAGGACTCAAAAAAATAAACAAAAAAAAAAAACCTGGAAATGATTGAATACCTTTGCCGGCCCACGAAAACGTCAGACATCTGATTTTTCCGGAAAATTGCTCATTTCGAAATGATTATAGCTCCTTAGGCATGAGTAATGTGATGTTTTAATCATGCATAAAATATTTACAAATATTTGAATTATGATACCTTAAGGTATTTTATGTAAAGTATGTTTTTAGAAAGCTTAAGAAAAAGAGGTTTTCAAATTTCCTTAACTGTACTAAGTCGATAGGCTATTTAAACTTAACTTATTTATGATAGTTGATTTTTAAGCCTAGTCTAACAATTGGCTTAGAATATTCTAGTTCCACTATAGTATAATCTTAGCTTAACTCTAAATATCGCTAATTTGACCAAATTAGCCCCTAATTTGAATATTACTTTGGTATTTGCAGGCTAAAATGAAATTACCTGGGCATTTATCATTTCCATTCAAATGTTGACCATTTTCCACATTTGGCATATGCCACACTGCCTGTCAGATGCCAAGAGTGAAAGCGATCCGAGCCAAATAGTTCACATTAAGGTCAACTACAGAATAACCAACTAATCAAGCGATCGGATTAATAAGTAGCCCTGTCTATCAGCTATCAGCTTATCTGCTGTCCAGTATTGAATTTTATGTCACACGCTGATTGACTTTTAATTACGACTACGAGAATGAGTATAGGTATGAGTATGGGTATGAGTATGGGTATGAGTATGAGTATGAGGATGAGTATACGAGTACGAATAGAAATAGGAATATGAGCGACCCATTTTCTGATTGATTGATCTGTCCAGTGCGATATTTCAAGGGAGGCACCGGATCGTAATTCTGGCAAATGCGTTAAATGAGTTAAATTAGTAAATCCAACTAATTGAGAATTGTGTAAAAACATGTTTAGTCTGAATAAGGAATATACAAATGCATAAGGCATATGTATATATGACTGATTACTAAATGACTAGACTCATAAGCTTAACCTTTTCAATATTAGCTTGATTTGCATCTTTTGTACCACTTTTTTCGTATCATTTGTAGCAGGTAACATAACATCTGTAACAAAGCATAAAATGATGTATATCGATATCGATAAATACGAATGGTGCGATTACCAGTTTGAAGAGAGCTCAATCGTTGTGAACAAGTAAAAAAAATAGCAGACGTTTTTGAAAGTGGTTAAAATTTTGATTAAACCTGCAACATCAACAAATAAAACGTTATATTTACTCAGCCACAACTTAATAAATTATTATATTCTTTAATAATCTGTACAAATTGTAATAATCGATTGTACAACTCAGTTAGATAAAATCACATATCTGAATTGGGCATTCTAAAAATTACTTTTTCTATTATTTTATTTGACAACAACAAGTTAGCGATTTGCGAAAATTATAATTTGATCAAAGTGTGTGTGTTTGGCGGGGGTGGAGGATGGGTGTGTTTGGTAAGCACTGCATTTAACCGTTATGTCAAACAAATTTCACAAATTTGTGCGAAAGAGAAGAAATAAAATAAAGTTGGGAAATCGAATATTATCCAGATAGTGCAAAAGATCCATTTACGTGATGTCGGAAAAGGCAAATAAAAAGCGTTTGCATTTTTATTGAATTCGGCACAAAAAAGTGTTTCGGGTCGACGGCGTTGCGTGGCAGCGTGGCAGCAACCCAAACCTCCTCCTGCCCCTCAAAGAGTAGCCGGCGAGAGTTGGACCGACATAAATAAACCTCAACTAAGCCGTGTGTTTTGACATAGATTTCAATTGACATGCCTGTGCAAACAAAAACTGCAAAACGGTGGGAGGTGTGTGTGTGGGGGGGGGGGGGGTTGTGTGGGTGTGTGTAGGGGTGCGTAGGGGTGTGTGGGGGTGTGTAGGGGTCTTCTGCTGGTTGGTTTGTTGATGTTGGACTTGAGTAGACACTGCTCGTGTGGCAAGCACAAGCCGCATAAATGTGCGTCAAGGAATTCAAAAACGCTCGACTGAGCCACATTCACAGCCGCACTCAAAAACATACGCACACACACACACACACTCACTCACACTCACACACATTCACACTCGCATTCACATTTGCCTAATGCCCAGCGCTTGGCCATTGATACGCATACAAAGAAAGAGACGTGGGCGGAGACGGGAGCGTGGCTGGTAAGGGGTGCAGACGGAGATGGAGGGTCAAATAAAAATGCAAAATAGTTTGTTATTTAACATATTTGACTGCCGCGCCTTGTGGCAGCCTCTCTGCGTCTGCTTCTTCTTTATGGAAATTGACCCTCCAGACGAAGCGACGCGTCGACTTTGTCTGACAAACAGCAGTTTGGGTGAGGGGAGGGTTGGGGCGGTGCTCAAGCATTGCTGCTTACCCCTTTGACAATTCTCTCATTGGCCTTAAATATCTGCCATTCAAGCAGCTGGAAAAGCGGCCTTGCAGCCATGGCATTATGTTCTATTAACTGGGCTAGCAAATGGCCAAATTGAAAGGCACACAAGCAAGAGCAAAAAAAATATTGTGTGTGTGTGTTGGGGTGTGTGAATGTGTGTGTGTGGATGTTAAGGAAAAGAAAACAGAAAACCAGTTGAAGTTGCCTCAGAAAGAGTGCTTGACTAGTAGATGCGCTGTAACTCTAACATTGGCTCTGCTAGAAATAGTTTATTGAGTATAGTTATAAATAGTAATTTAGAAAATTTGTTTTTAGAGACATTAGGAAAACCTTTTTTTTTAGGTTTAAAGTGAATTAAATTTAAGTTTCTTATGCTGATGCCAAATTTGCCCTTTAACTGAATGCTATAAAATCCACAATCTTAAAATATATCTTTATTTCTATTAAAAGACATAAATCAGCAAAGAATTTGATAAAAATTTTCTTATATTTATAGCTTTAACAGTAAGAATTTAAATATAAAAAATTATACACCTCTTAACAAGTTTAAAAGGCGTACAAAACTTAAATAGAAAAGGCAAAAGAAAACACGCCAAGAGAATCGTTCGTTTTCCTCTATGAATGCCAATGGGTGCTGGGCCAATTTAAAAGGACTTACTTTTTAATGAAGCAAGCCAAGTTGGATACAAGAGACACAAGAGCAGCTAGGAATATGTTGGAAAACTGCGAGATAAAAAATGGTCAAATGAGCGAAGGGGCAAAGTTTTGTTTTCCTTTTATTTTGTTTTTTTATTTTTTTTTTTTTTGAAAGTTGAGTAACTATCTGTGCAAAATTTGAATACAAAATGGAATAGAATGTTACACGACGCACAATTAGAGCGAAGCAGAATACCTAAATTAGGTAGTAAAAAAGAAATGAAAACTTCGAATTAAACAGCTTTGCATAAAACTGATGTGTAATCAGAGTGTGATTGATATAATCAAGTTGAGAATACCAGGGAAAAGCATAAAATTCAAGCAGAGAGTGACAAAATGTCTAAATTACCCAGATCGAGTGAATAAACAATTGATATATAAAATTAAATCCCGAGAAATGTTGCAAGCAAATATATAAAACGAGAAAAGTCCTTTTTTATCTATCTGACTATTTTCCATCAATTTTCCTGTTGCCCTTCAGATTTGCTTACCATTTTTTTATTATTTATCTCAGCACGAATAAGCAATATAAAATATCGAACGATGAATTGAGGAAAATCAACAAAAATATTTTACGCAAATATGTGGCAAGAATTGACACATAAAAAATTCCTCAAATAAAAGAGAAAAACAGGAAAACTTAGTTTTCTCTATTCGAATGTGGTCATATTTTCTATTTTCCTATTATTATGTTTTGCTATTTGTTTAATAAAGATAATTTTAACCAGTTATTTGCCCCACTACTTATTTATCATTATTATGATAATTGTAGCGCCTTTCTGTTCCATTAAGCCTACTCTGTAATCCTTGCCGGGTTGAGGTTTTCCATGTCCTTCAAGCTTAAAGCCTGTTTCCTGGCCAATAATTTTCATAATTGCAATAGAGTTCCTTAACCTTTAGTTTAGAGTAGTGACTTCTTGGGCAGTGTCAAGATTTATTGAGTATATCAATTTTGTTTACTTGCTTAAATTTTGATTATAGCCGCCTTGGAGACATTTGGTTTGTTTGAGACCTGGTTCCTTTGTCCAGCTTAATTGCTGCCAATGTCTCATTTTCTTCTGGTACTCAGCCGCTTCATTACCCTATTGTGTATCCGAGTGGGTCCATTCCACTGCTCATTTAGTAATTAAACAATATCTAGCAATTATTTCTGGAGTTTCTGAGCAATGAGACAAATTTTTGAATTCAAATAAAAAACTTATGGAATTTATTGCATTTAAAATTGCCTCAAATGAAAATTTTTAAATTGAGTAATAAGATAAATTCCAATTTTAAAATTTGGCAGAAATAGTTGAATCCTAAATATTTTTATATTATTTTATGGGTTTTGCTTTTTTGTTGTTGCATGTTATATCAACAAAAATAAATATTGAATTTTTATTTTGAGCAAAATATGTAGAAATTTATTTCAATCACAGAAAAACTTTGTTCACTTACTAAAAATAAATTCATATATTTTTTAAAATGTTTATTCCGGTAAACTTTTGTAGCAACTTTAAATGTTACAGTCTCTACACTAAAGAGTCCATTTAAAGCATTAAAAATACCTAATAGCATTATTTGACGGAACAATTTGCAAAAACAATTGAGCAACTCGCAATTGGCTTAAACTATACAGTTCAATGGCATCGCCCTTCTAGAGTGTTAAAGCTGTTGTCAGCTATTTGGAACAACTGGCATTTTTCTGTTTATTTTTTTCTTTTTTTTTTAGCTTCTGTCATTTGCATTTGCTCGCTGACTTATGGAATGTCAGCTAATGGGGTTTCCGTACCAAAACGTATTTACCCCATTCGCAATGGTCTTTGTCTTTGGCATAGAGGGAAACCAAATCAAATCACATAACATGTCAGCCATTGCCACCAACTAACCAACTAACCAACCAACCAGTCAGACAGCTAGCCAAGCAATCTACCTGTCAACATACCAAGTAACCAGCCCAAACCCAAACCCAAACCCAAGCCAAACAGCCCTGCGACCAACTAACCAAATCCATTCCAATCCATGGCTCTTTTTTGTACCCAGCTATGCTAATAGCGAGCATTTTCCTTTGCACCTCCCCCTTTTTTATACCTTGCTGCTACCTTGCTTGCCACTAGCTGCTAGATAGTTATGCAGCTCTTCGCACAACCATTCCCTTCCCCCCTCATTCCTTTCTTCTTTACGCCTTCTTTGCATGCACCGCATTGTATTCTCACTTATGTTATGGTTTTTGGAATACACTTGTGTAGAATGGGTTTAATGGACTTGTTTCTGTTCTTCTGCAACTTCGATTTGCATTGCTTCAATATTTTCGAATAGAGACCAACTCTTGTCTTTGGCTTTGCTTTAGATAAGAGAACAACTTTTCCATATCGCATTTCTACATTTTCATATTCATAATTCTTGTGCAATTGCTTCAATTTTAATATTTCTGAATAGATATAAAATCTTATTGTCTGTTATTATTATTATTATTGTAAATATGAATATGTTTTAAATATTAATTTTAGATTTTTATTGTCCTTTAAAAATGCTTTATATCTACTTTAATGCTTGCAGCATTTGCTTTACTTTCAATATTTTTTAATTGTGACCAAATCTTATTCTTTGCTTCGATTTAAGACAATTTACAAATTGCAACACATTGTTAATATTTATTTGCTTTAAATAATGTTTCAAGTTCTTAACTAACTTAAAAAATATAAAATTAAAATAAATATAAAATTGATGAATGTTTTAGATAGTTGTGTAAATTTTCACAACAAAGTTTTTGTCGGAAAGATATGAATCTTAAATTGTTTGTTATGATACTGTATTTTTTAAGATTGTAGCTTTTAGCAAAAAAGAAAAGAAAAAGAGTCTTATGTTATTTTAAATGGAATCCTCTCTTCTAAGTTCTAAGTTCGGATTCTCAGAAAAGGAGTTGTTTGTAGCTACAGATTGCATTTTTTATAGGGCAGGTAATCTTCGACCTGCCAAATGTTGCATTATTATTTGCCCGTTTTCAATATTTATTCGTATTCGCAATCGCAATCGCAGTTTGTTGGCTGTCGTTGTCGATGTTGTTGTTGTTGTCGTTGTCGATGTTGTTGTCGTTGTTGTTGTCGTCGTCCAATATGTGTCAAATGCAAATTTAAATCTTATTGAAAAAGGGGATTAGGTGACACCAGCAGAAGCACAGCGCACATGGATAGCAAGGGGGAGTAGAACGCGGGTCGGAGGGAGAATTTGTGCAACAAAGCCAGTGTTTTGTGGCATCGAAGATGGCGCAAGAGCACCGATAGTGATAGAGATAGAAATAGAGAGAGTGAGAGAGATGGAGAGAAAGGAGAAAGCAGAATGAGCTGAAGAAGATTCCGTTGACTTTGTCGAAAACACGTCCTCATTTGCATCGTCGTATGCAGCTTATATATATATATATATATAGATATATATGTATATATATCTTTTCTATAGTTTTGTGGCTGGCAGTTTTAAATGGTTTTTTGTGGTTAGTGAATTGCATTCATAGTCGTATCATTTTGGCATCATCTCAACTTAACCAGCTGCCTCGTTTCACTCCCAATAACCTCCATCCACACGTTTCTCGCATAATAGAAATTCTGGAGCAGACCGTAGTCTAATCCCACGGCAACGTTAGACATATCAACAAATGCTCAATAAGATTTTGTACTCCGGCCACACACGAACAATACAAAATCCAACACAATGCCGGAGCCATACAATTTTTTCACAATTTCAAAATGTTTTATGCTTTCAGATTCCCAACTCCTTTGTGTATCTGTGTGTCTGTGTGTGTGTGTGTGTGTGTGTGTGTATGTCTCTCTTTGCGTGTGTGTGTTTTGAGGATATTCAATATTTTCTACCCATGGCATTCTGTATATATTTCAAAGCTTTTGTTATCAATATGTCGACTGGTTATTGAAAATAATATAATATATGTGTGAGTGCTTGTATCCCTGTGTGTGTGTGTGCGTGTGTGTGATCCGTTGTGTTGTGCGCGCATCTTGTAGACACATTCAGTATGTATATGTATCTCTGCCTGTAGCTGTAGATGTGGTTGTGCACATCGCTTTGTTACCTGTCTGGGCCGGCACTTTGGCATTGATTGCTTGCGTAATTTGAACAACAACAGGCAAAAGCTGATGATGATCTTGTCATCTTCATCATCATCATCATCAATTGTAATTCTGATACCCTTTAGAATTGTATTTTCCTTACAGGCATATGTGTTAAAAGTATCACAAATATTAAGATACTTCAATATTTTTCAACTTACACATTTTTCTATTTCCAGTCCTTTTTTATTATCACATTTCATACAAGAACGAAATAAAATTAAAAGAGAAAGTGAAAATTCTTTGCTTAAAAATCTTTAATTAAGAATTTGATGTTCACAGATTTTATTTTCGACAAAATATAATATTATTATACTTCCAATTTTTTTTTATGATTTGGATTAATGCAACGCATACAGAGATTTTTATGCTTACATTTATTAGCTTAACATGATTTTATGCTTTAGATATTTCATATATTCAAGAAATCATATTTTGTAGTTTTCTCTAAAATATGGTATAAGATTTAAAAAAAAAGCTTTTTGCGATAAACATTATTCAAAGCAACACATAATGTTTGATGAAATAACAGGGTAGCTTCAAGTCAAGCATTTTGCCTGTCGGCAATTGGGATAAATTATGTTATAAAATATATTGTCATAGCTTTGATTAAAATACCTCACCTGTGTCACACGCACACACTCACACTCACACTCACACTCACACACACACACTCACACATACCAACACACTTAGAGACTTAGTGTGCACATATTTATTTTTATTTATTTGGATTCAGGTGAAGTTTTGCTTATTTGTCTGTTTGTTATTGTGAACCAATTTCAATAATGGCTCGCTTCATGATCACATTAATGTATGCATGCCGCAAATACCACTGCACACTGTGGCACATGCAGGACATGCACAGCATGCTGTTCATGTGTGTGTGTGTGGTTCTATCTGAGATTTTGGGCAAATGCCTTGCACGTAGCCACATAAATTTCCAAGTCCAGGACACACTAAGAGCTCTTCTTTAATGCGATAGGTATAGAAATAAATATATATAGATATATATATAGTTGCAAGTGTATAAATTGGACAATCGGCATCTTGGAATTTATGTTGGGCTTTTGTTCGCAACCAGCTCCAGCTGGATGGAGACTCGTGCTCTAATTGAAACATACACGTAAATACATTAAAGCCTAATAGCCCAAAATAATGAAGCTGATTAATTCAATCAGGCGAAACGAGGCACGCCCACATCATGGCGCAAAAGCTCCAAATGCTGGAATGCCCAACCCCTTCAGCTGCCGTGCAAAGGATATGTTAAGGATGTTGTGTTCTTACGGGCTCATGTTCAGGCTCACTGCTCTTATGTGTGTGTTAAGTAGTTTAACACGCTAATGTGAATCCATTTCGATGCTAAGAAGCATCCCTTAACACACACGAATCCCCCATCCCCTCCACGAACCCCTACTCATCGTAGATCAATGAGTGCGACCTTCAACAACATCTGTATAAATACTCTAATCGCATGAAAATGTTGCAAATAAATCATCCAATTTTTCAGGCAATCAACAAGCATATGTTTAATTTAGTGAAAAACACTTTTGAATGTATTGGTTTATTTTTAGCTCGATTAGAAATGATAGAAAATTAACCATATTCAGTGATAGAAATATTGCATAAATTTTGCAATAACTATTTTAAATATGTTTTATGTGCGATAAGTAACCGATTGAATTACTTATTAAAATTATAATTTAATTGCAAAACACGAGAAAAGGTGTTGAAAAAAATAACAAAATATTTACAAAAAAACAAAATATTTCTCTAACATAAAATTGCATATAAATTATATATTCTATTATTATTACAAATCAGATATTATTTAATATGATAAAGCTACAATCATAAATATTTATTAAAGTTAACAATAACAAAAAAGTAACAACATTAAAGTTTGTAAAAGTAGAAAAAAGTAAAAGAAAAAATGATTGTAATGAATCATATGGCAAATTTATATATTTACTGATTCAATTATGGGAATTTATCGAAGTGGAAATTTAATTACAATTTTAACGCAATAAATAACATTAAGTGCGTAAATTAGATTTGTGAAATTAATTTGCTTATGTTTGGAATTTCCATTATCTTTTTTATTTGAAAAAAAAAACATTTTATTTTGATGTGGTCAAAATTACTAATTTGTATGCAAACCATAAAAATAAAAATATGATGATAATGAATTATAACAAGTATCAATTATTAGTTTTAGACAATAAATTAAATTAACTAAATTTAAAGTCATATTTATTCAAAGCTTAACATAAATTTACCCACATTAGCCAGAAGCTTAATTTTGTTAGTGAATAAACAAACACATTTAATAAGATTGCTGTGCTCATAATTCAATCAGAGCTGTCCCCAAAACAGTTTTAACTCATTAATTCAATCTCAATCAAATTAAGAATCGGGCGGCATATCAACTATATTTATCTGTTGGGAATTTGTAGTGCACTTAGAGCGAGTGTGTGTCGACCTTGACTCTTTACATTATCTAGTCTATCTATCAAGACAGCGATGTTGTCAAAAGTCACAAGTTCAGTCTACAATTCGAACATGACATTTGTCAGGAGACGGAGCGGGGGAGTCGTGACACGGGACACGGGACACGGCAGAGAGGAGACACCGAGTGGCAGGCACTGAGATAAAGACAGAAACAGAACGCAATGGCGACATATCAACTGAACCCTAAATCAAGTTGTAAAGAGGCTGGGCAATGTGTTCAGTGCCTGGCAGCAGCTGTTGATGAAAAGCTAGCGACAATAATACCAAAAGCAACAGCAACACAACAAAAAAAAAATAACAAAAAAAAAAACAAGAAAACAAACAATTCCGACAGCAACAACAAAAAAATATGCAGCTACAGAAAAAAAAAGGTACAAACCAAAATGAAGATGGGCAGCTGCGAGGCATATGTTTGTATGTAGGAGTGTGCAGACAGACAGACTGACAGATCCATGTACACTCCACATGCACATGGACCCATTTACACACACACACATACACACACACACACACACATTCAGCTATAAAAGTGACAAATGTTAAACGAAATGTAAAGAAAAACTGACAACAGGAAGACGCGACATAATGAAGCATAAAAAGCACATTTTTCAAGACGACTGCAAAAATACATTCGGAAAAAAAACAGCAAAAAAAGGAACAAAATCAACGACTTCGACAACGACATGAAATGGAAACTGAAAGCTATTTTCAAAATGTGTCGAGTCTTGGATACACTTGGAAATCGAACAATAGAAATCTGATACACATTCAGCATTTGCGATTAACAAATTTTCATTCAGAGTTTCTTTTAAAAAATGCTTCAGAAAATAGGAGTCACCTAATCATTACTCGGTCCTTCTACTGAAGCAAATATTTTTATTTTGATGAAATTTGAGAGTTTTTCATTAACTTAAAATTAGTGTTATATTTCATATTGTATTAATTTGTAATTTATATTTAATATTGTATTAATAGCTCGTCCAAATTTACGAAAATCTCCATAATTTGGCGCTAAAGGTAATTACGAAAGCAAAATGTTGTCTCTTTTTGTAAACCAAGATTTTTTTTAATTTTACTAATTCCAGTCTCGAAAGTTTAAAGAAAAACGCAATGATTTCAATGTATACCCCGAATTCTGGCATTAGGCATCTTGTTACTTGTTTTATTATTAAACATTAGTATTTACAGAATTTACATTTATAATGAATTTAGAAAATAAATTCAAATAATTTAATTTGAGAAATCTATTGATTCTGCACCTATTGGAATATGCAAATATTTTCAGAAACTTGATTCGCATTTTAAAGACGATTTTCGAAAAGTCATGACACGTTATTTACATTTTATACTTTTGGTTTTATTATAGTATTTTTTAATTTAAATAAAATTTTTTATACCAAATGTAATTTTTTTTAATACTGCTACAAAAGCGTTACTTTGCGCTTAATATCAACAAATTAACTTATTAACTTTTACTCTCTCTTTCTGTCTCTGTCTTTTAATCTTTTGGTCTGATTGGGTTTATTTTATGTGGTTTCCCCAATACAAATTAAAGTTGGACCAATTGTGCAATTGTTCCTTTTATTTTTTAATATTTTTTTGTAATTTGTAAAATAGATATTACATTATTTGTTTATTTATTGTATTTCTGTGCCCACTGATGTTAGTCGACATTAAATAAATAAATAAATAAAATTGATATTAAAACTTGTTTGTATGTCTTCCCTCACTTAAAAGTTTTGCTTTAATTCCTTTAATTCTTATCACAATTTCCAAGTCACTCTGCTTTATTTATTACATAAACTTCACTCAGCAAAATGATGGCAAAGCTTTTCAGTAGCCACAATAGAACATTTTTATGAAAGTGCACAAGGCAAACTTGGGTTTCCTTCAATTTCTGCGAAAGCAAAATCAAAAATTATAGCATACCTTGCGGCGCCGACTAACAATGAGCTGATGTATATATATGTATATATAAATATATATATATATATATTATATATATATATCTGTTTGTTTCCTTCGCGTAGTTAGAGTGGTTTCCCGCTCATCATCGCATATTCGAAATACATTTTCACGCTTGTAATCAATGCGACGCTGTCTGAAACTCCCCCCCGCGCCCCCTTTGGACGTCTTATGCAAATTGTTGCCCTCGGCTTGGCCCCCTGCCACGCCTCGTAATTGCTAAAAATTTGTGTAAAAACCAAAAGAAAATAATAGGAACAGGAATAAGAATAAGAAAACGACAAACGGCAAACCGAATTTAATTTGTTTTCGCTCGTTTTGTGCGCGCAACTTTTCGTTTTTCGTGTTTTTCTGTTCAGATGTTGAATTTCCTTTTTTTTTTATTTTTTTTCTTCGTATTTTCTTTTTACTTTTTGTTGTCTAGCTTGTAATATTTATTATCGAATTGTGTAAAGGCAGCAGGAGCAACAAGAACAAACCGGCAGCAGGACCACATGCCAACGCACTGCGAGCAATTTCAGGACTTGACTTTGTCTCTTCCTGTGCGATGTCCTGTAGCGAAAGCTCAACAGTGGGTATGATAAGTGTCCTCCCAGCTGCTGCTGCTGCTGTTACTTGATTTATATACACAATGGTGTAAATTGGTTTTCAAAGTCATCCATTGTCACATATTGTACTAAATATGTATATTAAATTGAATGTAAAAATAAATATGTTTTATTTTAGTTATTTTTTTTCAAGCTTTCATTTTGCAAGCAAATTATTAAATTTCAATACCCCCATAAATCTTATAAATATTTTATTATTTTTTAATTAATTTAGAATTTTTATTTTATTTTAAATGTAATTTAATTCAAATTTTTTATTTTTGTATTTTTTGGTAAATAAATGAATAAATAAACATGCTAAGTAATTAAATATACAATGATGTCCAATACTAATTCTGTATATCTATTATTAGTCTAATTATAATTATATTATGTTGTTTATAATTTTCTATAATTATACAAAATTTTAATTATTCCTAAACTTTCATTATTTAAAAGTTTTGAAATATGTCCAACATCGTTTCACTGCTAATCCTTGTCATAGCTCATTAATGTAGAGCTGATTTAATGCTTATGCATCCTGTGGGCGATTTGTACTCAATCTCTACTAAAAAGTGGATATGTCCCAGTCGTGCAGACAGTGCAATTTCGGATTTCTTGTCATTTTCCTTGGGACAGGTTGCCGCATAAGTTGCATTTCTAGCTACCAGTTGTGAGTTCCGCTTTTGCCATTTTAAAATGTTTGCCAACATTGGCATTGGTATGCACACGCGTGGACCTCGCATAGTTGTGTTCCAACCCCGCGCCCTTCACTCGACCTCGTTCTCCGGGCTGGACTTGCTTCTGGTCGTGGTCGTGGTACTCCTGCTCCAGCTCCAGCTCATTCTCAACGTTCTAGTTGGAGTCGTAGTCGCAGTCATCGCTTGTCCTCGACAGGAAGTCTCGCCGGCATATGCCCTGCACGTATTGCCCTTATAAATTGTTGCCAAAATACATATACGAAATACATACTGCTCTTTATAGTGTGCGTGTGTGTGTGTGTGTGTGTGTGCGTGTGAGTGTGTGTGTGCGTCTATGGGTGACAGTTGCAATTGTGTTTGTTATTGCAAGTTTTTTGGTATGCACAGGACAATTTTGCTAGCAGTTGAAAACTCAAGTAAACTTTTTGCCTGGCCATGTTAACTGCCAGTCAATACGAATGCGAAACAGATATGGCTTATTTGTGCCGAGTGCTATTTGTTGTTGTTGTTGTTGTTGTAGTTGTTGTTGCCAGTGTGTGAGCGAGTGATTGTTGTTGTTGTTTGAAAAGCCAAGACCTTATGACTTATTCAGATGACGTTGGCTCTCTCCAATTCGGTACACTTCACTTCAGTTCTGGTCTTTTCTGTGTTGACTGTTTCTGTGGCCCCGACTGACGTCATTAATTATATGATGCGTGCGACGAAAAGCCAATTAAATTTACGCATTTAATGAGAGAAGTGCCACATAAACGGTATAAACATAGGAGGGTTGCTCAGCAACTTGCGCCTTAAACTCTTAATCCAGTTTGATGAAGCGATTAAGCAAGCATCGAATTAAATAGATTGCTTGATCTTTTTTTTAAAACTTGAAAATAGTCTGTTTATTGTTAGCAAAAGATACAATAATTGGCTCGAGATGGAAGATTGACCTGCCCACTGCAAAAGAAATGAATGTTTCTTTTGAGTTATATTTCTAAGAATTAATTTTCTTTATGTTAATGAAATCACTGACATATTGAAATTTGCAGTTAAAATGAACTTAATAATTATGTTTGTTTAATATTTTTAAGACTTGAAAATTCTCTGTTTATTGTTAGCAAAAGATACAATAATTGGCTCAAGATGGAATATTGAATTGCCTACTGCAAAAGAAATGGATGTTTATTTTCTATGAATTAATTTGCATTAATTAAATGAAATCTCTGATGTACTGAAATTTGCAGTTAAAATAAACTTAATAATTATGTTTATTTAATCTTTTTGAAATTTGAAAATTGTCTGTTTATTTGTGGCAACAGATACAAACTTGACTTGCCAACTGCAAAAGAAATGGATGTTTCTTTTGAGTTCTATTTCTCAGAATTAATTCTCATTATTATAATGAAATCACTGATATATTCAAATTTAATAATTATTATCTAATTTAATTAATTAAATGTATTTTCAAATGTATACAGCTGTGCATTACTATATTTTTCACTAGTTTATTTAACAGCTTGTAAATATTTTAAATTATTACTGCCCCTTATTTAAAATTCCATTTAGGGCTACTTGAGCACAGGCACATGCAAATGCACATATAAATATACATATGTATATATATATATATATATGTATAAATAAATATATGAATATATATTTAGGCCTGCAGCTATTTAGGTATCCCTCTATCCTGTTACACAGGACGCTTGGCATATCCTGCAAGTTTAATGCGTTAATTAGGTTTATAACGGCACACGCATATCATTGATGCGTGCTCTGGACTAGCCGTGCCCCCTTGCCCCTGAGTGGCTCCGCAAGGGAGCCATTGACACACATACCATCAAAATTGCCGGGGGCCTTTGGCTGCAATGTATCAGTTTGGTTGGTGCCCGATAAGTCGACACAAGTTTGTCGACTTTGAGTCCCAACTTTTTGGTTTTATTTGGACCCGAGTGCTTTGCATAATCAGCAGGCAGCGACGACGGCCCATTTAATGCCCAGTTGGTAGCTAAATCCCCTAAAAACATTTTCACCTAGTGTTTTCACATTTTTTTTGTTATTTTTATTTTTTATTTTTTATTTTTAGGTTCTGTGCGTGCCCAGATATTGCCTGAGTCGCTCGCAATTTCCAATTTAATTATACACCTGGACAAAATTTGAATATTCTCACATAGACGAGTAAATAGGTATTTCTACGCCCACATACACACACGCACAACACGCACACACACCCACACACACACACACACACACACACACACAAATGTTACTCCACATGGCATTTACTCGTAAATTCAACGCATTAAGATATTTAAATAATGGTTTTTTGCGCTCTGCTTTATGTGTCACGTGATTAGCTTGAATCATGCCACAAATTCATAAATTTTGCGTAACACCAGCTAAGCTCGCTGCCTCATTTGTGTTGCAGGGCACGAGTGCCATTTCAATTCATAATGAAGTAATTGTGGCAAGCCAACTGTAGACTTCAGGTTTCAATTCACATGAGAAATTAACTGCAAATCGTGCAAACATTTGACTCACTCTAATTACAAAGTGCCACTCAGATCAAGACAATTTTCTTATCCTTCAAGAAAGATATGTGTATCGATTTCAATACCATTTCAAATGGAGCAGCATCTTTCTTTAGTTGTTCAGATTTCAACTTACTTCACAAATAATTAATTCAATGAAATGTTTCCTTCTCTATTCTACTCTTCACCCCTCATATTCCCGTATAAATTTGCTCTTCCATAAATCATCCATAATTTATAACTAGCTCCATTAGGAAGAATCGGTCAAAAGATGAGTTCTTCTACATCATTTAGTTTTCATAGGAAAAATCCGCCAATTCCTTAAATTTATTATATAATTTAGATGAGGGCAACTTGAGGCAGGTATGCAAGCTTCAACGTTCCTAAAAGTAATTTTTCCTTATTTTTATTACCATAACCCAAATAATATTATACTGATAAGTCGGTATTTTAAGAGATCGTAATACTGTAGATGCTTTCATCTAGCGAGTACTTCTAAAGTTGAACATTTTGATTTGAACCCTTGTCACTAGCTCTCTAATGGAGTTAGGAAACAAGCAAATCTGAATATTCACATGAGTGGGAATAAAAAAAAGCTTCTATTTGGCAAGTATTTCAAAAGTTGAACATTCAGATTTGCTTGTTGCTCAAGTCCATTACAGAATCGTTTAACTCTCTTTAATGGACTTGCGAAACAATCAAATCTGAATATTCATATGCGTGAGATACTTTTGTGCTTTAATCTTGGACGCTTTAAATTTTGTTCCTCTTGTGGCATAAATCACAAGTGCCGCTCAGTTCATAGAAGTGTCGTTTATCGTTTTGCTATTTTGGCAACGCCTTTCACTAACCTCTTGGCCATAAATATGCCAATTTGGCAGTGCACCCCCAACGAGGTGCCATCCCCCCTGACCCCTAACCCATGTCCCACTCGACCATCTGCTCCTGCTCCCTGCCCCGTCTCTCGTCCAGCCAGTCAGTCAGTCAGCCAGTGAGTCAGTGAGTCAGAGTCAGTGCTGAACAATAAAAATAAAATTTATTACTCAAGTTTATGGCAAAGCAATAAATGTATATTTCACTGAGAGTATCCTTTAACAGTATCTGTATCTTTTTCTGTTTTTATATACGTGTATGTGTGTGTGTGTTGAGTATTTCATCCATCTATAAATATGCACCCATTCGCACCTAGGCGGGCGTCCAGGCCACATGTGGTGCTGGTCTCCTCACAGTTGCCTGCTGTTAAAATGATTATGTTGTTGCCAGTGTGTCAGTCAACCCCACCACTCAACCACCTTGCACCACCCACCCGCACACACACACACACACATAAGGCAGCAAACAACCCTTGATTCAAATCCCATAAAGTTGTCCGACTTGTTGTTGCTGTGATAGTTGCCATTTATATGGCTGGCAATTGCCGCATCATTAATCTTACTCACGGAAACGGCGCTTAGGTCAAAGTTTTGAGTTTAGGTAATTTATCTTCCAGTTTTGCCGCAATTATGTGCCGAAACGGTAAAAACCTAAAGCGAAACTGTGCAACTGCCTCGAACCGACAAAGCAGCACACCTGAAGACCCGAGCTCTGCGCCTTAGCCTAGGCAAATGTTGATAGCCCCACACACACACACACACACACTCAGAGAGAGGGTGGGGGGAGTGGTGTCGAGGGAGAAAGAGTTCTCCGGCAGGTCCTCGAAAGTCCTTTGGTCGCGTCTCGAGTCCCCACTCTAATAATTCTTTGCCTTAATAATTGAGCAGCAATTTCGCACCCGCGGCACTAAAATTAAATTGAACTGTTTACAAACACATGAATTGCTTATGAGCGACAAACTATGCACCACATAGAGAAGCGGTGGTGCTGGTGGTTGTGGTGATGCTAGGGGATGAGCGTGTCAAGCTGTGTCGTGTCGCACGCGGGGCGTGGCCGGACGTGTGACTCGCTGTGTGTGCGGTGTGTGTGTGTGTGTGTGTGTGTGTGTGTGTGTGTAATGCTTATCAAGCAAATGACAGTGCACAACTGAAGTTGAGTACGCCAAACAGATGATGACCAAGCAACCCGATCGCACAGTGGTTCCAGAACATTATAAAATTATGAATATTGCACAATTATTAGAATTAATCATATGCACGTTAATAAAGTATGAAATATTTTACAAATTTAATATTCATTTTATTTGTTAATATTTATTTTATTTTTGTATATTACTAATAATATCTATTTAAGTTGATGCATTTGTGAATAGCGCCTTAAATAAGCTTGTAGCACCCATCTTGTTGCTTAGGGAGTAATAATATAATATTATCTGATATTTTCATAATTTATAACTTATTTTCAACATGCATGAAGAATTTTGAAGGCTCAAAAAATAATATTAAATAATGATTAATTAAATACACTTAAATATTAACAAAAATTATATAGTTTTGTTGTTGTGAATAATGAAAGCTGGCTTGGTTGATATACCACAAGATATATATGATATAAATTCATTTAGAAGCCGATTGCGGTTACCGACTTGATGGTCGTAAGCGTTGAGTCCTTGCATCATTTATAGTCGCGGGTTCGAATCCCGCTGCAGGCCTGGTTTTTTGTTGTTTGTCTAGTCCGTCCGGGTGGTACTCCGGAAGGTCCGACCTTAGGCCGACAACCGTGTATACCCTACCATATACAAGGTATGCAACATAGATTTTGGACAGATATCACAAGTTCTCAATGCTATGTTTGTCATTATCTATGTATTTTAAAATGTACTATTTTTTCTTTCTAAAAAAAAAAAAAAATAAAAATTAACAAGCAGAATTTTTTAAATTGAGCTTTTGAAAGAATTCAAACAATATTTTTTTTGTTTTTGTGTTGCACTTTGCCGTTAATTTAATAGTGTTTTTTTCACCTAGTTTCAGTGTGCAGCGCGGTTGGCCGCACAATTAATTGCGTAAACAAAACGGAATGGCAGAGGGCCTAGAGGGCCAAGAGGGCCAAGAGCTGAGCGTTGAATTATTCAAATCGTCTATAATTACAGCTGGCAATTGCGCGGCTGACGCGTGGCATGACGCATTTATCAATTAAATGCGAATGCGGCAAATCCAGCAATTGAAACGGCAACGATGGCAACAACAAATTTTGCCAATGGCCAGTGGCAATTAATTTAATAAAAGTTTGCCATAAATAAAGGCAGCAACTTGACAATTATTAAAACGAATTACATGCAAGTTGTGCGACCAAATTATGACCCCGGGCCAACAGGGCCAAAAGCAATGAGCGAAAACCATAAAAACAAAAACAAACAACAAAAAAAAAAAAACAAAAAATTAAAAAGGATTTGCAAGCGGGCAGAAACTGGACAAGCGTACAAAACGATATATGAGCCCTTAATTTATGCATTGACTTATGGACACACACACACATAAATATATATATATATACATGCGTGTGTGTATGTGTGTGTGTGTGTGTGTCCTGCGGGTTTATGAAATACCAAGCGGCTGCTTTTTTGAACTGTTTAATCTCAATTACCAGTGCGAAATATGCAATAAATCTGTTATTGTTTATTGTTGTTGTTGTCATTGTTGCTGTTGCATATGTTGTTGTTGCTGTTGCTGTTGTTGTTGTTGTTGTGCTTACTGTCAGCCGTTTGGGTTCAAGTGCCTGCCGCAGTTGTTTCAAATTGCGCCTCTCGACTCCATTTTTTGCTTCCTCCTTTTTTTTACGATTGTTTTCGTGTATTGCGCAATAAAAACAAAAATAATGGCGGCAGTTGAAACAAAAAAATGAAATAAAACAAAAATATATGTGTACTTACAACTGAATGTGGCAGGAGGTAACATACGCAATTTGTGCTGCGTTTGGGGCTTTGTTGTCCACCTACAGTGCAAAATTAACGGTTTGGCTTTGTGTGTGTTTCTGATTTTTTTTTTTTTTTTATTTTTTTTTTAACATTTCTGTTTTTTTTTTATTTGTATTTTGTTAGGGTAAGTTAAAGCCCTTAAGCACATAATTTCAATTGCTGTACAAAACACAAAGGGATTAACTTTGATTTTGACATATGATTTGTTGGTTGCCTCTCTGCTGACTGTCTGTGTGTGTGTGTGTTTGTGTGTACGTGTGTGTGTGTAAGTGGGTGTATATGTGGCTATAAAAACAATTTCATGCCCTAGCATTTGGACTTTATGCCTGTTTATACCGTTTAAATTACCAAAGCAAAGTACATGAAAATACAAAATCCAGCTGCAAATGCTGACTTTCGGTATTTTGTAGTCTTGTAGCATCTGTTGGCCAAAAGCACAGATATCTGTTTGGTTGTGGTTGCAAAGCCTCGTTGATTATGTTGAATGTGTTCTCGATTCACTCACTCGAACAGGCAGATACAATTGGAAGGCAGCTTACATGCATTTTTGACTTCGATTCTGTTGCAATTTCCTTGCAAAAATCTCAAATATATTTTTGCTTAAACTGTAAGCACTACAAAAAAAATAGATTAAATTGTTACTAGGTCTTTACAACTTAATTACTTAATTGCATGTGTACTCAGTAAAATTGTATATTTAAGGAAAATATGTTCAATTATATCAGCTTTTTTATTGCTTGTAATATTAAAAAACATCAGCATTTTGAGACTTTAAATATTTACAAATAACGTCGATAAATTAAAAAATTAGATTTCAAAACTTTGGATTTTGAGCAATTATTTCTATTTCGAGTTAACTCGACTACGATACACCCTTAACCCAGTTTTTAAATATTTTCTAGTTTTCTTGGCAAATTTCCCTTTAAGATGATTTGCAGAAGATCAATATGAAACTATATTTTCGACTATAACTTTGGTGTTTCTTATCCGATAATAGTATATGCATAGTATGTATAAATAAGGCCTCTACCTCTTAAATTGTGGAATTTATTGCTATCGGAAATCGAAATGTATCGATAATTCAGAAACTGAGGCAGTTATCGATAAAAATAAAGCAAACTTGATCTGCGGCACACGAGAGCTCATGTTCAAAATTTTAAGTCTTTTGCTCTTATAGTCTCTGAGATCCGCGTGTTCATACAGACGGACAGACAGGAATATATATACTTTATGGGGTCGGAGATGCTTCCTTCTGCCTGTTACATACATTTGCACAAAACCATTATACCCTTTTACTTATTTTAAATGGGTTAAGGGTATAATAATGGTTTGCTATATCTATTAAAAAGAAATACATTATTTTATAAATAAACATATTTCTGGAAAATTGAAAAGTCCTTATAATTATAAGAAATTTGGATTCGAATACTTGTATTTTTTTTTTAAATCTAAAAAACACTTTATACTTCGAATTTATTTCCAAAAACCAGAATCTCTGCAAAACTCCCAAGTCTTCAAATAAATATTAATTTGTGGGAATTTTTAATTTGCGTCAGATTTTCTGTGTATAATTGAATTGAGTGATTGAAAGTGCCATTTAAGCTACCACAAATAATGATAGATTATCTTTATTATACACACATACATATATAAAGTCAGTTTTTTATATGTTGCATAACAAAATGAGAATAAACGAGTACTTTACCGCAATCGTGTCATATTATTAAACAATAATAATTGAATTTATTTTCCCAGTCGTAAATCAGAAGAGCTGATAATTTATGCAACTGCAAATTGCAGAGGCGACAAATTCGCACATTTAAACGTGAGTGGCATACAACAATTTGACCTGGTTGACAGGAAGGCTGTTAAGTTACTGGTTCATTTCACATTTTTGACATGCCTCTCAAAGTGTTGCATGGCAACAAAAAAGAGCCGAAAATCACAGACGTCTTCCAATTGCTTTCAACACACTTTCGACACACTTTGATGAACTGCCTGGGTGGGTGAAAGCACAGTTGCTATTTGTGAAAAAAGCACGCTCGAGTTAAAAAACAAACTAAAAACAAAAGCAAAACAATTTCCATGAACTTTGAACCGCTCCTAATTGACTTTGAAGTGCTTTTACGACGATTAACTCGAATGTATCTCACAGATACACGATGCCACGCTGCTGCTTACAGCTACGTGCCTGCAGCCACGCCCGTCCGCCCACCTGTCTGTCTGCCAGCGGCGTTAAATACACTCACACACCCACACACACACACACACACCCACACACACACACACACCCACACACACACATATTTACAAATACTTTTTAAGTTCATTTAAAGTTCTGAGTCGCGTCTGAGCACCGGCTTTAAAATGTATTCGCTGCCTCCTCGCAGTCAACAGATTATGGGGCGAAATTTAAAACCTGCACACACACACACACACACATGTATATGTATATATACACACACACATGCATATTAAAAGTTGTACAAGCAACTTACATATGTTATTATCGCACAAGCTCGCAAATTTTCACCAGAGCTGCACAACGGCTCCCAAATGTATGCTACACTTTTCCAGCATTTTTCGTGCTGCGCTGCGCTGCGCTCTGCTACGATGTGCTGCGCTGAGCTGCGTCGCTGCCCCCAACGGACGCTCATCCTTAAATACATTTATTCTAGTGGCTGCTGGTAGGACCCGTTGGCCAGGACCTGGCTGCTGCTTGTTTTGCAGCTCGTTGACATTTCATGTCACTGTGTCCCCGGCATAAAAAATTAAAAATATAAAAATGATGCAAACCCCGAGCCATGCAACCAACTTGGCCAACGAGTGACGGAGCGGGCCAAATCGCTGGCATTATATGCGTAATAAAAACTTGCGGCCGGCCTCCTGCCTCCAGTTGACCTTTTCATGGCACTCACAAGCTGCCCCAGAGAAAGGACAGTTTATTGTGCTGTTTGCGCTTTGCCAGCCGCTTGTTATACTCTCTCCACAATTAGGTGCACCTCTTGCGGCATCTTCTTTACTAATTAGAGTTGAAGGCTACTTGAGAGTGCAAATCTGGCGCAGGAATCGCATAGGCTCTTTAGGGGAAATACCCTAAGTGTAGCGAAATATCAAGTAAACTTAATTTATTAGTATTTGGCACAAGATATAAAAATATATAAAATTATAATATATAACAAATTAATTAAATAAATAATTTCGAAATATATAAATAATATTCAGAGTTTTCATAACTCTAGTAAGTAGTAAAGCAAATTTAATTTAATTCTTATTTGTACGTTTACAAGTTTGTATCTATTATTTATAATATTTTTATATATATAATATCAAAATATATTGAAATTCATTCAAATTCAAGAATAACTAAGCAATTTTTATTGCTCTTAATTTTACTTAAATTATTAAAAAAAAAGATTTATCTTAATTAGTTAATCATAAAAATGATTTAATCTTCAAAAGAGCTCTCATATCAAGTGCATACAATAATCGGCTAAATGGAAGTATATTTTTTCTTTTTTTTTTATTTAAAATTGCCATTCAGAGCTGTAATGGGGGTGTGTTTGTAGGGGCGGGGGTGGGAGTGGAGGCAGATGCCACCCGCATTGGGGCAGCAACTGGCGGTCTGTGCGTGACAGACGTTTGCTCGCTTGTCACTCGCTGCTCGTCCACTTTCTTTGTTTTAGTCACTCCATCTCTCTCTCTCGCTTAAGCTCTCCGTCTCCCTCTCCCTCTCTTACTTGGACTGCTGTACCTGCTGGCTATGGGCATAGGGTCTGGCTGAGTGACTGTCTGTTTGTCTGTCCGACTGTCAGCCAACAAGTTAGTCATTTGTTGTATCAAAAATAAAACGCAAATAAAAAACTTTTACGACATATTTATCTTTTCAGGCAAAACTCTCGACCGTTTTTCCTGCCCTGACTGAATGACTTTCTGCTTCTGTATGTATATGTGTGTGTGTGTGTGTTTTAGCACAAATAAATTTGAAGGTGCATAAATGTTGATAACACAATAAGGCAAGAAGAAGAGAAACCTACACACACACAGACACACACAAGCTGGTCTGAGCCCAGTGAACTGTGTGATGTATCATTTGGTTTTACATGGTCAGCCCGAATGTTGCAAGAGGCAGATTCGATTTGTCACCATCAACATAATGAAAAACAATCAGCAAAAGTGCCAGACGGCAATTGAAGATTGATATTGATTTTGCTGAGTAAAGCTAAATATTATTTGACCAGACACATGATCTGATGATTAACTAAAAAGCATCGAAACCACATAAATAATAAAATAATTAATTTACCTAAATATATACCCAAGCTGTAAGCTGACAATTAATGAATCACTTTCTGATCAAATTAATGCAAATCAAAGAAACAAAGTAAAGAAAAATTAATAAATATTTATTACCAAAATAATTGGCTGAAGTATTTGCAAATAAAGACAAGGAAAATAAATAAATTGAAATTCGAGTAACTGTTATTTAACAAATATTACTTGACTTGGCATAAATATTGGCAAAGAAATGAATACAAAATATTTGCCTAAAAATATAAGTCAGCAGATTTTCAGCAATTTGTTTGTCAATAAAATGACAAATAAAGGATAATTTACAGACAATACTAAATATTTCCATAAACATGTCGGATGTCCTTTAATAGATCCTAAGTGCTTTTTCTAGTCTCAATCAAAGGCATTTGTCTCATTACCATTCAAAAATATAAAATTACCGACTGAACAGATGCAAATCTCTCACTATCCTTTTACCATCTTTTTTATTATTAACCAGATTAGCATTGAATGACAGTTTTGTTGTTAACTTCGACAGTTGCTCGACCCTTGGAGCAAGCTACGGTATTTTTGCAGGTCATTAGTTTGCATATTTGGGCTACTTGCTACGCGCTCCTCTCTTCTGGACGCTGGCTCCAGGTTGCCTTGGCTGGCGTCGTTCCAAGTAGCCGGGTCCAAAGTAGTGAGTTCGATGATAGTGAATTTTTCTCAGCTGCCTCCTCTTTTCTTGGCACTGTTCTCGTTGCTTGGGCAGCACAAAGTGCTCATAATACTCATCTGTGGTTACCGAGGAGTTCTTTCTATGCCTTTGTGACTTGCTTGAGAATTTGACTTACCAAGTGTTAGTTTCATAATTTCCGTATTGAATTCTTGTTGGCATCGATTTGAGCCCTGGCTGCTCGTATCAATCTCAGTGGAAGCAGTCCGCACATATTGTTCATAATACTCGTCTGCACGATATGAACTTGGTTAAGAATATATATACATATATATAAATATATATATGTGTGGAACTATTATTTACCAAGCGTTAATGCAAATTTCTTGTCCTTTAAAATTTGCAACTCTTCAGCAGTTGTTTGTGGAGCCATTTAATTGTTATTTATTTTCTACTAACTTTTCAAGCCAACGCACTTCAACTCTTTGCAGAAATTAATTCTCAACTGTCAGTTTGACAGATGTTCTCTAGAAAATCCAGCATTCTTGTTTTCAGTTTGCACTTTTTACACTTTCAGTATTTTTTTTTTAAATACTACACTGTGTGTCAGTCAATTTTAATAGAACATTTTTAGTTGGATTTTCTTTTTCTAGTTAAATTTGAAATATTTCACAAGACTTTCCCTTTGACTTCCGTTCAACTGAAACTTAAACTATAACTATAAATAGCATGTATTTTAACTTAACCTTCTAGAAACCCCACTTAAGTCGCTTACCAGCAGGGAAAACATATATTTGACTTATCCAAAATTCTAAGTCGACTTAAATAACTTCTGCTCGGTTCTCATGTCACCTCTCCACACCTGCCTATCACTGGATGGGAGTGTACATATATGTGTGTATATATATATATATATATACACACACATTTTTTTGGCTCTAGTTTTATGGTTGCTCGTAATGTGCGCGGAGGTACCCAAACCATCGAAACCTTAAAGCTCAAAAATCGTGCTAATGGGCCGTACTCGTCATCGTCGTCGTCCTTGTCAGAGTTCTTGTCCTCGTCCTCGTCCTGGTCGTCGTCGCTATCGTCTGGTATGCCAAAGTTTTTATTTGTTATTATATACTTTGGCGTGTCAAATAAACATCACACATCTACGTACATGAAACATGTTTTATATGCCGCCGCACTGTGAAAGTCCTGTGCCCCAGAGCTAGTGAGTGTGCGTGTGTGTGTGTGTGCGTGTATGTGTGTGTGTGCCCCTACGTGATGTGGTTGCGCACTTTTTTAAGGTTCGAGGCATGAGAATGTGCGAGTGTGCGAGTCGATGAGTGTGAAAGTCGGAGCTCGTGTGTGACTGCGGCTCATTTGCATGAATTGTCGCAAGCTTTTAGGTGAACTTCACCGTTAGCTCAGCTAAGCTGACTTGAGTTGAGCCGAGCTGAGTTGAGGAGTTGCACATGAGGCAACAATGTCTGCACAGTGGCACGAAAACTTTGCGCACCCCAATCAAAATAATTGATAAATGGCTAATATGCAACAAATTTTAATCACTTCAAAAAGTCATTTAGCCAAAAAATCCACGATGCAGTTATGATAAGAAGCGTACAAGTGTCATTCTGAATATGAGTGAACATTCAAACCCCCCCAACACAGATTAAAAATTGCGGAAGATGCAGCTTGTAGAGTTTGTGTAGAATATTACGAAATTCTGGAAAATATCCTGGGGATTTCTATTTTGCCCAACATTCCTCACATTCACATTTTTAACATTTTGCGATTCCCTTGTAAAAGTTCCCGCCTGATTTTAGTAGAAAGGATTATCGGTTTAAATTTTTTAGTATTTCCGAAATAATTTAAATATATGACAGACTATAACCACTTTTCTGCAGTAATAAAAAATAAAATTATTGTAATAATTTTAATTTAAAATAAGCACCTTTCTTAAATTATTAGCTTTTTGTGTCATTGATATTGCTATACTTTTAATAAGATCAATACAAATTTCATTAAATTATTGCAAAAATACGGAATAATCGAGACGTATTTTTAAAATTAACAACTTAATTTACGAATCTTGAATTTTCAGAAATTTGTCCCTTAAAAAAAATAAACAGTAAAAATTACTTTACATACTGTAGAAATTTAGGAATTTAATTAGTGCTGATATTGAAATCAGGCTTTTGCTAGTTAAATAAGAAGTTGAAGTTGCATTTGACAATCATCATTTTTTTTTAGTAGAATTTAAAAAAAAATTTTCTTTAATATTTAAGAAATTGGAAAAAGCTGCAACTTTTCATCTCTGATGGAGACATTACATCCAAATTGTGGGCAAACTAGCATAAGAAACGGTTAATGACTGTAATCAATTATAACGACATTTTGCCACACTGTGCCATTGAGTTGCGTCCTTTAATGGGGCTTTCTTATGGTTCGGGGGCGGGAGTACCGTTAATTTTATGTCATTCTATTCATTCTAACGTGCGATTTATGCTAAGCAGCGACAAATAAATAAATGCGTAGACCGAAGAACGAAGGTGTCGTCCTGTTAGACAGAGTCGTCCTAATGAGCGTCTTTATATGCCATGCCCCATTTATTTCAACGGCTCCAACGGGGAGAGTTATAAACTGCTGTCAGCATTTTAAATATGAGCCTTATTTATTTTGCATTTAAACAAATATTTTTGTTTTAACAAACAGCGCCACGTGCAATTTTCACTCTCTACTATTGGAAATATGTTGCAAACGTGTATTTATTTTCATTAATGCAGCGTTGAACCATCAGGCAACAATTGTAACACATGTTGCAATATTTACATGCAACTATTTTTTTTTTTCTTTACGTAATCATTTTAAATGCCCTTCGGCTCATTAATAAGTGCACTTCCATTTGGCTTATTTGCATATGCTGCTCAGGTGATTGTAGTTTACTTTGTTGCGAAAACAAAATAAAACAATATGTGCTATATTTATATATTAATAATATGACTACAAGGAAATTTCAATTTGAATTACTTTGCTGCTTTCAACTTGTTTGTAATGCATTTTACTGGATACCAGGGGAATCTTTTTTTGGAAAAGCCTTGTAATGAATACCCCATTAAATTAAATGAAAAACAAAATTCAATTTTGTAATTTAATAAATCCTGTTATGCAATGTTTATTGTTAGATCTTCAATTGGTAATCTTTAAATTATCCGAAATTTTCGATATGTTCAAGAATGTTAATTTATCGGTAAAATCTAATTGATTAAAAACAAGTGTTAATTCTCTAGTCGAGAGAGCCTAACTGGCTTATTCGCTGAAACCTGCTGCTGAATTTGGGAAACTAACCAAAGTCCAGCTTTTAGTTTTATAGCCAAATTTCTCTTTAACAAAACTTTACTCAATGGTTAACAAGTGTTCCACTTTTTCCGCATAGCTACTGAAAGGCTTAAAAAGAAATTTGGGCCATCGCATGCATTTATTCACAAGGCCGGACAGAAATCAACAGCTTGCCACAAACGAATGCCTACAACATTTTTTCATATATGTACATATGTGTGTATTATGCACGCATTCATAGATATCGGAACGCTGAATGAAATGCACACTCCCATACATATATATATATATATATGTATATATATATGTAGTAAGTTTTCTCTCTCTTTGTGGCACATTCTTACTTATAGATGCAAGCAATTTTTGCTGCTGATTGCAATTATAACACGTTTTGGGGCATAAAATATTCAACAAATTATTGCAGATGATCCCTAATAGATCAAAGCTTATAAATTATTATTTCTTAAAAATATTTCATATCCTCGCAAATCGATTTAAATCGATATTCGCAAAATGGGGGAAATGAACATATATTAAACTGGAAATGCGTGTGTTATACGAGAATTTATAATTTAAATTTTATGTATCTGAGATTCGTGTGTTTCGATAAATCCAGTTAGATGAGCCTATATATATATATATATATATATATATATATGTACATGTATACATGTTTACCTAGAAAACTGCATATCCTTCTGCCTGAATATGTCGGATATTCGCAAACTTAAGAAATAAGTAAATTGTAATTAAATTGTTGTTTTATATTATATTGTTTTTTTTTTACAATTTGAAGTATATCAAAATAATGAAAAATTAGCGGAATCAATAACCATATCTGTTTAGTCTGGCATTATTTATTTGATAAAACCTTTGCTGAACTTTATGCAGACATTATAATTATTCACAATATTTTCTGCTTAGTGGTTGAATTAAAATGTAATCATTTAATCGTTAAAACCAATTTCCATTATAATGTGTTATTATTAAAAATCCAACCACATATTAAACTAAAAAGATTTTCGACTAATTTGGCTGTCTCTTTCTCTCTCTCTCTCTCTCTGTCTGTCTGTCCATTTGTCTCTTGCAGAATGCATCTGTACCTTGCGCTGATCTCGTGCCTTGTGTGCACCGCCCACTGCTGGCAATTCGACGGCGGAGGCGCTGGTGCGGCTGCTGTGCGGAGACTGTTGCAGCGCAGCGCCAGAAGCATGCCACGAGCATTGGCACGCGGTCCGCCGCCAGGACGAGGATCGGCCGCGCTGCTCGGCAGCCAGCAGCAGGATGTGCTCTACGCCTGCCCCCTGAACTCGATGTGCCAGTGCGCCGGTCTGCCCAACGAGACGTCCACACTGATTGAGATTAATTGCAACGAGGTGGCACTCTACAAGTTTCCAGGTAAGCACCACCAGCATCGCCAGCTGCTGCTGCAGCTGTTCTTTCATATATGTTTATGGGTTCGTAGCTGTCAATATGTCACAGCAGAAATTGACTAGCTTTTATTTATGTGGTAAACATTTCTGATGGGCTGAGCTATAAATTGCCATCCACAAATTGCCATCCACAAATTGCCATCCACAAGCAGACAGGCGTAAAAATTTCAGTTGCCAGCTGTCAGTTGCCAATTGCTACTTTTCACTGTTTACCTCTCTCTCTCTCGCACACAGTCTCTCTCTCTCTCTCTCATTCCGTCTCTCTCTCCATCTCCTTTCCTCCTTTTGCTGAATGTGTGTTTGTTTTGTTGTCATTTTGTCTGAGTTGCCCGCCTGCAGCGCAATGTAATTTTTTAATGAAGCTTCAAACGGCTTTGTCCTGTGCCGACTGCTGCGCTACCCACAACAAAATTAAATCTTACATTTAAGTTTGCCAATTAGTTGCAAAAATAAAGTTTTTTCGGTTGCGCCCCTCTCCTCCCTCCTCCCTACTCCCCCTCCAGCTTCTGCCACTGTTCATGGCATAAACTTTTTAACGATTGTTGTGGCGAATTCAACGCTAATTTTGTAGTTTTTAAGTAATGAATGACAAGTTTTGTACTCCATTGTCATTTCGTTACCAATGCGCATTCTCCACCCACACCCCTCCCCCTCCCTCTCCCACTCCCCTGTCTATCTGTATACTTGTTGTTGTTGTTGTTCTATGCCACAAAAATATTCCCATTATCAAAATGCATAAAGTTGCGAAAACCCCAAAAACTGTTGACTGGCAAGCCACACAAACACGCAAACACACACACACACACACATATACACACACACACACACACACACACACACACTTACACACCATACAAATTGATAGCACTCGCTGGCCAGGCAGCTGTCGGATTTGAGGGTTGGGGAAATTGAAAAGTTTTCGCCGCATACTGCGGCCCTGGGTTTCAGTCCTGCTGTTATCCGCATTGCCAATTTATTTGCCACACAATGTTCGAAGCAATGCAAAACTGTTCTTGCAATATTTGTTTCCTTTTCCACTTTTCTTTATTTTTCTTATAAATTTACATTTATTGAATTTGTGTGTGTAGCTTATTATACATAAAAAAAATAAGAAATTGACTGGCATTGCTTAAAGTTCGAATATTATTTGCACTCAAACGAACCGCAATGCAAAATTACATCCATCTATTTCAGTTATCGATCTTAACACTATGAAAAAAACAAACTTTTTAATGAATCTCTCACAAAATTACTTGGGGTAATTGTTTACTTAAGCAAAATTTGCGAATCCTAGAATTTTGTATTTCGCGAATTTTCGATGGAACTTTCTCTATCTTCATCTCAGTCTTCATCTCTCTCTGAACTCTTAACTTTTCACTTTTATATTTATAAGTTACTAAACAATTTTTTCTGATTGAGTTTTTTTTTCTATAATTCCCAAATACTTTCAATAAATATTTGAACTTTTCACATTTTAATAACGCAGTTTTATTATTTCTTTTATTGAGTCTTTTTCTCTTTTACTTCCAAGGCTTTCTCAGATAGAAGATTCATTCTATGATTTACATTTTATTCAAAATCTAAACTTTCTAAGTCATTTCAATTTGGATTTTAAGCACTGCTGACTCTACTCAATTGCATTTGTGTTAAATTTATGCTGTCTGGTCGGATGTGCTGACACTTCATATACAACAATTACAATCTGCTGCCATCAAAATATATTCAAACAAATGTCTCACTTGAATGCAATTTATGTCTTCCACGTCGCTGGATTGCACTGAAGAAATGCAAAAATCCCAAAAACTTTTGGCAATTAGCAATTCTAATGTGGAAAAAACGAGCTGAGGGGTGGGTTGAAAAACACTTTGCCTGACAGTCTGGCTAATTGCGTGCCACGCCCGCAAAAGTGGTCATCCGCCCCTCCATCCCCCAGCAGCAGCATCACCAGCAGCAGCAGGAGCAGCAGCTGAACATTGTGGCATTTCTGGCCAAAGTCATTGGAATGCCTGGCAGCAGGACACAGGACGCAGGACGCAGGACGCAGGCCACACAGCAAACGTTGCACACTTTTCAGCGCACACGCAAAAATATGCAGAAGAGTTTATGGTTGCTGGCCGGGGAGAACGGGGGCAGAAATTGCATTGACGATGACAACGACTTGAAATTCATTATAAATTCCAAAATTTGTGTTGCCAAAAATATTTGACAGTGGCAACCCAGGCAACCCAGGCAACCGGGCAACTGGACAGCCAGGCAAGCAGACAGCTGCCGCTGGCCAGGCCAAAATCAAATGTGTCCAAAGCGACTGAAAAATAAAAGTTAACCAAATAATATAGAAAATAAAAGAGAAGAAATTGTATGTCGAAGATTTAATACTCTTGTATATGCATGACTGAATACATATATGTATATATATATATATATATATGTGTATATATAGGAAGCCAGACTAGAGCAAAATGTTTCGTAACTTGAACTGTCAATTTCTCAACCATTTTCTGCCAGCTTGTCAATTTTTTGCTTAAATTTCTTGAATGCCAATCGATCAACATTTTATGTATATTTTTCATCAACGAGTGTTTTTTTTTTATATTGTTTTTATTCACAATTAATTTTACACTTGGTCCATTAAATGACAAAGAAATGGTTCATGCAACAGTTTTTCATTAGTTTTTCGACTTTTGCTGAAAGTATCCTCAAAACTACGACAAAAAACTTAAATATATATTCTGATTTTAGTTATAGATATATGTTAAAAAATATGCATTATAAATAGAATAGACTCTGACTTAACTTATGCTGCTGATGGCTTTGCAGGATTCCCTTTCAATTCATGTCAAAATTATGGTACCCCTGTAAGTGTATTAAAAGAAATAAAACATAAACAATTTGCTGTACTTTTGTGAGCAGCTTAAAGTGAAATTTCTATTGTGCTGTGGTTCGTAAATTATATTTAAGCTCAAATTGTGCAATTTAGATTTATATTTAATGTTTCTGGTCATTTTCACGCTTGGCCAGCGCCACTGATGCGCCCCCAGGGCATCTGCTACACATGCAACGGCAGCGGCAGCAGCAGCAGCAGCAGCAGCAGTAACAACAGCTTCATATTCGATTCGGGCACAATTTTCATGCTGCAACTATTTCTCAACTGAAACAAAATGAACGAACCGAACCGAACCGAACCGAACCGAACCGTATCGTACCGTACCAAACTAAAGCGAAGCCAACATCATTCAAGCAAGCAAGTAAAGCAGGCAGTTTGCACAGCTGCCGCATGTTTCCTGCTTTTTGGCTGCTGCCGCTGCTGCTGCTGTGGCACAGGACACAAAAGTATATGGATATAAATGAAGCTCACACTTTCTCACATTCTTCGTGCCAGCGTCCGCTGCCTCGCCTGCCCCGCATGCCCCGCATGCCCCCAATGAATGCCCGACCAAAACAATAACTTTTCAGCTGACGTAATCTTCATCAGCACATACGTTGCGAGGTCAAAGGGCAGAACAACAGGCAATGATGCATTTGCCTCACCACTGCCTACCGCTTCCCCACTCAATTTTGGGGGCCTACAAGTTTTATAAAAGCACTCAAACTCAAATTGTGCAGCTGCTTGCGGAACGATAGCGTTACGATGAAAAATTGCTATTTGCGCCTGTCATTCAGACAACTGGAATTGTGGCAGAAAATGGAGACTTATCTATAAATATTTAATTTTACGGTTACCTTTATCTTAATTATGATGTCTTAAATTATTAATCATTAGCATCAAAAATGTGAAGGGCAACAAGCCCATATTTTGTGGATGGTATTTAAATCTTTCTACATAATATTATATTTCAACTTCGACCTGAAAAATCCTTCAAAGCACAAGCGACTCTTATTAAAAGAAAATCAACCACAATGAAATTTTAACGACAGCTAAAAAACTTTTTTTTAAGGCATACTAAAACTAGTTTTATAACCTAACTTCAGCTCATACATTTTAAGATTTAATTAAATTCAATCTCTAAATTTTCGGAAAAAACATTATTTAATTTAATATTTCATTTAAAGTATATTTTCTGAAAGTATCAATTAGGAAATTTCCTAGCAATTATCTCATTGGAATATTCAACTATTTATTATGTGCTGAAACAAAGCATTTTGGCCATAAACTATAATTACCATAGATGATGATAATCCCATATAATTATTTCATATTCTTTGGGAAAAATGGAGAAAATCCATTTGATTAAAATGCATAAATAATTGTTTTTCATATATAGACCTACAGATGAGCAACACATTTTGCTCAATTCCAGTTGTCACAATGAGCAGCACAACATATTTAAATATTAATATGCAATAGTTTTAGGCCACAGCAAATCTCTCCCTCAAACTGTCTTCGCCTCTCACTTGCTTGCCACTTCCTCCTTGCAGCATTTCCTGGCCACAACACATACCAAGTTGGCTCCAGCTTTCACTGTGGCTTTTTGGTAGTTTGTTGCTGTTGTTTATTTTTTTTATTTGCTTGCTTTTGGCAAGTTGGACAAACACTTGCCAAGTGACGCCAACGAATGGCTAGGGGTGTTGGTGAGGGGAGGCGGAGGGTGAGGGAGGGGGGGTGGTAGGGGGCATTGGGCAACAAATAAAAATGGCGACGTTGGCAGCTAAAGTAAATAAATAAATATGCTCACCATTTGTCAGGGAATTGACTTGAGGCCATAAAATACAAGCCAACATACGATGGACATACAGCAGTGACCAACGCTAACTAAACAGGGTCCTCCCCCACCCCCGCACCCTTCCCTCACCCATCCCAATAGACCCACTGGCTACAGCTAGAAGTTTATTAACGCCATATGTTGTGTGTTGGCTGTCCACTCATAACAACAGCAACGGCCGCAATAATAACAACAGCAACAGCAAGTTAGATATGCACACACCTACACCTACGCACACACACACACACACACACAAATGGGTTCTCTCTTGGCCAGCTTTGATGCGAGCTGCCGTCATGCATGGCCAATACGTTTGGCCACGTTTCTAGGCCGCTGCGCGTGTCAACAGGGCGTATGATTAATATTGTATTAATATGCGATATGTAATTAAGATGTAAGCTGTTTGCGTATATCGTCGTTTAGTGCCTGTGCAAAGGTCGATATACACACACACACACACACATATACATATATATATTGTATATGTGTTAGTGTCTGTTTGTGTTTAGCCACATCGTATTTCAAGTTAATCTTTAAGCTGTGGCTTTCAACTCTGGACATTGTGTATATAAATAAATTATTATCGAATGTGCCATGAATAAATTATTTTTTATTAGCTGCATTTACAGAAAACAGCAAATTTAAGTACATTTTCGAATGTATTATTCAGTTTTCAATTTCAAACCGTTCGACATAATATTGTTTGATATTGAAGTAAAATCTATTTGGCTTACTGTCAAACTCACTGATTGCACACTCGAAAGGCTTCAGTTTTATTTGAAAGCTCATTTGCATGAACGATTTGTTGCAATCTTAAAAAATAAAATAAATAAAAAATAATCAAACATTTTTCTAAGAACTGCAGCCTTTATGTAAAATGTCAAATTGTCAACAACAACTTCAAGAATAAAACAACTTCATTTTATTCGCCTGAAATAAATGAAAAGTTCAAAGGAATTTTTCAATAAAATTTCGATTTGGTAGACAATCGATGGCCAATTCGGTTATGTCCTCAATTTAATTGTTGATTAATTGTTTAAGTGCAGTCAACCGTACGAATTGCTGCTGAAATGTTCATGGCCAAATCAATGACAATCCCCAAAATCTGGACTCGAATTTCACTTTGACTTTAGTGTCCTCCATGGAACACGAACACGAACACATACACACACAGACACACACAGACAGGCACACATGCATATTGTATTTGCATCAATTGTACCATAGGACAAATAATCAATTTCTTTGAATAAATTAAAAACTCACCGAATTTGCGGTTTATTCGGATAAGGTTTCAAATTCAATTAAAATCGATTGCTCCCATAGAAAAAAAATGTATCGATTTTTATCGATCAATTCTTGTAGGAAAATAAATTTTTCCCTCATGGTATCTGCTTTCCTACATTTCAAAAATGTTTCAGTTCTTAACATAGACCTTATCCACAAGAGAATTACTTTTTTAAATAATTACAGAAGAGTGCGTTTTCTTTTTATCAAACTAAGCCGGTAAAGTTACTATTATTATTTTTTTGATGGTCCAAGCCGAATGTGTTGTCCACTCAAAATTAATCGAACTATTTCAAAGTAGCGATCAAACACTTATATACTTCTTTACTACTATTATTTACCAATAATATGATAGATTAATAATTGTGAATAGCACAACTACTATTAATTTAAGTGCAACCTTGTTAAAAAATTAATTAATTTGAAAGAATAACTTTTGATAAAGAAAATGTATATTTAGGGCATGGTTCCTAATTACATTATTAATAGTCTACAACACATTGCTTAGTTTTAAATAGATAGCTTATTTTAAATTTTAACACATCCAACAATAAACATTAACAAAAATAATGTATTCGATTGTATTTAATTTTTTTTTTTTTAACAGCAGTTTACTCTGCCTGAGCCGCAAACTTGAATGTTGGATTTTATTCCAAAAAAGTGTTTAATTGGACCATGGTGCATGGCCAATGCATGCAATCGGAGCTGAGTGTGCGTGTGTGTTTGTGTGTGCTTGTGTGTGTGCGTATTTTGAAAGCTGTCGGGCAAAACCAGCTAACTAAAAATAGCCCAAAATGGGCAAAAAATCGAAACAAAAAAATATCAAGTTTGCAACAAACCAAACCCAACCCAACCAAACCAAACGAAGCGAAACCAAGAAAAAAGAGAAATGACAATTCACGTAAAAAATTTTCAATTAAAAGTGAAAAGTGCATTTTCATGTTGCACGTCAGGTTTCTGGCGCGGCTTCTGTGACCGCTGCTGTTGCTGCTGTTGCTGTTGCTGTTGGTGTTGCTGTTGGCGTTGCTGTTGCTGCTTCTGTTGCAGTCATTCTTCATCTCGCTGCCGTATCGTCGACACTCGAAAAAATGTTTTTGTGTGTATTTGTCTATGTGCGATGAGACTGTTGGCTTTAGGAGTGGCCGGCATGTGCCGTTTGCTTAGGCCATAATTTAAGCTGACAGGCATGACATGGAAATTCCCTTTGGAGGGAGCAATTCGTATAATCAGGCTAAGAACACATGGTCACCAACCGTCTCCACGGACAGCCAACTGCCGCTCCTCTGAGAGAGCCGCAGACCAAGATACTGCAAATACAACAGAGCGAGAGAGAGAGTGTAAGATAGAGAGAGAGAAAAAATAAGACCTTGTCACTGTTGTTAATTAACACATGCTCAACGAATCGCAAATTAATTGCGACACTCACTTCTCCCCGAGGCCCAAGTTGCAGTTGAAGGACCCATTTAAATTACACGTAATCGTTTGCCCTTCTGAATCCCATTGGGAGCTACGTATGCTCAAAAACAGAAGGTTGCCAAAAAATGTATAAAAAAACCTTTAAAAAAACGTATGTAAAAAACTAATTGATTTTGCTACCGTTTCACGGTTGAGTTCAAATATTATTTGCAAAGCTTGCAACATTTTCACAGACCTTGCAAATAGTTTATGGCTTTACAATTTTACAAAAATATTGTTACAAAATAACTGTGTCCCGTTTTCCGATCATGTTGTGGAAAATTTATTTGCGAAGCTTGCTGAATTTCGATATAAAGTTTCACAGATTTCGCAAATAGTTTTTTCCTTATTTATGATACACTTCCGCATACCGACCACATCCTGGCCAATACACCGATTTGAACAATTAATTGATATTAAAGACTTCACTTTAATTGCCATAAACATGAAATCTAATAAACTCCGATGTTAAAGGACAACTCGATATTCGAACCCTCTAATTTTGATTGTTATGCTAAAAATAGAGAGGAAAAAGTTACAAATAAATGATCAGTTTCCTAAATCATTTTATTAAAATTTTGGAATCTATAATGTGCCTATCATTGTTTTTTTTTATATATATATATATTTGTTGCGTTATCTTATCTATTTCTAACTGGATGTTCTGAACATTTTGTGCAGTTTCCCCTTTGCTCCTCCTCTCCCCACGCATGGCAATCAAAGTCAAGCGTTCCGCGTGCGTTGTTTGTTTTGGAAAAAATGGCAAGGATGTCACTCTTCCAATATATCTAAAGTGCCTTTTTAAATTGCTTTGGTCGTTGTCCTATTATGGCGGGACGTTCGACGTTCGGCGTTCGGAAAACGGAAAAAGCGCATAAAAATCAAAGTCCTGGCCTCCAGCTTGCTTCGCAATTCTCGACTCTCTTTTTCTTGGTTCATTGTGTGGTCCAACGGCTCGCTGATGACCCATTTGCTTTAACGCGCCTGCTATCAAAGTGCCAAAACAAAAGCCATCATCGTTAGCCTCCACAGCGAGAAGTGGGTTGGGATGATTGTAGAGCTGTTCCCTTCGGGTTATGGGAAACGCTTCAAATGCCGTTTAAAATCAATTTGAATGATGAACTGGCGAGCAATACTGGCAGACAGTGTCACTCGGCTACATCGATATATGTATGTATATACATATATATATATATATACACTTCTTTTTCAATCTCTCATGTGCATTGTGTTTTGTGTTTTGCTTTTAGAATTCATACACAGCAGCGTTCGCTACATCGAAATGTCCAATACACATCTGCAGAGCGTCGACGATGAAACATTTCAGGGACTGCGTCTGAAGACATTGAAGCTAATAGACAACGAGCTGCAGGACATATCTGAGCGCAGTTTCAGGTGAGTGAAAGTCAACACCTTAAAATGGATGAACAGCCGGAGAGGAGTGCTAAGTGCTAAGGGGTTGCCACTACGTGTTCTGGCATTTGGGATTAGGGTTTCAACATAAGTGCTGAGCCATGATGATGCACTCCACCCCACAAACAGACGCACACACAAATATATAAATACCCAACTAAATATATATATGTATATATATATTTCATATATTCTGATGATGCGACAGTTTTTAGCGGTCTATTTATATGGACGCTGAGCGGCAGTTTTTCACGGCCTCTGCAATTTTTTATTTATTTATTTTTTTTTCTTTTTTGGTATTTTTGTGTGTTTATGTGTTTGTAGTGCAAGTGCTTTACGCATACATACACACACACACACACATAAAAACTACATATATTTTACATCATAAAACTGCAAGTTGTAAAAAAGGCGTAAAATTAAGTTTAACAAACGACTGGCAAAAGCAACAAGGGGCAGGGTATGAAGTGAAGTGGGATTGTGCAACGTATGCACTGTTTGGGAGTGTTTCATGCGCCAGTCAGGCTGAAAATGCTGGCAGGAAATGCAAACTCACATGGCACACACACACACACCCACACTCACACACAAACACACTCACACACACACACACACTGAGACACACGGCGGGGCTAAAAGAAAAACTTTCAAGCGCTATTTGTTTGAGTGTAAATAATCACAAAAAAGAATGAAGCAGATGCAATGCGAACAAAAAATAAATAAAACTATATAACGAAAATGTTATGCTCTAGGAAAACAAAGTGCTTTTTCTGAAAACAATGAAATCGCGATCAACTTATTTTTTATCCGTGAACAAAAGCGTTAATAACATTTATGTGCCGTATAAATTGAGGATTTTTACTTTGCCATATCAATGTTTTTCAGTATTTTGATAATATACAGCTTGGAAATTATTTATTAATAATAACTGACGCATAAATGTTTAAATATAAACAAGTATAAAGTATTGCTGTAAGTGCTAAATGGAATTTGTTAACAAATACACATCGTAAAATTCACAGAAATTACATGAAAAAATATTCATGAAAAAATATTCAAAGTTTATGTTTAAGTAAGAGCCAATCTTGAAAATCTGTAACTAATTTATATGTCTAACATCGATTGAAAACTCATTTAATAATAAAAGAAAACCTAATTGAAAATAATCGCATCAAATCAGACTGATTTAATTTAATTTTGCAATCATCGAATAGAATATTTATTTATTTATGTAAATATTGTATAGCATATTAAGAAAACTTAAGGCAGAGTTGTCTTTGTAATTATAAGAAGACAGAAATATAAAAGCAATTTAATCTCAATGTTAACAAAGACTCTAAAGTTATATATATATAAATCTGCTTTCTTTGATGTTAAATATTCCATCTTGTTATATATATTTTAGGGCTATTATCAATTTTAGGCACTCAAAATAATGCCATTTCATTTACAAGTAGTTGCAGATAAATTTAAGTAAAATATATTTGATTCAGATGGAGTTTTGACCATGTTCGGCCAAGCCGCCATTTTGTGGTACACCAACAATAATACCCTTTGGAGAATCAAGAGAAAAACGGACCCGCAATGTGCATGTAGTGTTGAACAACGTACACAAGAGCATATTTCGTCAGCTTTTTTATGGGCCCACACAAAACGCAAAGTACATCACACATCACATCAGCAATGTGACTGGATGCGAACTCTGACTGCCTCCATCTGCCCCTCGGTCGCTTTCCATCTTTCGCTCTCCATCGGTCGACCGCATTTGGCAGTTGTTTGGTTTTTCGCGCGGCATGAAATGAAACGAGAACATTTTTTAACGAGCACAAAGAACCAAAACGAGCCACGCTTTCCCCATCCCCCCCTACTGCCTCTACCAACTCCCAGCCTGCCAGCCAACATTTCTGCCTGTCCACCGCAAAAACCAGTAAACAGAATCCCAGCTCCGTTGGCTGTTCCTTACGTTTGGCAAAGTTAAATGGACGTGCGTTAACAGTTTGTACAGTTTTTAAGGCCCTCCTCACAAAAGTAAGCAGATAACGTGCCAGGTCAGGCAGGGGCTGGTGAGTGGGGTGGGGTGGTGGGGTGTTGAGTCCGGGTTGAGTGTGCCGCAAATAGACAGAAACTCGCTCGTCATTAACAGGCCACATCTCAACTTAAATCAAACTAATTAATCCGCAAAAACCTGGCAAAAGTGTGGCTAAAAATTACCCGACCTTCTACTTTTCCCCACTGATTACCCAGTCCACCAATCCGCATCTATCATCCCATCAGCCCATCCGTGTGTCAACGTTAATCTCTTCCTAGCAACGTATGCTAATCAAAAAGTTTGCTTAACAGTTGCAAAACTCAGCCCCAACTTCAAAATATTATGAGAAAATATTTATAATAAGCACAGCAAAAAGTCATCTGTAAATATTATGATATATTGCGTCAACATGTATTTATAAATAAATATATATACATATATAAAAGCATAGATGCTAATATTGTTTTTCCAATTAAATTGTATGCAAAATATGCAAAAAGATAAATTCGCTGGCTTCACTTGATAATGGGACTTAAAATAAAATTCAACTCAATTTCTCCCATATAAATTTAATTACAATTTCTTAAGATAACAAGTATAAACGCTGTAGAAGAGTGAACTCGACTACGAGATACCCTCAACATAGCGTTTTAATATATTTCTATATTTTTATTGCTAAATTTTCCAATAAAAAGCTTTAAACAAAAATGTAAACAGGTGTGGAAGTGCTCTTATTTTATATAACTGAGACAAAGTCATGTAAAGAGACAAAGGCAGGGCATGTTTTTATACACAAGTTCGAATTGAAATCGGTTTCCGACAAACTCGTGCATATACATATATATACTAACGGGAATTGATAACGGGGCGCTGCAGAATGTAAACAAATATATTAAGCTCGCTTTGAATATCACGCCATCTCTTTCGCACACATTCCCGCGCATAATGAGATATACGGTTTGAACTATCTTGGGTGTTTTTTATCCGATTTTAATTATTTTTCAGCACTAGCCGAGTTGATCTAATTATTTCCGTCTATCTCAGAGTCTATTTGAGCTAAAGCTTTCCAATTTGAAATATAAATTCTGGAACACTGAAAGATTTACATGCATACAGCTATGTAATTAGGTCGACCCTTATTAAGTTCCTCTACAATGTTTTCTTTCCGATACTATATTTTTGGGACAAATAATATGTGTTCCGGTATAACCGTAAAGAAAACTAGTAAGAATGCTGAAGTCGAGTGAGCCCGACTTCAATATACCATTATTCCAGCTGTTAAATATATTCGAATACGGTTGGCAAATTTCACCTTAAAAAGTTTTGCACCCAAATGGGAGCAGGTACAGGCAAAAACATATTTACGTTCGCGTCGAATATCGTCCCATCTCTTTCTCACACATGCCGATTTTGATCAACTTTTGTAAGGTAATCAATAATATGCCTATGCATATTATGTAATAATTAGAAGACTATGCATTTTATGTAATAATTAGAAGACTATGCATTTTAAATTGTGAGACTTATTGCTATCGGAAATCGAAATGTATCGATAATCGCTAAAATACAGCAAACTTGATCTGCGCCTGGTATACGAGATCAGCGTGTTCATACAGACGGACGGACGGACGGACAGACGGACATGGCAATATCGTTTCGGCTGTTGATCTTGATCAAGAATATATACACTTTATGGGGTCTGACATGCTTCCTTCTGCCTGTTACATAAATTTGCACAAAACCATTATACCCTTTTTACCCATTTTTAATGAGTTAAGGGTATACAATCGGTGAACATGCGGTTCCACTTCCGATTCCGGTTTGACATAATAATATATTTATCGCCTAATGCCTTAATCTTTTGTTAAGTCATTAATATAAAAAATGATATCAACAATACAGAAGCACAACACATATACATTTGCTTATATATGTACATATATTACTCAGATGATTACTAAGTGTATAACTGTACCTTATCTGCTATGGCTGAGTGATGTTGAAGGGTGTTTCGCGTTCAGTTGAATTTCGATCGCGCAGCTCGACAGTCCGAGAATTCAGTTGAGATATGCGCAACATATTTAATGGAAAAGGGCGTGCATTGTTTCTCTGCTCGGTACTTGCGCTGATAATGCGCATAGCCAAAGCATCTGATGAATCGGTCCTTCCTCGCGATATTCTCAACTGTACGAAAAAGTGCCAATGCTGGTTTCGGAATGAAACCGGCAAGATCTTGGGACCATCGAATTGCATTGGACCCTGTCTGGATTCCTATAGAAAGCCCTGCCTCGATTATACACTCTGCTCTCTCTCTCATGGCACGTGTGACTTAAGTTGCTCTGGTGCACCATTCAAGTGCATTTCAAAGGATTATGAATTCCAGACTGACAACAAGTCGGAGCTAATTAAATGGTTATCCTATGCAGGCTATGCATTGTGTGCTCTGTTGTGTGCCGCAGTTGTTGTTTTCCTTATTGTTAAAACAATTAATCATAATAAAAAGTAACAAACATAATGCGCCGATTATAAATAAACATGAATAAAGTAGAAAAAAGTGTAAAAGTTAATGATAGTACATACAGTTTCTCACACCTTATTAGGAACAGTGTCTAGCAAAAATTTTCAAGTGCTATAAAGTTTAAACAAGGAAAAAAGTGCAAAATGTTTAAATGCCAATTTGTTTAATGTTATATCACATTTTAAAAGGAAACTTTAGTTTTTATGCAAATATTAATTAATTAATTAAAATTAGTCAAAAACTGAAAACATATAAAAAAAAAGGGTTCACAGCTTATTAGAAACAGTCTTAAGAAAAGTTAAATATTTGGCGTATAAAAGTTTAAAAAAGGATGTTAATACTTAGTATGATATCCTTTAGCCTTAACAACTGCGATTAACCTATTTTTCATGGAAGATACCAGCTTCCGGGTAGTTTCTGGACTGATCCTGCTCCACTCCTCCAGCAGAGCATTTTGGAGATCCTGTTTGCTGGATATCTTGTGATTCCGGATGTTATTTTCCAGCAGAGCCCAAAAATTTTCAATAATGTTTAAGTCTGGAGACTGAGCCTGTGGAATTATCACATGGAGGCAGTTCGATCTAAGCCAGGACTGTACCATTCCGGCCTTATGCTTGGGATCGTTGTCTTGGTAGAACCGGAAAGTACGTCGGATTTCTAGTTTCTCGGCACTTTGAAGTAACTTTTCCTTTAGTATATCAAAGTACACATATTTGTCCATTGTTGTTTCAATAAACACAAAATTTCCGCCGCGGGCTGTCGAGATAGATGCCCATACCAGGACACTTCCTCCGCAGTGCTTGACTGTTGCCTTTAAGTTTTTGGGGCTCAGCTCAGTATTGGAGTTTCGCCACTCATAATTCCGTCCGTCCGAGCCAAAAATTTTTAATTTGTACTCAAATTCAAATATGATTGTGTTCCAGAACTCCAAATCCTTGTCCAAGTGGATTTTGACGAACGTCATCCTAGGCCCTATGTTTGTTGCGCTTATAAATTTCATTTTCCATTGTTCTCGGGCATTTAAGTCATGGTGGCGCAGAACTTGGAGCACAGTTCCCATACTGAACTTTTTCCTTATTTCGTCCTGCACCTATTGAGTCAGTTTTTGAGCCGATAGCTTTAGATTTCCACTTGAAATCTTGATGATCCTCGGCTTGTCCTGCTCGGTGAAAATCGGGTTTGGTGCCATTCCGCATCTGTCCTCTGTCCAATTTTCGTCGGCGAAACTCCAAATGATGTTGTTCACAGTTGAGAGGCTTAGATTGACCATTTCAGCTATTTTGCGAAGTGAATGTCCAATTTTGAAGTGTTCCAGGATGAGTTCCCGTTGCTCAATGGTAGTCCGTTTGCCCATTGTCCTTGTTGGAAGGTTGTAGCCCAAATGCGGGAAAAAACTAAACTGACTTATAAGGTTGGTCTATTTCTACCGAAAATATTCAACTTTAGGTAAAAAATCCGGGTTTTATGGCACCCAGGTGTCCAGAATGTAACTGTTCCAAATAAGCTGCGATCATAAAATTAGGTACTTTTTTACATAACCCGACCTAGCGGGTGGGGAAATCCCAGTTTATTAGGGTCATATATTAATTTTGGTGGTTACTATATGTACCTGCCATGGGTCTTTGGAATTTTTGAAAAATAATGCATAATGAGTTTATGGCAGGTAATTGAAATTTTTGCTAGACGGTGTTCCTAATAAGGTGTGAGACACTGTAGATTGGCTTTCTAACTTAATATTGTGAAAAAAATGATGTTGGTTTTAAGTAAATTTAATAAATAGAAAATTTTAAAATTTTATTAAAAATGTTCTATTATATATACTACCAAGCGACAAATGCATTTGAATAACTGCAAAATACACACACAATCGAGTGAGTGTATTCATGAGTGTATACACTCACTCGATTGTGTGTGTGACTTTATTATTGCGTGCTGAGCTTAAATATTCACATTGCTTTGTTTTATGCATAAATACACAACTTAGAAATTGAAATCAATATACGAGGGCTTCCCAACTTAAATACTTAGAAATAAATAGTAAAAGTAATTTTTCGATAAATTCGATTCATACTAATTTAACCTTTAAAGAATTCCTTTTATGATTCTGTACATAAATTTAACGTACATAACTTTTTAGTAGGCTCATAATGTAAATTCTAAAGCGAGGTCAGCTCAATATTATTGTATAAGATAGAAAAATATTTTTATAGTCATACGATTCATATTAAGTAAATCATGTTATTATTATTTAAGTATACATTATGGAAATTATTTGGCAACAATAAAAATCTTAATAATCACTATGAAAAGTATAAAATAATAATATGAAAATAAAAAGATGCAATTATAAATCACTTCAAGCGAAAGTCCTAATTCAAATCAGTCTTACATATTCTACTTGAATTTTATGCTACTGTAATACTGTTTGAACTGCCCTCGTCTTGTATGCTTGAGTACACAGTGAAGCTGCCATATTTACATGGGAGTCTTTTGATGACAAACGCAGTCGTCACTCACGCACACACGCACACCAACACACGCAGCTTAAAGCGGTCGGGCGACCGCAAGAAAAACAGCAACGAGAACAACAACAACAACAATAAGAGCTAAGCAGCGAGCAACCGGCAAACAGCAAATGGCAACCGAAACGCAAACCGAAAACAAACGTTGTCGTAAGTGTAGGTGGAGGAGAAGAAGCCGGCATGAGCCAAATTGGCAGAGAGTGAGTGAGAGAGAGGGAGTGCGAAAGGAGCCACAAGAATTTAGTTTGCGCTGTGCGTTTGATTCTTCGTCGCATGAGCAGCGACAGCAGCAACACAAGCCGCAGTCGTTACAACAACAATCAGCTCGAAAGCAGCGACGCGACGTCGCTTAGAGCAGAGGCTGATGCTTGTTTGGAAAACTTCGTGGTTCTCATAATTGAGGTCGCACTTCTTCACATTCTCGCTCTCTCTCTTTCTCTTCAGTGTTTGTAGTGCGTGAATGTGTAACTATTAATGGAGTGCAGCAGGTGCTGAGGGTGAATGTGCGGGGAGTATATATGGCAAGAGGAGAGCGTCGGGGGTCAGCGGCAGGGGATTGGTCACATGGCTTTGTCGTTGGGTTTGTGGTGCGTTAATTAAGTTTAAATATTTGTTTTCTGACTGTGAGTGTGTGTGTGTTGGATATGTCAAAAGGCAGGCAGCCACCTCATCCAAATCCATGGTGGCTTACCAGTTGGGCGGTGGGGCAGTGGGCGTGACCGACATTGAGCTAAGCTTAGCAAGTATAACAACAACCTTTTGCAAATTAAAATTATTTAAATATATCAACATTTAAATATGGATTACCCATTCTAATTTCTTGTAAATGCCTCTGACTCTTTTACCACAGCACCATGACGTACTCCCTGATGACACTGGATATATCGGGGAATAAGATGCAACAGCTGCCGCTAGAGGCATTGCAGAGATTGCACTCGCTGTCGCGACTTGTGGCGCAACGGTAAGTGAAATGAATTCTAAAAAAGTAGTATGATTTAGAAAGAGAAGCAGAAAATATTTATTTGTATTCTAATTTAATAAAATAAATCACACGTCATAAATTCTTAGAAGTCTGAAGTAAGTCTTAAGTAGTTCAACCTCATCTTATTATTTATTAAGTATATTTCTTAAACAAATGCTTGTGTTTAAAAAAACTGGCGTTATTATTTTCTTAATTCCAGGATACGTTTATCTTAAATTCAGAAAAATATGTATAATTTGCAGAGTGTTTTTATATGTGTAAAGAATCTGTAACATTTGTTTTTTTGTAACTTATATCATTATTAAGAATTAGTTGTATAAGATTTCACATATTAAAATATTTTAGATAGTTTGAAAATGTATTTAAATTAAAAAAATTCTAACTCGAATGTGCAAATATTCTTGCCGCTGAATTATTTTTAGTATGTGTATTTGAGTTAGTCGCTAAATGGTTTAAATAAGAGTGAGCATAAAAATACTTTTAAAGATTCTTAGCAACTAGTGTTAAGCCATAGTTATCTTAAAATAAGAATAGATAATTCTCAATTCCCACAATGTCAATTAATCCAATTTTTTAAATTGTGCTTTTCTATTTTTGGTGCTATAGCAACCACATAACCAGCCTGGATGGTAACTGGGAGGCGCAACATGATACGTTGCGGTCCCTGCATTTATCCGGGAATGATATCACAGAAGTAGCGCCAGGTGGCGCTTTCGATGCGTTAACAAATAACGGTGATAACAACAGTTCGCAGCCCAACAGTCTGGCTGCGATTGGTGTGCAGAATGGCCTGGATGGGAGCAATGTGCTGCATTCGGGCAATCCCGGATCTGGGGATCGTTTTGAGCAGCTGCAGAAATTGCTGTGGCTCGATTTGTCCAACAATCGGATAACTCATGTGGCGGCCAACTATTTGCCACGCTCTCTGGTCACCATGGATCTGTCCAGCAATCTGCTATACGTCTTCCCCCACCAGTTGTTCGAGCAGCTGCCAGAGCTCCGGATAGTCAGCCTGCGTGACAATCTCCTGCGCAGCGTCCATGGCAAGGAGCGGGAGAAGGAGCTGCAATCGCGACCTCTACGCATGCATCTGGAGAAGCTCGATCTGGGCCAGAATTGCATTGAGCAGCTCGAGTCGGATTTCTTTCAGCAGAACTACTCGGATGTGCACATACGTGCGCTCAACATGGAGCAGAACTACGTGGCCCACCTACCGGCGGAAGTGTTCCGGGCAACGGGTATTGTGCATCTTGTGCTAGCATTCAACGCCATCAGTCGTGTGCATCCCTCGGCCTTTGAGGGTCTGACGGATACGCTGGAGTATTTGGATTTGGAACGCAATCATTTGACCACTGTGCCGGTGGCCATATCCACACTTCATCGTTTGCGTTACTTATATCTCACCTCCAATCGGATCAATCAGCTCAGCAATTTGCCCAGCCTCACATCGAATCTGAAGGTGCTTAGTCTGAGTGGCAATAATTTCACAATGATACCCGTTCTGGGACTGAAGAACTACACACAGTTATCGTATCTGAATATGGGCTATAATTCCATTGCGGACATACCCGAGGGCATCTTTGCTGTCGACGGTTGGGGCTCCAATTTGCAGACGATTCTCCTGCGCAACAATAAGATAACCCATCTGCACTTGGGCTCGTTTGCGGGTCTCGACCAAATCCAGGAGATAAGTCTGAGCTTCAATGACATCACCATACATCATCCGTTGGTTTTCGAGAACATTTCGCACACGTTGAAAATTCTGGAGCTCTCCTTTGCCGTGTTTCCCGCTCGCAGTCTGGAATCGTTGGATCCCTTGGATGCTTTGCTGCCGCTGTCGCAGCTTATCTGGCTCGGACTGGATAATAATAATTTGAAGACAGTTTCCAATGAGTCCTTTGCCCAAATGCGCGAACTGAGCTACATCAATTTGAGCTTCAATCAGCTCAAATCGCTGCCACGCGGACTCTTCCTGCCCGAGGCGCACGGTCATCTTGTTGAGATTGAGCTCTCCTACAATGCCCTGGAGCGCCTCGAGTCGCAAACGTTTCACAACCTGGGCGATTTGCAGACACTGAATCTGCAATCGAATCGGTTGCGGAGCATTGCCAGACAAGCATTCCACAACCTGGAGTTCCTACGCTATATAGATCTGTCGCATAATCGTCTGGGTAATATCTCGCATGGCGCATTCACTGTGCTGCCCAATCTGGGTGCACTGGATCTGACGCATAACCAGCTGTGTGCGTTATCCTTGAAGTCCTTTCATTATGTCTCCAATGCGACGACGCCGTTGCGCCTTAATCTTAGTCACAATCACATCACGAGCTTCGACGATGAGCTGAGCAGCTATATGTATATATATCAGCTGGACATCAGTCACAATCATATATCCAAATCGGATAGCTTCACTAATCTGGCAAATACGCTGCGCTTCCTCAATGTGGCACACAACTCCCTGGGTGGTCTGCAGAGTCACGCTTTTGGTGACTTGGAATTCCTGGAGATACTCAATCTGTCGCATAACAATCTCAGCTCGCTGCGCCGGCGCAGCTTTCAGGGCCTGAACAGCCTGCAGGAGCTGGATCTCAGTCACAATCAGCTGGATCAGCTGCAGGTGGAGCAGTTCTCCAATCTGCGCAAGTTGCGAATCCTGCGGATCTGTTCGAATCGCCTGCGTGCTCTGCCCCGCGAGGTCTTCATGAATACGCGGCTGGAGTTCCTCGATATATCCGATAATCAGCTGAGTGTTTGGCCCGTGCCAGCTTTTACGGACATTGGGTTCACATTGAGATCCATTCAGATGTCGCGGAATAATTTGGAGTATTTGGATGCATCGATGTTTGTCAATTCACAGTTCCTCTACGACATTAGTCTGGCACGGAATCGCATTACCATCTTGCCGGACAACACGTTCAGCTTCCTCAACAACCTGACCAATTTGGATCTCTCTGAAAATCCGTTGGTTACCACCAATTTGCGGGAGGTCTTTGTGCATACGCCTCGTGTCCGTAAACTGATCCTTCATCACATGGGTCTCTATGTGCTGCCGACGCTGAAACTGCCGCTGCTCTCCTATCTGGACGTCAGCGGTAACTATCTGCAGGAACTATCGCCCCTGGGTGCACTGCGTCATCTGCGCCACGTGAACGTCTCCCACAACAAGTTGATCAACGCCAGCTGCGCTGTGGAACACTTACCGACCTCGGTGCGAGTGCTGGATCTGGCTCACAATCCGTTGCGTCGGATCACGCTGCACGATCTGCTCAGCCTGCGGCATCTGTCCGAGTTCAATCTGCTGGACGTGAAGGTGGCCAATCCGCAGGCCTTCTCAAAGTTGCGATCCCTGCGCAAGCTGCATGCCAGCTCGCATGCAAATCTCGGGGATTTGGTCGCCCGTTTGCCGGGCCTACAGGAGTTGCGAGTACATTGTCTGGAATCCAATATTGGCGGTCAACTGCTGCAGCGGTTGGTGAACAACACCAAGTTGCAGCTGGTGGAGCTGTATGGGAGCAATGTGCAGACAATCTCACCGGATGCCTTCACGGGTCTCGCACGCAATCAGCAGCTGCAGGTGAAGATCTCTCATACTCGCATCTCCGACTTGCCACCTGGGATATTCTATGCGCTGCGCGAGGTGCCCCACCTATCCATCGATATCTCGCACAATCGCATCAATGCGCTGGCCGCTGACAGCTTCTACCCCAACAAGAGCTACTGGGATGCTGTCGGGACCCGCAGCATCATGGGGGGTCTAATCACTGCGCACAATCCCCTCGAGTGCGAGTGTGGATTGGTCTGGTTTGGACACTGGCTGCGACGCTGGCTCCGCGAATCCGCTCAGATCAAAGTCATCCAGAAGGATGACCTCAAGCGCATGGTGCAGGTGGGTGCTGAATGTTAGCAGCTTAGTAGCATGTCTCTTGTCTTTCTGTCTCCTCATTTAAATATGTATTTTTATTCCTGCATAATTTACCGCAAAAAGTTACCCCTATCGTTTGCCGATATGCGCGTAAGCTTTCTATTGTTTCTATTTCTTAAGAATACCAACTGCAGAGAAATATTTGTCGGTAACGATTAATTTAATTTAATCGATAACGATTGTTGAATTTAAATTAAAAGTCGCAACTCGACAAAATCAATTTTCATTATTTACGAGCACATCTTTATTTATTTTGAAGTTATTCAATTTAACATTTGAGAATATACAAATTATATACCAATTAGAGAATATACACCAGACCAATAATTATTCGTACAATCGGTTCTTCATTACAAATGTTATACGGATTATCCACAAAGCTGCAGCTTACAGTTTCAGTAGGATCCTAACGCTTTATTAATTTTGTTACTCAACCGTTTTAGAAAGCAGACTCCGACTTTTTTAATCTGCATATAACTCCCATAATCGTCAGTTGGTTTCTCCTTATCTTTACTCTGTTGGTTGCTTTAACTGTATTTTTGGGCATTTGATAACGGAGAGTTTATTACTTAATGGTCAAAAGGTCATTAGCCACTAAATCGAATTGAATGTGTTGATGATTTGGTTATCCTTTTAGATCCTAAGCTTAAGTATGACAAGCACATTTCTTCCTATGTTAATCAAGCCCTTAGTATCCTGCATTTCATCAACCGCTGGTCAAAAGAACTTGACGATTCCTATATTAAAAGGGATCGCAAGCCTGTGCTTGGTATCGTCGAATATGCTGCTTGTTAAAATCAATTTTAATATAACAAATTCTAAAATAATACCTGAAAAATTCAATAAACAAAATTTTATTTCCTGTTGAAAATATGTAAAAGATACATACAACATTCCGATAACAGGAATATCGATATAAGAAAACATTGAATAATCATTGAATAAACGTCCCAACAATTCCAAATATAATCAAAAATCGGTTCAGGTAGGAAAAGAGTGTACGAATAAATATTTGTCTGACCGTATATAGACATTCTCTACTAACTATCGATCTATCGATACTTGCAATAGCTTCTCAGCACTACGATTAATCAGTAACAAAGTCAGCCTTCGTTAAGTACTCGAAACGAGCAAATCGAGTTGTTAATTCGAATTGAATATACCTAACCTTGTTCACTTGAGTTGTAAATTTGAATTGATTATTGCTAACATTGTTCACTTATTATATAGAGCAGGGGATGAATGTTAAATCCTGTATCCAAAGTGCAATGTTACTGAAAGATTATATTTTTTATACTATTTATTGTTATCATGTATTTTGTGTATGCCTAAGCAAGTATTCCTCTGCAGTGCCTGTAAACTGTTTACTTATCGAATATATATACATATATATCTTCCACAAATATCTTGTATATATACTTAACACAATGTTTACTTTAATCACTCCCTCGTCAACAGCGTGCGCGTGCCAATACCTGCCACGATCCGACATCGGGTCGCCATCTGCCCATCTTGGAGATCTTTCCGGAGGATCTGCTGTGCCAGGCGAGTGCATTGAGCAGTTCCGGACAGCGAATCTTTCTGTTGTCGTTTGCGGCGGCGTTAACGTTGCCCCTCTTCACCATATCCCTTTGATGTTGGCCCTAGTTGTGGCTGCTGGAGCTGGCCAAGTTGTGAGTTGGCTGCAACAAATGTGGGGTTGCCCCTTGGATGACTTGATGTGTATGATATTGTATATAGAGTTGAAGTTAATATATATGTATGTACTAAACGTAGCCAGAGTAGCGTGGCACACTTGGAATTAGCGAATGAACCCTAACAATAACGAAAACAGCAAATCGGTTTATGTCCACTCGTAAAATATAAGTTTTATATAAATTATAAATAAATTAGGACTACGAAAACAGCGAAAAGTGTCGCATTTCTTAAGCGCCAAGCGGTCGGGACTTGTATTAAATAATTAAAAAACTAAACTAGATCAATATTATTTATGTATTCCAACTATTTTGAATGTTAATTGATAGCTTCCCTGAACAGTTCCTACTAGACTCATTACCCAAACTTTGAATTTTGGTTCAATAAACTGATTTCGATGCTATATTTAATGACTGTCTCTGATTTGTTTTTGTATGTGTTGTTCATTATTTGATATTTTTACCCTCAGCAATTATCTTTTTCATATAATTATTCCATTGAACACCATCAAAAGACCATTAGGTAATTTAAGAGCACCATTCTGTTACCAAACTGCTTGGCGCTGTGTCTTGGCCAACTTAATTGTACTTAATGCAATTGATTACACAGACACAAACACACATAAGCACACACACACACACACGCATCAGCGGACATATGATGATTCCTAATAACTGATAAAAAAACATACTCACCCAAACACACCCACACCCACAAACACACCCACACCCCATACACCATTGAACACAATTAGAGCGCAGTTAATAAACACTTTTGCATCTATAGAATTAATAGAAGGATAAGTTGTTAATAATAGTTTACATGAGGTATAATAATATTATAATATTTTTAAAAGCTGAAAACGATTCTAGATACAAATATGGAATACAATTAAACAGCAAGGCCAATAAGTACATTATATATAAATAATATATATGATATAAAAGATCAATTGGATAGCAATTAAAATGGTTTTTTAATGAACGTAGAATCGCCATATTGCACAATTAACACTAAAAACATAAACAAAAAGTAAATTAAAAAATTATGGACTATTAGAGGGTTTTCTGAACTTTGTGGCAGTCAATTTTTAAAACACATATATAAGTACATATCAGTTTTGGCGAAAGTAATACAAAAGGTCATAATAAATAAAACATAATGAAAAGAGTAAACATTTACAGAGTGCACACACCAAAAAACACAACAACAAAAAGAACAAGAAAAACACATGAATACCAATTAAATGGATTAAATTATGAAATTCATTTTAAATTTGTACGACCCTTTTGTGTTTTAAAAAAGAAAAAAAAAGAAAAAAAAAAGAAAATTAAATGTATTTTTATGTTTGTGTGTTTTTTCTGTTACAACAATGACAATCGTGATACTAATTGTAGTTGTTTACACGACGATGGTGCAAAATGCACAAGTATAATAATAATATTAAATAAATATATAAAATATTCAATGAGAACAAATGAATAAATCAAATGTATAATACCCGTGAAATCCAAATGCAAATGTTGATTTCGGATCCACTGCTGCTGGCCATGAAATTTATCCTGTTTTATTTTTAATTTAACCCATTTTTTTTTTCCAACGAATGCATTTCTGTGAAAAATGCGTGTTGTTAAAAATGCAGATTGTATATAAAAATATATATATAAAGTGAGCATATTTAAAAGAAATATTATGGCAGTGCATTATGTTTTTTTTTACATTTTTTGTTCTTTTTTTTTCATTCATATTACGCCTAACAGCAATTGCTAAATTAAAGTAGTGAAATTAAAAAAAATAAAAACCATATCAATATAAAATAAATAAAAATGCTAGAAATATTTACACGGTGTTTTGTGTAATGGAATGCGGCTGCAAGAAACATTTTAATTAAAATCTTTTTCTATATAGTAATAGTTGCCCCTTCCCCCCACTTATTTTCCTATCTCGCGCTATCCCACCCCGTCTTCTACCTATCGAAAATCCCAACCATTTTCGTTTAGTTGAGCGTTTACGTGTTTTAAATAACAAACACCGTTCGCTAAACGAAGCAAATGGGTATGCCGCACAACACTCACACACACACACACACACACACACACACTCACACACACACACACGGGCCTGTACACCTGTACATCTGATAAAACCCTGGGACTGCGGCGAACCTCAGACATTAGCCCCAGCTAGCTCCTTGGCAGCTGCTTCGGGTTCAGGTTGCGACCCTTTTATGCATACATTTTAGTGTTTTGGCCAATGTAACTTGATAATAACGCGGGCAGCCCACAAAGCCAACTGGCAAATAAACTGGCTAAAATTATGTGAGAGACGCCCGCACGCTAGGTTGTTCAAACACCTCCCCTCCCTCCCATCCATCCATCCCTACCCAACCTAAGCTCACCCCAAAGAAGTGTAGCGACAACCAAAAGGCGACCCTTGGCCAGATTGGCGGGCCATAGCCGTAATTGGATTATCGGCACACTGTAGGGCTCTGACGAGTGCTCTACTTGTGCACTAGATGCACTTGACTCGGCTCTGATAGCCTGGCTAAAATAAAAAAAAAAAATGAAAGTGCGAGATACCTAAGTGCTCCAAATTGAAGGGCGATGTTGAGGGCACTCGCCTCATCTATTCGTGTTCTCATCTCATCTTAAAGTTGTGCAACTAAATGTGGATTTGCATTTTGGAGAACTTGCTGAAGCGTACTTTTGGGGCAACGTATCTTGTTAGACTTGAAAACATCACTTCTTCGTTGAAAATCAAACAGTTTTCATGCCAGATACAAATTTGGTGTTCACATAAAATCTGCATGTAAATGTCATTTATTTGGTTCTAAGAAACGTGTCACTTTTCTTTTCATTGAAATTACTAGTGCTATTTTTTTCAAAATGGGAAAGTCAAGGTGAGTGTTCAAATAAAAATAAAACCGAATTCCAAACAAATTCAGAGCCAGTTTCTGTTTGTATTCATGGCAAAAATAATTACTGGCAAATTAACCTAATTACACTTTTCAAGTTTCAAAAAGTCAAAAATTAAACAAATATTTAAAGCCCCAGAGTTTTCTGTTTATTTTAATTAAGACATTAATATTTTATTTAAATAGTTTTTTATTCATTTTATTGACAACATAAGTTATTGTCTAAATAAATAATGAAAATGCAAGTCATGGATATTTTCCTAGATTTTTGTGAAAATTTAAATTTTACCGAAATATTTTTAAAGTTCTTATTTATTTAGTATGAGTTGTGAAAATTTAAGATTTGTCTTCTGTGTAAAATGGACACTGTATAAATGAATAATTTAAATTAAGCTCAAGAGTTGCCTTTAGTTTAATTTCACTCAACATTTTTTAGAGTAAAATGTTGGAAAAAAATGCTTTTCTTTTCAAGTGCATGCTTTGTATTCGTCGATGTTTTTCCTCTTATTTTTATTTTTTCTGGGATTACTGAAATTCCTCAGCGTTCTTGGGGATTTCTCCGTGTAAATGCAGCTTGAAGCTGTTGGAGTTGCGCTTGAATGGTGGTGCTGGTGTCGGTGGTGCATGTTGTGGAGTCGTATGTGTTCTCTCTCGTGCCGGAGATTGCATGTCGATGCAACTTAATTGCATTTCAGACAGCACTGCCAAACGAGCCGTTTGCCGTTTGCTGTTTGGCCGTGTTGAGCGGAAGGAAATGCCGCTAAGTAGAAGTTGTCGGTACCAAGGGGGGAGAAAGGCAGAAGAGGGGAAAGGGACTGGGGTAACTGGAGCTGGAGCTGCTGGTATAAGTAACGGCATTGTTTGGCGTACAGCTCACGGCTCAAGGCCCAATGCTCAGCCGAAAGCGAAAGCGAAAAACAAAGGAACGTGCTTTTGGGCCATGATGGCTCCCCTTGCTGTGGTGTATAAAGTGGTGCAGCTTAATGGCCACCAAGGAGCTGCAGTCGAGTCGCAGTCGAAGAAGACGGAGCACTAACCGAAAACTAAACGCTACGTTTACGTGCACCTGCCTCGCAGACAGACACACACATGACAGTGGGTGGTGCTTTGATGGTTGGATGGTTGGGTGGTTGAATGGTTGCAGGGCTTCCAGCGGATTGTAACGGCTGTCACAGCCACGGCCCAAATCCAAATCCGCCCAATTTGCGCAGCACTCGCCACCACTCACCGCCACTCACCATTACTAATGCAGATGCCAACTATCAGCAGTGGCAACAACAACAACAACAACGAAGGGGTTTTATGTATGTGGCAGTAATGGCAAAAACCGCCGACAAATCTGCTGCATTGCCACTGCCCAGGATTGGACTTTAGGGGCTACGACTGGAGTCGAGCTGCGGTGAGGCAACGCAAGGCAAGCAGGAGGGCCCCTGCTGCACGGATGAGAGACCATCGAGCCGGCGGGCAAACTAACAGAGTGCTTATTTTAACGAAGTTACAACAACTTTTGCAATACAAACAGTAATGCCAGGCAGATTCACACTCAGCACAACAGACACACACACACACACACACGCACACACACACAATTGTAAAATAGAATTGCTCCAGAAAGTATGCAACAGTCTGTGAAAATGATGAGACAATAACGAACTTAAAATGCTCTTTTAAGCTTGAAATGTTGTCTAATTTTGTAAATATTTGAATCACTTTTGGAATATTTTTTGAAAATCTGAGATTGATTGATAGATACATAGATAAACATAATTTTAAAATAGGGTGTAAGAGATAAATAGCTAGTGTTGGATAAGAGTGGAAGGCGAAAACATTAGGCTAGAACAATATAGTCTTTATAGGATTTGAACATCTATGCATATATAATTACTATATATTTCGTAGTATACAAATGCAGATAAAACCTGAGATTTCCTATTTATGTTTTTACAATTTAAAATCCTTTCGAAATGCAGAGCAAACTTGAACAGACTCTTTCAAAGTAGGTGATGAAGAAATTCAAAACGGCACTGTTAAAGATGGAGTAAGAAATGCATTTGCATATCTCAAACAGGACTTTTCGAAAACTATTATTGGAAAACGAAATTAAGAATATTTTTAAAGATTTTTTTTTTTACAATAAAACTCTTAATAAACTAATGCTATAAACTATTAAAAATCGATCACTTTCTAGCTAACTATCAGTACCTCCAGCAGCACGAACCTTGCGAGAAAATTATATTGTTTTTGACTAATGGAATCGTATCGCTGAAATCGCAGTGTGTGTGAAGCTGCTGTGCAACTGCTGCCTGAAGTGGTAAAAAGTACAGAAGGGGACTGAAGTGCGGAGGGGGAGTGGTTAAAGCTTGGGGTCTGTGCACCACTAGAAACTTTACGACATGCAAAAATTGTGAGCAGAGAGCGGATATAATTGTCGGTCTTCTCGTAACTTTGCCGTAGGGAGTAGATTAGTTGATTTGTACCTACACACACACAAACACACACACAACACACACACACATACACACAGAGACACACAAACATACACACTATATTCGAATGGTTTTCGTATATAACAAAACCAACGTTGGCGGCGTCGAGTAAAACGAATCCTTTTAACCAAATGATATGCGCTGAACAATTGTTCACTGCTGCAGTTTGCATTTGTATCTGTGTTTGCCGAAGGTAGAGCGAGACAGAGAGTGTATGTGTGTTTGTGTGTGTGTGTGTGTGTGTTTGGCCAAATGTGTAATGTGGGGCAGTAAGCAATAGTTTGTTGTTGCTGCCGCTGTACTGGGCATTTACTAACTTTTCTACCACATCGCAATTTAATTTTATAGTCGAAAACACACAGTGGCCGCCTCTGTGGCTCAGTGGTTTCTAGTGCTGCTCAGTTGTGGCTCAGTTCATATAAAAAAAAAAAAAAAACCAACAAAAAAATGGGAAAATAAATAAAAGTTGAGCATTTGCCGAGTTTAGCAATTGAAGTTATCAGTTATTCCCCACCTCATTTACCCCGGACTGCCGTCAGCTCTGATTTATGGACAATGCAGGAGCTAAGCAAATCAAAAACTAAATCATAAGCGATTAGCTGACTGGTCGACTACACTGATTAAAACAAATAGACAAGCCACTCAACGTTGCCCATCCCTTTCACCCGCCGCCTCCTCCCCTCCCTCGCTCTAACAAGCGCCTGCCTCCCCTGAGGGACCGAGCTCAAATCAGTTGCCAGGCGCATACATGACTGAGCAATGCAGATGAAGAGCTCAACAGCTCAAGAGGAGATCTATATATATATATAGATATATAGACATATAGATGTGTGTGTGTGTGTGGGTGGGTGTGGGTGGGTGTGTGTGTGTGGGTGGGTGAGTGGTTAGCTCAGTGGGTGCGCTGCTCTGTGCTGTAATTTGATTTTTTAAGCTTGAGCGAGAAGCGTTGCAATTAATTTAACAGAACGCTGGGAGCTGGCTCATATGCCAGTAAATGATTAGATCATGAAAAGCCAATTGAAGTTGCACAACTTGGAACGAGTACATTCGAATGACCTGTGATTCAACTGATGGTAGCTGAAATATGGTTAAGATATAGCTACAACCAACACTGTCTAACTGAATTGCCGGGTTGGTTTCTGTTTTATTGCCTGGCGATGAGTTAGTGGCCAAAATTCGAGTCGTAATTTAACGATACGCTCGGATATACAAATCAATATTCGATTGGAAACAAATTGTTGATATCCTCGAATAAAAAAACCAATATTTAATCGGAAATAATTTGTTGATTCCCTTCAAAACGACTACCGAGCTAGGGAGAGTATAATTTCAATCGATATCTATTGAAACAAACTATTTGAAAATCCTACTGAATAAGCTGTATTATTTTTTTAATTTCAAAAACTTAAGTAGTTGGTAGCTGCTTGTTTTGAAATATGTTTTAAGATTTGAAGTGAATCAAATTCCATTTTAAATAACCAAAAAAATGGCTTATTACATTGAATCTTCCAACTTCATTAATAAAGTAAAAAATTATATTACCATTGATTAGAACTTTGAACTTATTGAAAGAGGTTCTTCAAATCCATATATATTAAATTCCGTTCTGTTGCTACTTTTTATTTAAGATACAATATGAGTCACATCAATAGAGGTCCTTCAATGAGCTATTAAACTATTGAGCAGCTTTCGCCTGGAAGGAAAGTGACCTCCACCCACCAAACCCACTCGAGAGGATTTGGCTCTACTGTATTTATTGTACACATAAATGTAGTATATTATCTATACGTTATGGCAACGCGATGTAAGTTTATGTTGCCATCGGACACAGCCACTAATGTGATTCAGGAGCAGGACATCATCGGCAGATGCAGAGTTGCCATAGGGCCGCTGATATATATTACATTGCTAGTTCGAATTTGCGAACTAATCAAGTGCAGTGCCCAGATATGGCCAAATCATATCACAGCGGAGCAGTGAGCACACTCTATAGCTTCAGACTTGTACCCGACATCCACCTGCACCTGCCACCCCCCACCGCCATATTCATTCCCCCAGCCGGCAATTCTGTATGCTAACGTTGCGGCCATTTCAATTTCGGAGCGCTTTCCAGGCATAGATTTGTTCAGCACTAGCAGCAAACAGCAATAAACCGAACCGAACTACGAATGCGAATTCGAGTCCTCTGCTTTGTATCAATACTACACCGGCACCACCCCCATCACTCCTGGACACGCCCATCAAATGACCAACCAGCTCGGTGCTCATTGAAATGGAATCTAATCGGCTTTTGATTTTACAAGTCCTTTTCACAAAGTTTGTCGGTGGCTGGCGTTTTGCTCGATGTGTGTTTTAGGACTTATACATATGTACATGCAAGTATGTATGTGGCATATATGTGGATATATATGTACATATATAGATATACATAAATATAGGTGCTCGCGGTGTCTGGCGCAGCTCGTTGCCATTTTGCACTCGGCATAAGTATGCAATATCCGTTTCCGTTCGTTACGTTGGTTACAGGCTCGAACTTGACTGCGAACAGGGATGCTTCACTGCAGGTGGGGTTGCTGTAAGGACTCAAGGACTTCAATGCTAGCCGTTTTTGAGTAGCAGGTGGCAACGAGAAAGTCGCTTATTGTAATAAGCATGAGTCAAAGTGCAATTTCTTTGCAAAACTTTGACAGTACTGCAAAGACACAGGTTAAGAGGGTTGCACCAAAAGTTTGCGGATAACAAGTCTCTTTTTCATACTTATTGAAGTTCTACTGTATCTTTAAAATTACTATTAAATAATATATATATATATTTAACTATATTTTTCGGATTAGCGATTTATATTCTGTGTGAGATTCACAGCATCCGACAACCACTTGACCTGGAAGCAGAAGTCATAATTAAGTTAGTTGTAATATCCGAACTTAAGCGAAGTATTTTCGTGCTGAGCTTAAGTTTTTTTTTAAATATTTAAAATAATAATTCTGCAAAATTTGATCTCAATTTAAAATATAAGTTGTGCAAAACCTGTCGATAAATATTTTTTCCTGCAATTTGCAATTATGTAATTAATTATGCAAACATGTAATTAAAAATAATTGCACAGCATTTCAAAAGATAATTTAAGTAATTGATTTTCATTGTTAACTAGTAAGTTCTTACAGCTGTGTAGCATGCAACATGTAATGCTTTTCATTTTAATAATTATGTGTAATTATCTGGAAGTCTCAAGTATTTAACAATCACACCTCGTCTAAAGATACAAGTGCAGATGGAGCTGCAGAGGGGGAAGCAGACAACGCATCTGAAAGAGAGCTAAGTCTTTTGGCCTATGGCGCCAAATAATGTCCAGGATGTGATAATATCTGAGCGCTCGGAATGCCAAAGGGTGCTCGAAGTGAGCCACCACCCGCTGCGCATTCAATTGGAAGGGAGGCCATTGAGTCTTGACTGGAGCTGTAAGCAGTTTAGAATCCTTGTTGTTGTCCTACTCGATGCAGTCGCTGTCGTCGTCGTTTTATCATCGGCATCAGACATTTTACTGTGGCAGAGGAGCAGACCTCGACCGATGAGAGCTTGGCGGCCTTTTGGTCCTTGGACCACACGTCAATTGAAAAACGGAAATTGGCGTCTGTCTGGCTGGAAAATGTGTTCTGGCTGCGTAGTTTATTACGTTTGCTGATTGATTTGTCACCTCTTGACCCCCGCCTACCGATGTACCAATCCGGAGGGTAACTTGGCGCTGGCATCCTTGAAATGGCCACAGCCAAAGTAAACGCAACGTTATTTAATATTTAATTGGTTTGCCATAATTACGTAAAAACATTAAAATATCTTTTATTTATGACCGGGTACCCTCTCGACGATGCCACACTGAGAGAGTCAAGCTGAGCCGAGTTGAGCTGAGTTGAATTTAGTTTAGTTTCCACTTATTTTTGTTCAACAGCAGCACAGTTTCGACAGCCATGGGAAACCGTACACTTTCCCAGCACCCAGGTCCTGCCAGCAACCCGGGCTCCCTTCGCCATCGGGTGCCCTCTCTCTTTATGCATTATACATTAATTATTTAAAATGTCAGAGCAACTAGGCTAGAAGCTGGTTGCGAATGAAAATGGGTATCAACGTTTGTGGCTTGGCTTACTTTAGCTTAACGGTACCGTTGGGGTCGCGTCAAAAATTGAAAACAACACATTTCCATCAAAAGACTATCACCTAACAACATTACGTGTTTGTGTGTGTTTTAATTTAGCATAATTATGTTTGAGCATTTTTTGGCTTTCCCGTTTCAAAGAGAATTTTCCAAATTTATAACCAATTTTGTGGCTTCGCAAATTGTCAGATGTGTCGAGCTGAAAATCAAAAACACCTCGATTTCGCCTTAGTAAATCTCATAACTCAACAGATGAGTGTTCCAAGAACCAACGAAATCTTGTAATTATTTGGTCATCATTTATGAAACGTGTGAAAAGCTAGTTAGTCCTTGATAACCAGGTTTATCTTGCCCCAATTATGTTTTAATAGAATTATTAAATTGTGGTTTTGGAACTTGGAACACCACACACACATGTGCTTCAGGAGTAGTTCAAAGCTAACTTAGCGTAAAGCAGCTGTGGCATTGAGAGCTGCCCCTTGCCATCAACTCAACAAACTGTATAAATATGCACATGCCTCTGCAACTTTTGGTTAGCTGCTGCTGTTGCTCCTGCTGCCCCGAACAATGACGAGCGTTATTCTGACTCTGACTCTGACTCTGAACTCTAAAATGCTGCTGCAGCTGCAGCTTCTGCTTCACTTGCTCAGGTGCAATCCTCCTTATCCTCCTCTTCTACTGCTGCTGATGTCGTCCTTCTCATCATAACCCAAAACGAAACGAGGTTAATTAATGAATTGTTAATATCATTTGCGACCACACGTCGCCACACACACACACACACACACACACACACATACTCTTTATACATGCTGTCCTCACCAGCTAAATACATGTGAATGTATTCTGCAGTCCTTCTGCGTCACAATCCCCAGCCCGTGTCCTTGCCCGTCCTGCACCCCTCTGCCCCATGTTGCCAGCTCTCTCTGCTAAGCAAACAGTTGAGGCAACGATCTGTGCGCCTTGGTAGCTGCAACATAATATTATTATGTTGCCATATGCGGGCGGTGTAGTTCTGTAATATTATTTTTTTTTTCTTCTTATTTTTCCTTTGCCAACCGCCAGCTGCAATCCAATTTTTAGCTGAACAATGTGTGTGTTTGTGTGTGTGTGTGTGTGTGTAGACATGTGCTGCTAAAATAATAAAGCAACACACGCACACACAGCTGCTGTGTGTGTGTGTGTGTGTGTGTGTGCTACTCATTATTATTAAAATTTGTAAAATTTTCGGGTTGTAACTAAGCTGCATATAAATTCAGTTTCTAGGAGCTCTAGAAAATCTGAAACTGTTGTGTTAAAGGATGCCAGCTAAACGGCTGCTGCTGCAGCTGCTGCAGATGCTGCTGTTGTTCTGCTAGTTGTCGTTGTTGTTGGTGCCACATCGTGCTGGATTGCTACATCTACCCATCTACCAACCAGCTGCCAGCTGCATAATTCAAAGCGCAACCGCAACTTGACAATTTGCAAGCGAGTGACAGTAGCTGCTTCTGCTCCTGCTCCTCCTGCTCCTGCTCCTGCTCCTGCTCCTCCTCCTGCTGGTGGTGCAGCGGAGGAGCTGTGAACAATGCCAAGAGCTAAGATGTAACCCACTTGGCGCCCATGGACATAACTCTGTGTAAAAAACTCGAGCGATTTGCAGAGATTATCGCTGACATCTTTGGGCTCAAACTTCATATTTTAGAAAAACTTTGTACTCCTTTCGGATTAATGATGGTAAATAATATACTTCAGCTGTTTTCCTTCAAAATCCTTTACATGCACACAAGAAGAAAACAGTAGCAAATCCTTACATATATTCAAAATATATGAAACTCAAATTGCTTGGTTTTTATACCTTACAAAATGTGTAAGGACGGACAACAGAAGATAAATATTCTGGTTCAGCATCAAACATCGAGACGAGCTGTTTGTTTTTATAAAGAAATAAAGCTAAAAGCTAGCAATATGGATATTATTAACACGAAACTTCCTTCGGCTTCGAGATTCCTATAAAAATCAATTATTGATAACAAATAAATTGTATAATTCGAAATAAATAAACTTTGACATAAATTTGATCTATGGAAAAAAGAAATTCAAGAAAATATCATGTATTTTCTATATACATATGAACATTGGGCGTAATCAATTTTAATTATTTATATAATTTTTTTTTTTTTTTTTAAATGTTGATTAATATAAATTAACTAATATTTAAAAATTGTATATATATTAAGATACACAATGTATAATGTATATTGAATACTTTAATTAATGATTTATCCATTATTTTCCAAAAACACAAACAAAGCCAAAATATTTGCTCTATTATTGGATAACAGATTAGTATTAAAATAAGTTGCAAAACAAAGCTGTTCCTAATAAATAATTTAATGTAGTTCAGACGTGTTTTTTTTTTATATTAGAATTATGTCGTAATGTTGTCTAATTCACAAACAGATTTGGATATTTGGTTTGCTTTCAGCAAATTCGATACAATGATTTACGCAGTTTCTCAATGTAATTATTTTGTTGCAACAAAGTGCCTTTATTGGCACGTGAGGGAAATATTCATTTGTGAATCACTGACAAACAAATTGAATTGAGAACGTGTCGAAGAAATGGCCTTTAAGTTTCAACCAAGCACATAGTTTGAAAATTAAAGCAGCCCAAAGCAACTGCTAGCCTGGCTACGTCTACGGCTCCGGCTCCGGCTCCGGCCTCGGCAGCGACTCCAGCTTCAGTTGAGACTGCGGCTCTTTCTATATGCACTATGGAGCCAGAGCTAAAATCCATCAACCATAAAATTCGCAGTCAAGCGTACAAAGCGAGACGCTGCAAGCAGCCTGAGGCTGAGGCAGATGGCAGATGGCAGAGGCAGGGGCAGAGGCAGAGGCAGAGGCAGAGGCAGGCAGCGCCGCCTCAGAGAAGCCGAATCGGAGTCCGGTGGCCGCAGATGGCAGTCGGCAGCATTCACAATCTCCTCAGCCTCCACGGAATGCGGCTGCTTTAAGGCCATTAATCTTCAATGAAAGGCGTTTAATTTATTTGGTTTTAATTTAAATTTTGGCGCCACGATTTATAGGCCAAACTTTGACGTGGCTATACGAAATGGACCCAATGCATGCTCCTCTTGTTTTATTTGTTGTTATTGTCTGTTTGTGGGTGTTGTTGCTGTTGTTGTTGTTTTTATTTCTGCCGTTGTTGGCTAATTATAATGTGGAACACGCAACGCTCAGTTAAAGATACACACTGTAAATGACTAATTACACCAATAATTGAATCGGGTTCGACCTGTTTTGTACTCTGCACCACCCAAAAAAATATGATTATTATCAATTATATCAATATATTTATCAATCCACCTGCAATTTCTCATATACAAATACATAAATTAAAGTCTGACAGTTGGCTTAGGATGGTCAGCTCGATATGAAGGCGGCTACAAATAAAATAAAATAAGTCAAGGAATCCGTCCAAAACAACTCAAGTGCTTGTTTTCCACTACTCAAATCGAGTGACAACACGATAATAAGATTGTCGAAATATTTGTTTTTACATCTTATAAAATGATTTAAAATTTTTCTGATTTTAAATATAATTTAATCTATTTCTTACTTTTTGTATTATTTTTTGAGTCAACTGACCTTAGTACGCATTAAATAAAAAAAAATTACTTGAAAAATGTATCCAAAGCAAACATCTGATATTATTATTATTATTATTATTATTATTATTATTATTATTATTATTATTATTATTATTATTATTATTATTATTGATTTAAAGTTGTACATTTGAAAATTTATAAAAAAATAATAAATTTGTGATAATAGAAGAAATATCAATTTGATTTAATCAACATACATGAAATGCTAACGATTAATTGAGAGACGAGTTTTAGAGTTTTAACAAATTAAAGTATAGCTCTTATTAAATCAATACCATCTGTTTTCAAATATATATATAGTATATATATGGTTGGGGTCACCTTCACCAGAAAAGGAGGCCATATATTCCCCAAGCTACCCTATTCGTGCGCACTTTATAAATAGATAGCTTGCTACAATCGAGCTCGAATGCTGCACAAAAGGAAATCCGCCAGTCACTTGTCCACATTAAGCATACGCCATGTATATATATATATACATATATATATACATATATATATTTGTGTTCTGTCTGTGTGTGTGTTTCCTGGCTTATTGTTAGCTTAGGTTAAATATAAATATCAATTTCGCTTGGCTTGGCCTATCAAAACTAAATGTGAGCATTGTGCTTTGGTTCGATTGCCAGATCAATTGCCAAAATAAAACCACGTTAGCAACTATGTGTGCGCAGGGGTGGGCAGAATGAGGCAGGTAAGTGGGTACGGCAAGAAGCCGGAAACAATTCGACTGCCCCACCACCCGCCAATAATTGTGCCCCAAGCGCGCCACAACGCCCTCAAACAAAACACAAGTTGGCGCTGCTTATCTGCAGGCTCGATTTGTGTTTGTGATGGGGGGCGGGGTGGGGTGTGGGGGGTGTGGGGCGCTGGCAACACACCCACATTGTCGTCAGCCGTTGGCAGGGCTGCCAAGTTGTTGCATACCCCCGGGCTTACCCCTCGCAATGAGCCCATCGTTGTGGTTATAATTTTGTGGTCTTTCCCATTTTGCGGTCAACTCCAATTGGGATTTAATTTGTACTTCTTTGTTGTCGTTCGTTTCTATTTTATTGTACGCCCTGCCATACCAGTTTCAATAGCAACGGCAATGCCACCAACAACAACAACAACAACAACAACAACAATAACAATACACATGACAACAACAATGTGCCTCCGATGCTTGCCATCATTTTGGTGACTCCCCTCTCATCCTTCTCCTACCCTGACTACCCCTAACAACGAGCGCGATTTTAAGTTTGAGCCCCGAACTGAAATTCAATTTTTGTTTGCAAGCACCCACTGTGTGTGTGTGGATGTTAGGCTCTGAATGTGTGTGTGTGTGAGTGGGTGTGTGTGTTTTTGTGTGTGTGTGGGGAAATGCAAGCTGAGTTTATCCACTCGAACTGTTAATGGGCATTTTGTATTTTATTTAATGTGAAAAGTTTTTGTTGAATATTTTTGGAGCCCGGCCTGCCCCTACTTGTGGTTCATACTGGTTGCTATCGCTGCTGCCAAATCTCGGAGAGGCCACAGAAAAAGTTTATATTGTAATATTTTAATATTGTTGGCTTGTATTTCAAGCGATTTAATTAGCCATTAGAGTAGGCATTGTGGCTGTTGTTATTCTCATTGTGGTTCTGCTTGTTGCTGTTGTTGTTGTTGTTGCTGAAGATTGCTGCACTTAGAAACAAATTAGAGCAATGTTCTTTTTAAACTCGATCGAAGGGTAGCATTGAGAATCGGTAATCGAGGATAATTGAACAGTTAACCAGATGCAAGCAAATAAAAAAAACAGTAAGAGTTATTGAGATTTATACAAAACTTAAAGAATATTTTTTATTTAGTCTTTCCCACCATTAATTAATTAATTGCTTGTAATCTGTAAGGAGACAAATATTTTTCCAACTGATAATTACACTATTATACCAAAATGGTATAATAGTATATTGGTTTTGTGCAATGTCCGTCATGCTATCTGTCCGTCTGTCCGTCCGTCCGTCTGTCCGCCTGTCCGTCCGTATGAACGCGCGTTCCTCCGACACCCTTAGAGATACAGACTTGAAACTTGGAACGTATACTGGAAAGTACCCTCAAAAGTTAAAGTGTCTTGTGTTTGGACCTACGTCCACTAGGGAGCTAGAAAATCGCGAAAATCGATTTTAGCAAATCGATAAATTCACATATATCTTAAAATTTAATGGATACAGTCACCATTTTTGGTTGGTAGGTTGTTGGCGAGGTCCTTGTAAGATTGGCATGTATCACATCCACCTCCGACGACATCATCATTTTCGACCTATAAACTTTCGGATGGCTATATCTTGTCGCAGATCTCAAGTAGAGAATTTCGGCAATTTGATCAGATATATTACTGTATAGTCGCCTATATGTATTGATGTCGAATTTATAGTGCTATCGGCCAAATCGATAATCGTATCGATAATTTAGAAACTGAGGCAGTTATCGATAAAGTAAAGCCAAACTTGGAAGGTCATGCGCCTGGTAACATCCGCCAGAGATCCTTTAGTATAATATTATGAAGATCGGCTAGCTCTTATAGTCTCTGAGATCGGCGTGATTCGATACAGACTGACGGTATAAGGCAGACGGACGGACAGACTGACGGACAGGGCTATATCGACTCGGCTGTTGAGTCACTAGATTCTAAAGATATATTACTAGTAACTCCCTTCAGAGATGCTGTAAACAAACTTCTGGACCATGCCTGGCTCATACATTTGCACAAAACCATTATACGCCTTTATCACCTGCATTTTTAATGGGCTAAAGGGTATAAAAATTAGTAAGAGTATATTACTGAGATTGTACTACAAAACTTGTTTTGACCACGCCCACTCCCGCCCCTAAAACCGATAAACGCCCATATCCCCCGCAATATAAGTATTTATTAACTGTACACTAATTAAGGTATAATAGTATTTCGCTGTCGGTTACGTCCGACTGAAACGTTCTGTGTTGTTTTTATTTTACAATAATCAGTTGTTGTGATGCCAATTATAATTATTTGAAATACTTTGAAAAATAAGGATAACACTTCTTCCCGGTGACTCAACAATTTTGTGTGCAATTAAAAAAATTATAGTCGATCCTTGAGAGCAATAAGTGTTTGCCGGCTGTCAACCTGTGAAAGTTCAGCAACAATTTTGACAGCCTAAGGTTGACAACTCAGCTTACAGGCAGGGAAAGTTCGGTGGCAGCGGTGGCAAGAAGGTGCCAGGAAAACGAGTGAGTGCTGGTGAATTAAGGGTTAAGGCTGTGGTATCAAAATGCAGCCACGTGTGCCAGTTAGTCAGGCTGCCAAACAGCCAGAGAGCCAGACAGGCAGTCAGGCAGGGAGGCAGGCAGTCAGGCAAATCAAACATTAACTAGTTTTTGGGTAATCCCGAAAGTCGCCTAGTCTGCCACTCCGCAACCTCTCCTCGTCGGTGACTTACAGGCAAATGAACACGCTGAAATTTTAATAAGCCAACCTAAAAGCAGGCAATGGCATTTGCCAGCCAATTTGCAACTGCAGTTGACGAAGACGAAGCGAGGTGCCCCAGTGCAAGGATGAGGATGAGGATGAGGCGGAGGCGGAGACTGAGGTTTAGGATGTGGCCACGTTGTCAACTCTGGCCCAGGCACAGGCTCAGCTGCTGGGCGCTTTTAATAAGGTGGTAGCCACAAATTTTCGCGACGACTTTGTTGCATGTAGTGCCGGAGAGTACCAAATTAGAAAAGTCGCAAAGAAAGGCAGAGCAAAACACCAGAGAAGTGAAGTACACATCTGGGAGCAGGAGGAGTTGGCAAAAGGCAACTGGCGACTGGCAACTGGCGACTGCCACTGCCACTGCGACGGAAATCAAGTGTCACGTGATACATGCAATGCAACAACCACGTGCGGCTATAAATTGCATGTGCCAGCAGCAACAAGACCTGACTAGCTGTGTGCTTATATGTGTGTGTGTGTGTGTGTGTGTGTGCTTGTGTGTGTGTGTGTGTTTGTGTTTGTGTGTGTTATGTTACTAATTATCTGACGGATTAGCTTAATTGGTAACAAGTGCACTTGCAGCCACACTTCACAGCGACTCTGCGGCCAACTATTCGAAAGTGGCATTAGCCTACTTTTTGGGGCAGCATCCCCTCTCTTCCTCGTCCTCTCTTCCTGCCTCCTTCTCTCCTTCTTTGCATAATTTTTGGGCATAGTATGTCGGTGAGTTTAAGTATATACGAGTATGCATGGATTGCTTGTGTGCAGCATGTGGTTAGATGGTGCTGCATCTTAACTTCAGCTTACCAGCTGACTGCCAGTTATAATTTTCAATTCAAATGGGCTTAAATACTTTTGTGGTCAGGTCAACACATCGAAACTGGTCAACATTTTCAACTTACTGCAAATATAATACCACAGATTTTCCAGATTTAACACAGTTAACTTTACAGTGTTTTCTGAAAGATATAAGGGATTTAAATAATGAATTTAACTGAAAAACGTTGGTATTAACTTCAATATAAGAGGAATATAATAATGTAAACAAAATGGTATTTCTTTAGCTCCAGAGATCAGAGATATATACTGAATTTATTTAGCAAAAATACATAATATAGGAAATTATCTAATATAATATTAAGCTAAATGTGAAACAGAGTTTAAAAAAATTGGGAGAACATAAATAAAGATAATCAAAAAATATAAAAATATATATAAAATATAGGTTTTCAGAAATTTCTGAATTTCTGAAAACTTTTCTTTTATATTGTGTTAAAATTATTGTGTTAAATTAGCTATTTATTTTCTGAACATATCTAAAATGAACAAAATATTCTCGTAATCTATTGCGAATAAAAATTCGATTTTCAAATGCAATTATGAGTTCCTTATTTCTAAAGAATATCGAATAATTTGCAAACTTGACCCACAGCAATCACAAACAGGACTTGCAGTCATTTTGGACCTATCGCAGCCTGGCAGCTAACACTCAAACTGAAATCTTTGACTAACATCTTTGGGCAAAAAACCTAATCAACTTGGTTCAGAAAGGCAGAACAGGCAACAAACCTGGCTCTGGTTGAGCATTGTGTATGGACCACATATCCCCAATCTGTTTTACCTGTTCGCTTACTGCTGCTCCTGGGAATTCAGCATACTCTCAATTTTTTGTGTTGGCCGAATTCGTTTATTGACACTTTGTTATGTGCTGCAAGTGACAGCAAAGACACATGGCCAGACCAACTGGTCTTCCATTAATGGTAGTAACAGAGGCTTTGCTATATTAGCCAGAGCTAAGGCGTGTGTCACGAGCCAAATTATTTTTCGGTCTCTGACTAAACTTACTTTTCAATTTGCAATTAAAATGAAAATAAAACTAACTAAAATTTTAACAGTTTGCTTGTGAAGTTGTTTCAGGAATTTTCGTATTATTTTATCAGCGGATTTTAATACTTATACTATAAATAAAATATGTTTTCTTAAAATAACTGTGCCAATGAATATGTTTGTTGTAGTCATATGTGTAGATTTTTTTTTTTAGTTATTTATCTAGATTTATGTATTATTATTTAATTAAAAATGGCCTGTTAGGTTCTGTTATTTAAGCTTAAGCCATTCTATATCACACTAATTTTCGTGCTAAGTCGTGACACGAGTCAAAACAGGGACACCTCGAGTGCTGGATAACTTTCCATTTAGCTGCACTTTTGGCTTACACCGTTGCCAGAACTGACTCTCATCCAGTCTGCAGTGGAAAACATGCAGTGCAACAAACTTGAACTGCATTCGAAATTCAAATGCTAAGGTTCTGTGGCAGGGGCAGAAGTGGTTGTCTGGAAATATATGCATCTGCCGTAGTAGTTGCCTAGCAATAAGCCAGGACAAATTAATTGATTGCAATACTTATGATTGATGACATTTGCCAGACGGCGCCTTCAATCATTTATTAACGAATCTGTTGAGGCAGCTTAATGAAAGTTTGCCAAATTGCTAAGCCTCATTCTCTCTCTCTCTCTCTCTCTCTCTTTCTCTGCCTCAAAATCTCTGTCTAGCACTGCATACACAATTATATTTGTATGTGAGTGTGTGTGTGGGTGTGTGTGCGGGTGTGTGTGTGTATGGTTATAGATTTTCGTGCCTTGAGCTAACTTTTTCAGGGGCGCTGATTCCTTTATTATTCATGCTCGCTGCTTGGACTGGCTTTTCATGTGCTTTGCCTGGCGTTGTTTGCAGTTTTCTTTTGCACACGCCACGGCTTAGCATGAATAGTAAATAGCCTCCGGGCAACACCCTTTCCAGACCGCACTCACCCCTCCCCCAATCGACAAACTGGGGTCAGTCGACGGCTTAAACAGCGGTCCACAAGAACTCAACTTCAAATTCTGTGTTGCTCTGTTGCGCTCATCTTATTCTGTCTCTCTGTTTGTTTCTTCTGCATCTCGTTTATCTGCGATTCTTCTACTTCTTCATCTTCGTCTGCGGCTTATATTCTCTCTACTGTTTTTTATTGTGCGGCAGCGCATTTGCTTTGATGAAATATTGATTGCGGTCTCACTGCGTTTTCCATCTAATGCTCAACATGCGTATCAGTCTACCCCCTACTGAACACCCCTGCTTACCGTGCTCACCCTACTCTATGACTGTCTCTCCTCTTACCATTTTACTCAGCCATTCTGTTAGACTGGTTTGCGGGTTTTTACACTATCAGCAGGAACACAGGAGCAGCAGCAGGCGCTACAAGTGAAACTGCAACCACAGCTGCAACTTCAACTTCTACTTCCACTTCGAAACTCAACTTCAGTGGCAACTAACTAAACTATAAATCGACTAATTAACCCTTCTGCAACCAGGTTGCTCGAAAAATCCCACTATACTTCAAATTTATGACTCATAATTATTTTAATACAGTTTTCAACTGCCATTTTTTAGCTGGTAAAACTAAATTTTATTTTAGCTTAAAAAAATGTAGATTCGTTGTACGCGTGGAACATTTTTGAACTTAATGTTCTTAATTCTTAAAAAATTCAGACAATTTCTAACAGTTTTACACAAATTAAGACGTCATAAAGACCATCATAATAAATACATTGCAAATGTTAATGTTAATCGTGAATTGTTCAAATATTTACTGGAAAATGCGTATTACTCATGTTTATTTATTTTAATATGAGAACAAGATGTACAATTTATTTTAAAATTCTTACAATCATCCACTAATAACCTCTTTGAAAAACTATTTTGTCTCTCTTCATCAACTTAAAGTTTAAATATGCTTTTATAATATTTAACAATTCGATACATTTCGAATCCCGTGGAGTTTCGTGTCCAGAACACTGGTTGGTATTAGTATTCTTGAGACTGTTGAAGCTGCCTGCATTAATTATACCCATCATTTATTACTGTACGCTTACAGGGTATGCGAGTAACTAGCACATATTTCACTAAGTATCGCTTAGGCAAATGTAATTAAATATTAAAATCACTTGTTAAATCATACGCCGCTGGGTTAATACACAGACGCACACAATTACACAAGCCCACAAATTGCTTACCTTTTAGAGTATACCACAAAAACACACACAGACTAACACACACACACACACGCACACACACAAACACGCACACACTTAGACAGACACCACAACAACAATGAAAATGATGCGACGCACGCACGCAACGCAGCGTAAAACGCGTGGAACGCGTCGCGCTACGCTACAAACAAAACAACAACAACAAAAACAAAAATAAAACAAAAAAAAAACAACAAAAAAAAACAGGACCTGGGTGGATTTGACTGCGAGGATTCGAAGGATTCTGCTGCTGTCAGCTGCTGCTGCTGCTCCTGTCAGCTGCTGCTGTAGTTGCTGCTGCTGCTGCTGCCACAGTTGTTGCTGCTGCAGTAGTTGCGGGCAGGCTTATGTTTTTCGTAGGAGCCAACGTCAATTTCATGCATATTCAGCTGCTGAGCTGAGCTGCGTCGACTGGGCCCGTTGACTGCTGCTGGGATTTTGCGGCAATTTCAAATACAAATTGCACTGTTTTTATGACTACAAATGCCTTTTTGTCATTTTTTTTTTCTTCTTCTCCGTTTTATATCCCGAGCCCATTGAAAATGTTTAAAAAGGGTATACGATGTTGTGCTAAGGTATGTAAACAAGCAGGATAACATATCTCCGACCTCAACGGGAGTATATATATATTCATGAACAGCGTAATTCACGGTCACGATTTGCACACGATTCATGTCTCAGATCTCAGAGAATATAAGAGTAAGATAACTGTAATTTCGAATTCATTCGCTGATCAAGTTTATTTCATAACTTTCTTTTCGACTACCCTTAATAAAAACTACCGTTTTAGAGATAAGTCCTTTCAATTCGAATTCGATAAACTATATATACATCATCAAGATCGGTTCAGAAACACGAAATAAAAATTATCATTTTCATTTACCAAAGGTAAATAGGTAAACACTTGAAAACGTACAGGGTATATATTAGTCGAGATCTTTCGAATTCTTACTTGTTTTTATTATTGTTGCTGTTCGTTCGTTTCACATGTTGTTGTTGTTGTTGTTGTTGCTGTAAACAGCGACAGTTTGTACAAGGGTCTCAACGTTGTCGGCGACACACGAACAGATTTCATTTTAACAGTTTCAGGCAACGTTAATCCCCAATACCCAAATGCAATCGGTTTTCGCTGTCTCTTTCTCTCTTTCTCTTTGTGTGTGTATTTGTGTGTATTTGTGTGTGTGTCAACCCCAAAGGCCTTAGCCATGGGCTGGGATTTATGGGTAGCATTGGCTCAAATAAATATAAAAAAAAGAAGAAGAAAAAAGGAAAGAAGACATATGCTGGAGTCAGAGCCTGATCCTGCACAGAATTCGTCCTGAGTTTAAGGCTTAAGCCTTCAATTGCAATGAGAATTTTTGGTCATTAAAAGTATTTAATAAATTTGTTCTTCATTTATAGCACAAGGCTGATTAATTGGCGAATACAACAATTTTAAAATTAAAGCGGCTTGATTATCTTTTCGATTCATTTATATTGAAAGCATCGATTATCGATAATTCATCGAAATAATTAAGCTCCAAATTGTTTAAAAATTATTATTTCAAGCGATTTTTATTTATTGCTTTAAGTCCACAAATAATAACAATTATTTAGTTAAATTTATGAAACGAATTATGCCATGAAATAGTTATTGGAATATGTGTTTTTATTTAATTTGAGTTTAATTGAATTTAATTACTCGAATTTTGTAAGAATTATTGTCATAAAAATTTAGTGCTCTCAATTAACTTTAAATGTCGTGTACAATTTGTTAGTCATTACTTTAATCCAATAAATATTTTAGTATCGAAAGGTTATTCGATATTAAATTATCTACAACATACAACATTTTAAAGCCTAAGAATTAAATGCATATGTGTTAAAATAATATCGAGTGGCGTCGAGTCGATTGTTCACATTCCCTACTGTTCCAATATTGTATTATTTAAGTGCATATCAAAATTGAGACATTTTGCGGCACTCCAATTGACTTTTAATTGCATGAAATTCAATCAACGGAAAATGTGTTTGGCTTTGTTTTCGTTAGTGTTAGTTTCGGTTTTCCAACGCGTCAACACCCAAACAGCCAACATACCAAAATGATTGCTGGCCAAAAGTTCCACAGACTGATTAAGATGACAAGAGGACCAGAGGGTTTGGAAACCATTCATAATAATGATAATGTTCGTAACCATGTTGTTGATAACGATTATAATAATGATGTAGACAGAAATTGTTGAATCTGCTGAACTGCAACACGATGCTGCACTTCCGATAGTAATGATGATGATGATGATGATGATGATGATGCTGATGGTGATGGTGACTGCTGGCAATGGCAATGGCAATGGCAATGGAGCTGACAATAAAGGCATCCATACATTGTTTGCCATAGAGATGAGCTAAACACACTCTGATTCTACAACTCTGAGGGGATAATGTTGACAGGAGCAAACAGATAGATAGAAAGGAATGAATTTAAAATTAATTGATTATAATTTGTAGTTATCTTTAACAACAAATAAAATGAGTAAAAGAAACAAGTTAGCATTAAAACACTATATCTTTATTTTTGTTTATATTTATTATAATTATCATATGCATTTAAATACACATTACAATAGTTTCCCTACTTTAATTTGACCTATTTTGAACTTATTAGCATAATGGAACTGTTAAAGATTCTTTGAAAATAATTTCCAATAAACCCTGGTCTGTCAGGCAAAGAAATGCAATAAATAAATAAATAAATACTCAAGTGCATTTGAGTGACTGTGCCACATTCACAAGAGCAAATCGCAGTCACTCTTAGCAGTGGCACATCTCTAAACTGTCGTTTTGCTTAATTCTACAACCCTCCACAGTGAAGACTCCTTTGATTCACCCCCCCCCCCACAGTCTTCTGGCTCTTGTGTGCATGTTGCTTGCATTTGCATATTCTCTAATTTGGTTAGTTTGGCAATTGCGGCCGATTTTGCAAAACGTTATTTGCCAGAGGCCACTGGTCCTGGGTATGTGACAACGTTCACCAACGTTCCTCCGCCAATCCCCTGGCATCCCGCATCCGCTCTTGAATGTGCTCACAAGTATTTAGTCTATAACTAGCTGAGTGGTTTGAAGTGTGCGCCCAGTGGCACAGCCACAGAGACAGACCCATCAGACACAAACTGTTACCCTTGACTGTGCCCCTGTGCCAAGACTCGTGTCGTGTCGTGTCGTGTCGTGTGAATTTGTTTAGTTTGAAGTGGTGCCAAATGGCAGAGGCTAAAGTTTATACATCTTGTTCTCCGATTGCGACCAGGCAGGCGGTCGCTCACCTGGTCTGTCTATAAATTGCTCGACTTTGTCGTTGATTTGTGGTTCCCAGTTTCCAGTGTGATATATGGCTTTTATTATAACGAAACGTTGCGAAGCCGTATCGAGCATTTGCGCTGTGCAGTCAGCCCAATCACATTATGAAGGCAACCAATTTTAATTACGACCATTACAACAAAATGCTCGAAAAAACCGCAGCAACAATTTGAGTAACTACAACAACATTTAATGGGCAAAATGTCAGCTAATGCCTGAGCCAAAAACTCATTTACCAGCGTTAAAGTAATTACAATTTATAGGCCACAAAAATCCGTAACACAACATAAATCCAAATGAACGGGCAATGCTGCGATCCTACAACCCCCCCATACACCCATTCCTAAATCCTCCAATCCAATACCTGCCAACCCATCCTTGAGCGTTATGCTACTTGGTCGCATGGAGTTAAAAATTTTAACCACACACACAAAAGTCACAGAGCAAGCGACACCTGACAACCCTGCACGCCTCGCTGCCCCACACCACTAAGCTCGCGCGGGGCACGCCCCTTCATATTGTGTCTTTATTACAGGGACAAAGGCAACGCGCGATAAATAAATAAATAAATGCCGCCTAACAAGCCGCAAGCAGGCGAAATTTGTTGCAATTCATTGACTTGGCGCACGGGCGCAAACATAAATTCCGTTGGTGGCACCACCCCACCACTACCCCCTCCCTGGGAGAGCCTGTAAAATATCGACAGCAGCAGCTACAGCAACAACTTGTAAATGTATTGGGCTAACACTGGCTCAAGGGGGGTTACGGGGTGACGGCATGACATGGCCAGAGCAGTGTTGCCAATGAGCTCAGCAGAATAAGAAAAAAAAAATACAAATAATATTGCCTACATATGGGCGCAGCATTTGGCATTGCAATAACCAACAAAATAAGTAAAATAATAAAAATAAAAAACACACATTTTTGCGTATTCAATTTGGCTCAGAAATGCTCTCTCAACAAAAACAGGCAACAGAAGCACCAACAAAATATGTAATTGAAAAACTATCGAATTTGTTTCATACTCACAAGCGCCAATAGGCAAATCTGTTTTTAAATCTTCTATAGTCATTTTTATTCTATTTGGAAACATAAAAAACCTAATATTACTTATAGAAATGTATTTTTTTTTTTTTTAGATTTTGAAATATTTCAGTTGTTGAGATTTATGCAATTAATACAATTAATATAAGTCAATTTACATATCAAGAATAATAATTAAATACTTGCATAATAAATACAAGAAAATTTTAAGCAAGAATATTTTAAAATAATAAAAAAATAATGACATTTTATATGAAGACATCCATTCAACATTAAAAAACTTTTTTCACTCAAATTAAAAAATATGAACTGAAAAATATATATTATATATTGGAAAAATATATCCTCAAAATATCAAAAAATGATCAAACACGATATATTAGAATGAGCTTATGTAGGGATTCAAAGTAATGTAGGTGTTTTTGCAAATATGTTTTTAAATAATTTAATATTAATATATATATAAATATATATATATGTATTCGCAATTTCTTATATCAATCTATTACTCATACCCTTTATAAGTCAGCAATAATATACGATATATCCCTAACAAACATATGCCAAGAGATATTCAAGTATTCAGGTTAGCTGAAGTTTATTCACTCTTTCTGTTAAACTCAACTTATTTAGGTTTTTTACGCACTTTGACTAAGTCTAAGTTTACCACGCAGCTAATCTACCCACTTGGGGGTTTTATGTGTGCAAAGTGTATGGAAAAAGGGAGCGAACTGACAGCAGTTCCAAGGGCAGCTGTCGGATTTTTTCATCGTTTGCTTGTTGTCGCCCCAGTGATAGAGAGAGCGAGGGAGAGAGAGAGACAGAGAGGGAGAGAGACAGAGAGAGAGAGAGAGACAGATCAGATGCCCTGTCAGCCCCTTGTGACCTGCTTGTGGGTCGGCACTTTAACTATTTATCTGCCAGACGGCAACTGCAAATTGAAGGCTGCGTTGTTGCCGCATCCCAGTAAACAAATCAGACGCTTTAACTGTTTATCTTAGCAAGGATGCAAATTGAAAATCGTATCTGAGAGCCTAATCGACTGGCTGCCCACCCACTGAGTGTCTATTTGTAATCGTAGCTTGTAGCTAGTAGCTGGTAGCTAGTAGCTGCTGCTTGTGCTTATGCTCCTTCTCTGTCTTGTTCTGCACCCACACCAGGTTGACTGGATTGGATGGCTTTTTTAACGCCTCGTTGCCTGGCGACGCTTTTGTGGCAGGAGGAGCAGGACCGCCCGCCGTCAAGCAAAATGCTGCTCGTTGTTCTTGGGCACAGTTGACATGCTCACCGACGACTAGTTTCTAAACTTTTCTTGCCATTGTTCAAAGTTTGTGCTAGCGAATTCAGAGATTAGTCTTCCACTTGGCTAAATCTGCAGCAGTGGGCAAAAGTTATGGCCATGGCAGGCACCATTGCCTATTATGGCATAAAGCAAGCGACCAGTCGACCAGTCGACCAGTCCACCAGTCATACCTGCGCAGTACCCTCCCTAACCCCCCACCACTTTTCCCATACTATCTCACTCTGTCTCTCTATCTCTCTGTCTCTGTCTGTGCCGGGCTTTGCCTTTGGGCCTTGGCTGTATTTGTGTCACTTTATTTGTATTAATGGCACTTGCGCATCCTGCGGCGTGGTTACAATAAGTAATATGATCGAGTGCCGAATGGGGCAACACGCAATGCGCCGTGTCCTGGAATTCGCTACCAGCCAGCCAACAATCCCACAGTCTCCTCTCTCTCCCTCTCCATTCCCCTCTCTCTCTCTTGCCCGACATCCCCACCACCTGACGCTGGTTTTATCAGTCTGCGATTGCATCGCCTTTGCATTGTGCAACGAGCTGGACCAGACAACGAAATGAATTTTTAGAAAATGGAAACTAAAACAAAACCGATTATCAAATACACTGCAATAAGCTATTATAGAACTACTGAAGTATATAATTATTGAAGTATAAGTATATATATATAACACTTGACAAACCTATGCAAATTATGAAGACATATCACAAAACAATAAACAGCCTTTAAATTAATATTTAGTATAGTAATAAATGCTACATTTATATATAAATATATTATACAAATAAGATTCACAATAATAATAATAATATATAATATATAAATATATATATTATCATAATCACAACATATCAATTAAAGTATCATTCAACGCCAAACCTTTTATTCTCAACATCTCCATCTAAAAATGGAAATGGTTTCAAAATAATCATTTCCATTCTGCTGTGAATAGTTCGTAGGCCCCATTGGAATACCACCATTGAGACTAGCAAACGATGCCCAAGCAGTGCCATGGATTCAAAGTGCCAGCTGGTAATTGTGACTGCAACTGTTCCGGCTCCTGCTCCCGCTGCAGCTCCAGCTCCTGCAACAGGATCTGTGCACAAAGGGGTACAGCCGTTGTTGGATAAGGTAGAAGGGCAGTCGAGCGCAAGGGATTAAACACTCTAGATTTTATTAGATAAAGGCGAGTGAGCAGCAAGCGAACAAAACATTGTTGTTTTCGTTCCCATTTCGTTACCCGCTTCTTACGCCCACTTCCACAACCATTTCCAGTCCCAGCCACTCCCCCCCTCCTGCTGTGCAGTGCACTTATATAATAAATTTGCTGACAAATGCAGGTAGAAAGTTTTGTCAGTTGGAGTTGAGAGCGTGGCATTACTTGTCGAGGCTGTCGAAAAGCCCACAGGCTAATTGCAAACTTTAATCCTGCTCGTATGTCCTTGCTAATGCCAATTGATTCGACACGGATACATTTGCATTAAGTTGTCCGGCGTTTGGGGGACAGTTGATTAGACATCATTATCTGGCTTTAATGCAGACACGAATGTCACATTGTGTTATGTGGTGCCTCGTTGTGTTGTGTTGTGGATGGGGATGGGGATGCCGTGTGGCAAGCATCGTTTGCTCAATTTCCTGTCTTGTCTGTGCCTGCATAATATTTTCAGTTAAGTGCGTCAGTTGTGAGAACAAGTGGCTTGAGCTAGTTTTGTTATTGAAATGAGCGACTCTCGCATGCAGTGAAAGCGACTTACATTCATAGAGACAAGTGCAGATAGCAGATAGCTACACAGCTGTACACACACACAACACACACACACACACACACACACACACACACATACTCACACACACACACACAGATTTACACGCGACCAACACTTGCACGCATGCATAAGTAAACAAACATAAACATTTGCTCCGGAACGCTGGTTATAAAATGGCATAACAAGCATCAGCCACAAATGCTAAAGCAAGGATAACAAGGATCGAGAAAGTAAACAAGGCACTTCCATCTTGTACCCTGGAAAGTAGAAAACAAAATACGCTTGTTTGGAAAATGCTTTAATGTAAATAAAATGCTAAAAAGCACTCCTTACACAACATAATCTTTAAAAATACAAAAGCAATCAGTTTCTCTGATTATTAAGATATCAGAAATGTTCCCTTAAATTCTTAAATAAAATGCAATACAAAACTTCCAATAAGCGTATTACAAATTTTTTATTTATTTTTATTTTTTATTATTTATCACTTGCATTCGCAACATTGCTTGTAGGCTATAAAAGATTGATGAGCTACAAAGTTAAGTTAATCGCACATTAACTTTAGTAATTAACAAATAAATCATGACATCAATTAAGTAAACCATTTCATTGTTCGATCCTTTCAGAACCAACTGAATTATTGACGCCTTAAATAGTATTCGAGGTTATATTATTCTTGACAAGCAAAGGAAAAATTAACTTGATCCTTAAAACAATAAATAAACAGAAATCAAAACTGTTCTCTCGTCACGTGACGACAATTCTGGCATTGTCCTGCAAGGGTTAAGTGCAATAATTATTGTTATATAATTTATCTGGCTTATCACTTAAAACACCCGCATACACAACCAAAATAATATATAGGATATCAGGACGCCAAAAAATGTTGCAGCAGCGTTTTGCCAAAGCTGCTGCTGCGGCTGCTGCTGCTGCTGCTGCTGCGGTTGCTGCTGCTGCTGCTGCTGCTGTGGCTGCCATCATCTTTGTCTTATTAGAGCAGCTTTTCTTTTGTGAACCGTTATTCGCACCTTAACGAGCTGTTGCGAGTTGCACGAATCTTGTACGCGGCAGCAACTCGAAACTAAAAGAAACCTAACACGAATATCTATTTTGCGGGGCATGCAATTAAATTGCAAGTTGCGCATTTCGAGGTTGCCGTTGAGCAATTGACAAGCTGCCACTTGAAGGTTGACATGTAACACATATACTAAATTCGCAGACATATTCATACAAACACTCACATCACACTCAAACTCACACTCACACTCAGACACTTACAAACACAGTTGAGTGCACATGCAATCAATTAAATTCGTTGTAAATTCACTGGCTTATCTGCCGTAATCAATCTTAATTTTCCACTTGACATACAGCTCCGAGGCAAAGGCAACAGAAAACTTGCGACCCCTCCCCCGCACCAACACCATCACACTCGCACCCTCCTCCATGGCGCTACAGCACCTCGGAGACGTGAGCAGAGTCCCTTACTCACTTATCCACATACCGGGCTCACATTACGTATACGCAATGCGAACGCTTTCCGCATTTTAAATCAAAACGCATTTCCGGTTGACCCACAAAAAGTGCACAAAGTACAATTTATTGGCAAAGTAAAAGCATCGAAGCACTTTAAGTTGTCAGTGGAAAGGGTATCCTGAGTCCGTTGTGCAATCTACCATTGCATTCTGCATCATTCAAGATATTCAACAACAGAAATGTGCCAAGTATTAATTCATTCCAAGAAATGTAGCCAAAGAAATAGCCAGATCTGTTTATATTACAAAAAGTTGTTCGATACAACAGATTTAGGTAATGATTATCGAAAATAGCTTAGAATAGATTTGAGTGTACTTTTAAATATTTTTCAAAACTAAATAGATATCAATTCTGATGTATAAGGTTGATGGAATTATTTATTTCTGTTAATGCAGCAAAATGTTTGAAAATTTATTCAAAATTATTTGATAACCGAAAATTCAATATTTATATAATTAATAGCCAGCAGCTTAAATAAAGTGTTTGCAATATATCAAAAAACAATAAATATAAATTGAGTACTATTTCAAATATCCATAAATTTACAGATTAATAGTTATTAGTTTTCATTTCGTAAATTTATTCATTTTGGAAACTTATCTCTTATTTGTGTGAACTTACAGCGATCAGCTGGAGTCTTTTTAAGCAATTTTATTCCTTTTCTAACCATGATTGAATAATGATTTTTAATGCGACTATTTAAACGAGGTGAAATGACTAGTCAAGTAAATTTATTGCAAGGATTCGAAGGCCTTTCGATTGTCCAATTATATATTTAAAATTTAGATCATGCCAATAAAATAAAATATAATAATTAAAAAATTGCAGTACTTTCATTTTCTTCACTTTAGACTCGAATCTTATGTTTATTTATACATACATATATATATATATATATATATATATATTTCTTTTAATTATTTAAATATTTTTTATCACAAAATCGATTACTTTATAATTATAAGAAAACCAAAAACCTTAATATTCATATTTGTATTTCTTAAAATAAATTCTTTATTTTCATTATTTTTTTAAGTTATATGTTTTTCGTTATTAATAAATTATTTCAATAAATATAAAAATAAATATAATGGACTACACGTTAGGTTTGAGTCCCGTACCATATTGTATACATATATCATTGCTGCAAGACCTGAACTGAACTTCTCATTATTTGCATACAAATATTAGCAATATTTATTCACATTTACAACTATGCTAAGTAAATAAGTAAATATTATACAAAACACAATTGCAACATTTGAATATAGTCCTTAATTTCTTGGGCAGTAGTTCAAATATGACTTCATGCATTCAACGTTGATATGGGCACAATAATCGCTTATGCAAATGAGGCCATTGAATCCGTAGCTGAGCAAAGGATATGTTATTGCAATTTGTCTAGTTAGTGCTAGCGTTGACCGCTGCACACTTATCACACACACACACACACACACGCACACACACACACACACACACACACAGACATTCAGTTACCGGTAGTATTACTTAATATGTGTAAATTGTGTGGCATCAACTATTATGCATGGTATGTTATCTGCAGCTATCAGAACTAGTGTTCCATCTTCAGCTTGCAACATGCTAATGCACACCCCGTCTCTACACTGAGAGATCTGCTTCATCATTTATGTGAAACAACGATAAATAAATGACTTAACTTAAGAATACAATCTTGAGAATCTGAGAACTCCATTATCACGACCCCCTTGGGGATTCAAGTCAAAAATTAGATTTTGGAATCTTCTTTGAAAATGCAACTGTCAATTAAAAAATAAATATGTTCACTTTCTTTCTTTCAGTGTACTTCCTACGCTCCTGCTTACTTCAGTAACTTTGCCTGCCCGCCAGGTCATGCCTTGAACAATTTATCATTTGAGCATGACGCACGCACAACGAATACACACACACACACACAAACAACAACAACAACACACACACACACAGTCATACACACCAGTGCGTTTTGCCATTGAGCTCATCAGAGTTTGCCGCAGGCCAGGGAATTTAACATGCAGTTTATGTTTGCCACAAGATCTATTACAGGAAATTCACATATGCCGAGTACGCAATGGCATGTTGAGGCGTTGGCCAGCCACGCCCCATTCACACCCCCACCAACACAATCGAGCGGTGGGGGTGGAGGGGATGGCGCACAAATTGCTGTTTGTGGGCATGGCCGCATGCGGCACATCTAAATCGAGCAACAAAACAAAACTTGATTATTTTGTGCGGTCTGTGCGGTCTGAGGTCTGTGTGGAGTGTTGAGTGTTGAGTGGAACGTGGAGCGTGGAGCGTGGAGCGTTGATGGGTTGAGGTTGAAGGTTGAAGGTTTTCCGACCTCGATCCATAGCCTATGCATTTAATATTGCAAGCCCGAAAGCCCGAAAGCCGCACACTTAACAAATATGACGCCTGCGAATTATGAATGCTGCAGCATTTGGCTCCTTGCACACTACTCGGCTTAGTTTATTGATCGGCCAAGCTTAGTTTAATATCACTGCCCCTCCCCCGCCCTTAAAATCCAATCAAGCGAAATACGTTTTCTATAAATGTAATTAGTAATTAGTCTGTGCTGTCAAAAGGAATGAGAAATGTTGCCTGCATTTGGAAATGCATTTATATATATTATACAAATATATATGTGTATATATATCATATATTATATTTTACTTTTTACTATCAGATCTTGTCTTTATTATTAATTAATAAATTATAATTTGAATACATTGTTTTGGCTTTGATTAAATCCTAGTGCAAATCTTATTGTCTTCCAAATTATATCTGCGTCTTTGTCTTATTTATTTTTTAAAACATGTACAACAATCTGCATATAAATTTCATTGTAATAACTTCAATTACTATTAGTGCTGCCAACTAAACACAAACAAACATCACAAACAACAACAACAACAACAACAACAATAGCTGCAATGTCGCTTGGCAATTAAATGAATAACAGCGCGTTGGGCGGCTTAGGCTAGAGACTCCTCCAGGAAGTGGAAGGGTTGGGAAAGGAATACGGTTTGCGGAGAGTGACACCCTCGAAATCAGCTCTCAATATAATGCAGAGGAAGCTTTGGTGAAATCCTTACGTCCAACTTTTTAATACGAAAACTTTTGCTGAGTTTAGTATAAAGGCAACAACAACATGGACAACAACAAAAGCAGTTGCAACAGTCACTTGGTGGACTTGTTGTGGGCAAACGACAGCCACAGCTGAAGCCAAAGACCCAGGTCCACTCGCCCATGTCTGGGCCAGAGCACCAGCACCAGTACCAGCTCCAACTCCAACTCTAGATCCGGATCCAGTCGCAGCTGCAACTGCAGCAGGCGCCCAAAGCCACTTGAGCAGCACAGAAAACTAACTTAATCTTGTTTACATTCTATGACGAGTTATGAAAATGAAAGGATTAAGCCAGCCACAAACAAACGCACCAACAAACCGACCAACCAACTAATACACACACACACACACACACACACACACACACACAGTCAGTAAGACGCACAAACAAAGAGCTGCCACACATGCTTAAGCGTAGCTTCTGCAAACAAAACTTACGCATGGAAAACGCTGAAAGAGAATAGTGCCAACAACAGCAACAACAACAACAGCAGCAACAACAATAGCAACAACAGCAACAACAACAGCAACAACAGCTCTAGTGAGCCCAGAGTGTAATTTGGCAAGTTCAGAAGCCGGAGCCAATAATGCCCTAGGAAAGGCTTTCATTTCAATCTCGGTGGTAGCCAAGTGAAATCAGAGTCGAGCAACAGCTAGCGATAAGACCAGACTTATAAAGATAAAAGATTGTTTGTTGCACGAAGCAAGCAGTTTGCTTACTTAAACTTAGCTACGCTTTTTAAGAGACTCAGAAATAGCAAAAAATTATATATAGAATTTCAAGATTTAAAGACAGTTATTGTGGGTACGTCAAGTTGTTACAATTACTTACATTATTGGCCAATTATTTATGTAAAGAATAAATCGAAAAAATTTTGATTTAGCCAGAAATAAGTACCTATTCAATAATAAGTTCGGATTCAGTTTATTGCTCGTCTGAGGAAATATTCTTCATTTCAAATCACATGTAAACAAATTTGACTGATCGATAAATTAAGATGGCTTTGTCCAGAGATAAAATCTGATTCCATAGATCCAGCAGAATTTACTTGATTTCTCTTCAATATAGTGGATGGATGGATCGTCAAGTAAAATATGTGAGAACTCATTAACTTCCAGGTGGAAAGGTCAAAGTCTGGTCGATCAAGGGCCAGCGGCTGTACAAAATGCGATTCAATTTTCTGCTATATTTAAATTTTGTATCTGATTGAATGTTTTTTGAATGAAGTGATATTTGATGAACAGCAGACTTGGCAGCATCGCGTTCAACGGTTTTCGTTTTGGGATAAACCATGTTTAATGTTGTGTATAAATGTTTTTCAATTTAGTTTAGTTTTATGAAACTGATGCTGAATTTAACTTTTGCCAACTGAACTTTGTGGAGTGTAATTCCAATGCCAACATTGTTGAGTTTATGAGTGTGTTTTAGCACACCCCATTGCTAGAGTAGGGTATATGTAAGTAGCTAAAACCAACAGAGCAACAGTACAACTAAAGCCACATCCAACTGTAACTGTAATTGTAACTGTAACGGTGACTATAGCCACACCCAGCCACACCAGTTATTACCGCCTCCTTTTGTCCTTGCAAATTAGTTGCATTTTGAGTTTTATTTCTGGTTTAAGTTGCTACGCGTTGTATTCATTTCATAAAAAGCCAAACGAATAACCACAACAACCCCTAAACCCCGAAACCCCTAAACCCCGAAACCCCCTAAACCCTAACCACTAGACCCTAACCAAGGAATTCCACTGTGCACTAGGTGGCGCCACAGTTTTACGTTTGTTTATACATTTCTCATTTGTGTGTCGGCCACAATGTTCCGTTACCTCGGTTTGTTTATTTGTTTACCATGTTGTCGCCGCCAGTTGTTTCCCCGTAATTTGGAGGTGTAAAAAATATTTAGCATTGCGGTCGCCGACACGTGCGCAGCGCATCCATCAATGCTCCTGCCTCGCAATCCCCAACAACCACCTCACCCCCTCCCACCACCTCATGGCAACCACTGTCCACTTCAAATTTAATTTGCCCATCGTTGATAAACAGTCGGCGCTTTTGTAGAGGAGTGGTTTGAACCATTCGAACCTGACAACGTGCGAGTCATGTTTAAAATGTATGTCTGTCGCTATGTTGTTGTATGTATGTATGTATGTGTGTGTGCATAGTCAGATCCTGGTCCAAGTACTATCTAAAGTTGGTAAACACTGCATATGAATATTGAATGCGCCCCACTTTTGGCTCTATAATAGAAACTGGCTTGCAGCTTCGTTTAAGTCTGCTTAGTTTGGCTGCGATGCCGAACTTTTCATTAAATAGAAACTTAAGGCTTGCTTGGAGCTGATTCCCAGAACTATTTCAATATCGAACCCAGACAAATATTTTCTTAAGCTTACCAACTATACCGATAAAGGGTACAGGCATAGGGAAGCATCTCCAAACCGATAAAGTTGGAATATAGGTTTTCGTGTACCCGGCGCAGATCAAATTTGCTTAATTTTATCGATAACTTCCTTCGTTTCACGAATGTCGATACATTTAAATTTCCGATAGCAATAAAAGCAAAAATTTTAAAGGCAGAATCTTCTTAATGAGTAATATGCATATTCATTTTATTGATCAAATGTTGGGATCGAAAATATATTCTCATATTGCGTCACTGTGTATTCTACAAAACCCCGTTATCTACGATTTCGTGTATGTACATGTATATGCACGTATTTGTAGCCAGCCAGATCGGCTCAGTTGGGCTACTCAATTAAATAATGCGTTTCCTTAGTTTTTATACTAAGTAGTCCCCGTGCAGTGATTATCATATTCGACAGTCATTAATTATTGTACAACTCAGCTACAGCAGATATTTAGGGAAATACAAAGCTTAGCTCTAAAAATACCGTAAGTATTTTCTTTTGAATTTTCATTTTTTTCACCACATGTAAAGCAAAAATTATTTAATTATTAAGGAAACTTTAAACATTTTTGTTTTATAGTTCTTAAAATTTGTAAGTGAGTGCATTATTCAGCTTTATGCAAAACATATGGCTAATTTGTGGTAAGTATTTATTGTTGTTAAATTAAAATTGCCACTTGGCAAGTGCAATAAGGCACGCAAGGGCCACGTGTTGCATATGCGAGTGAAACAAGGGCTTGCGGCACGTTTATGTTTGGCACCATCCACTTGCCAATGCGGAGGTGGTTGCTGTTGAACAAGTTTGTGGTTAATAAAGTTGCAGATTAAAGCAGAGATTGGCTTAAAATTGGCCAAAAGAGGTTATAGTTTAACTATAATAATTCATTTTTTGGATAACAAATATTAATTTATAGTATTTTAATAATAATCAATAAAATTATATATTTTGATTGTCATGAATGTGTAACTAACAAATAAATTATCTTTTATAAAAAAATAGGTACAATTCAAAGGAAACAATAGATACCACAGCAGTACGACCTAACCTAACCAGCGAAATACTTAGATATCATAAATTGTGTGTAGCCAAGAAATACTGCCCAAGTTTGACTTTCAGATTGAAGTAGATATAAGATAGGAACCATTAATCGAAGTTTGGCAACTGTAGCTCTTAAATTACGGAAGATATACGTTTTCGAGATTTTGAGGACGGGAGCGGGCGTGGTTGAAAAATTATAGAGAGGGCTTCTTCCAAGTTTGGTAACTGTAGCTCAGAATTTGGGAGAAGGGAGTGGGCGTGGTCCATTTTTTTTCCAGATTATCGGTTCCTAAGGTCGACTACCAGCAATATACCTACCCAACTCAAAAATTGCGGAAGATGTAGCCACTTGCAATTTTTAGGGGGGCTGGGGAGGATATCGATTTCCTAGCTCCCTAGTGGACGTAGCATTCCAATCTTGATACTTTATCTATTCGGAACACTTTCAAGTATATGTTCCAAGTTTCAAGTCTCCATCTCTAAGGATGTCGAACAAAGTTTCGTTCATTCAGACGGACAGACAGTATGACTGACATTGCACAGTACCAATATACAATGAGACCTGCCGTATCAAAGTATAAAAATGTATTTAATGCTACCTAGCAAATAGTTATTGATAGTATTTTGCCCCTACAATATTTATTTTAAAACTTATGTACAAACTTAATTATTGATATATCACTTTTATGAATGTATCCTAAATTAAATATTTTAAGCCTACTCCAATTTTGCCTTAATCTATGCGGCTTATCGACCTTAAAATCATTAAGTATATATATATAGTGAAGTTAAAAGAGATATGTATACAGATACAACAAATGTTTCATTGACCCACAAATTTGTGTTTCAATAAAAAATTAAAATGAAATACCTGCGTATATGAAAATGTGTCCATTAAAAATAGATGTGCGGCCGTTGTGAAAATTGCAAAACGGGTTTCGCGACAGCACCGTTGTTCACATACATATATATATATATATATTCCGGATAAGCTGTACCAACCAACTGCCACGCCCACACAGCCAGCATACAGCATATATAGAATATACCCATTGCACATTCTCGCCAGACACATTTGCGGTTCATAATTTGCGTGCCATTTTTGTTTGTTGATGGACAAAATCAACACATGCCACACCAACAAAAGGATCACACAAATAGGCATTGTTGCAACGAAAGGGATACCCCGACTAGGAGATACCACGTGAGAGGTCCTAAATACTATGGCAACGCAAGGATATTTTTCTTTATTTTTCATTATATGCTTAAAATAAAATTATTTTAATTAGGGCCCGATAAACGATGTTTTTACGATAAGGTCCTGTGTGTGCAATTTTCCATATCGATCTGATTTAGTCTTGATGGGTGGTCTGCTTGTCGCTAACATTCGAATAATCCCTTTGTGACTATTTTTTTTAATGGTTGCTGGGTATAAAAAATGCAGTTTTCAGCTTGAATTTAAATTAAAATGCAAAAGCGCCGAAGGCAAATTATAATAAATAAATGCACAAGTTTACATAGACAGACATAAATGTTTAAGTACGTATAAATATAAAGTGTGCATATATGAATTTATGCATGAACTTTATATAGACGATAAATATTGATTTTATGGTCACGTTAATTTCAGCCAATTATGACCGTTTCACACATACACACACACACACAATTACACTCTGTCACACATGTGGTCACACCTACTTATGCACACTTACGTTTTAATTTGTGTGTAAATTTTTGCTCGGAGCACATGTGACAAACTGACTGTTGAGTTCTTATTATATGTTATATTATTATATATATATATACATCTGCACCGATAATTATCGAGCTGTTGCCAGCCAGATGTTTAAATGGCCCACGGGGGAAAACTTCTCAAGCTGCTCACAGACCAGTAACAAAATTAAAAAAGAAAACCTGAGGTTAAATATTATTTAATATATTTAAAATCAAAGTAACTAATTTTACTTCGAAATATTCAAGACTATGATTGATTAAAGATCAGCTATGATATATTAAGAAATATTTTTAAGAATGTACATGTTATTAACTTTCTTTCAAACTCTGAGTTCAGGAATTATTAAAATTTCTTTATAAAATCAAACTGTTGTAAGAGAATAAATACAACATTCATTAAAGTATTGATTTCTGGAGCTTTTTTGAAACATCATAAATTTATAGAATTTTACAAAAATCATAATTATTCCAAAGTTATTTAAGGCTGTGGAACAGACAGCATCGCAACCCATCGATTCGCAACTCGGTTGCGCTTTTTGCCCTTCTTCAGAGTCGACTCTTTCCACTCGGTTGCAGCATGCACTATTTTATCTTTCATATGGCATATGTGAAGTAGTCTCGTTTGGTGTCTGTATCTTATGTGGCAAGAAGCTTGTTTTCATATCTGGGCTGTGTTTCCTTAAACTTTCCGTTGGCATCCAGCGCTGGCTACGGGATTCTCGGGGCTTGCTTGGCTGGCAATTATGAAAGGCAAAATATAAATAGAATTTTTAGCGCTCCGCTGCAACTTTCTTCTTCCAGCACAAACTTTGCCAAAAAAAAACGAATGTATAAAAATATATATATATATATGTCAAAGTGAAAAATAGAAAATTAAGGAAACGTAAAAGGAGAATGGAGGGAAGGAGGAATAGAGTGTCTATAGATTTTGTGAACGTTGTGAGTTGGGTTACTTGGGGATGGTGGCGCCGTTTTGCAAATGACAAAATTTTTTTAGTGTAATTATCTTTTGAATAATTAAAGAAAAACGTTGGCAAAGCTTACCAAGAAGCAAAGCCATGCAAAAATAGCGCAGAAATTGTGCCAGCAACAGGACCAACACCAGGACGACAAAAACAACATACACACCGATACTCACACACACAGCATCAGGCGTGGTAGCTGATAACTAAAGCTGGAGCTGCTTGTGCCTTGGCCACCCACCCACCCACAGCCTGAACATATTTTTAAGTTCCTCGCATCTCCGCCATGTCTCCTTTGCCCAGCGCCTTAAGCCACCATTGGGGCCACGCCCAGTCGCCCATTCGCCAAGGCGCTTGGCGTTCGAAGCACACGCTCTGTAATTTGCTTCAAGTTATGCTCATTATGCGCCAATTATTTATGTCAAATGAGAAAAAACTCTGCCAAATTTGAATGTGCCACGAAAAGCGCAAAGTTTTTTTTAGGTCGATTGTACAAGGGAACCCTAAGTGCAGGTGCATATGTAAAAGCGATCCACTTGATAATGGATTTAATATTTAATATTTAATATTTAATATAATTAAATATTATATAGAATTCCATCTCTGAGCTATAAGGTTTAGTACAATATTAAAAAGATTCTATAAAATAAGATACATTTATATCTTCAATTTGCTTAAGCAAAGATTCTATTCTGCTTAGGTAAATATAAAAAAGATAAAGATAATATAATAAGCAATACTAATTTTCATATATGTAAATAAATATATTGTAAGAGCAGATAAATAATTTTTTAATTTTATGTATGCAGTAGCAATTATATAGACACCTCGAAAGAATCAGAAAATGTTTAGTAAATACGTTATTTGTATAATGAACCAAATCGAAAATAAATGATTTATTTTAGTCAATTTTTATAGCTTATGTGCTGCAGCTTATAGCTAAAGTTTTTAATTAGTTTTAGTTTGGCTAGAAATGAATAACCGTTTTCGCAAAAATGCATAATTAATTTCAACTGTAATCCCAACCAATATTTAAACAGCATAAATCCTTTAACTTAATAGCAACGGTTTGAAATTTCACTTGTTATATTATTAAAATAAAAAAAGAACGTTCTACTCGAAATAAATACATATACACGTAATACTTGTAAAGTATTTCAGAAGCACTTCAAGGGAATTTTGTATCTGAGAACAGTCTTAAGTGCTTAAGAAATGAGAGGATAGGAAACTTTGATGCTTGGTATGCTTGGATGCTTAATACATATTTTCTTAAGGATGCTTCTTCCACTGTTTATAGTTTGTGTTTAATTTCTCACTGAGTAAAATGGGTTAAGAGGGGCAGGGCATATCTCAGAGTCTGGGGAATTGGCGGCTGTCTCCAGTTACACTCCAGCAGCTGCTGCTGTCGCCGTTTTGGGTCCAGGGAGCCTGCAAGTTGATGCCTTCGCGCGGCCCTGTTGACATGCCATTACTGCAGCTAATTAGAGGAGCGACCCGGCGGACAGCGAGACTGGGGGAGTGAGAGAAAAGTCGAGAAAGAGATAGAGAGAGAGAGAGAGAGAGAGAGAGAGACAGTCAGTGCTAAAGGAAGCGCCACACGCGACTGTAAATGTCTGGTGTTGCGTCGACCTGTCATGTGACATTGTTGACGCCTCGCACGTTACCGTGTCGCACTGTGTGCGCCAGTCTCCCAGTCAGTTACCCAACCCTGTCAACTTCCTTCCACTTCCAGGTCTCATTTGTGCGGCATTTCCGGTACAATGGCGACACACAATGGCGGGAAACGCGCACTCGACTTGTTTGTTGGCGACGTTTCGCTTTCCGACGCAACTAAATCATTTGTGGAGAAACTGTCGCCGTTGCCATCACCAGTCACCAGTCTACAGTCTACACTCCCCCAGCCATTTAGCCCCTTGGCCCCTCCGTCCCCTTCAGTTACCCATATCCCTGCTCTGCTGACTGCAATTGCAATTGTCTTTCTTTTCAAATAGTTTCGTGTGCTAGCCAGGAGCCAAAAGTTGGCACAGTTAATTCATGAGATTTCACGGTTTATCTCACCGAGCTACTAAAAACCATTCCTCAACAGCCAGCCCACTCTCTTTCTTACTTTCTCTATCTCTCTCTCTCTCTCTGTCTCTCTCTCTTTGTCTATTTCTTTCTCTCTCGGCACTTGTATGTGTTGTTGTGCGTCATTTCTGTGCTGCGCATAGTTCGCAGTTAATTAGAAAACTATTCCGTGCTCGGAGCTTTATCAACTTTTGAACTAACCACTCGACTCGACTCGACGCGAGTCGCGAAGTCAACTCGATAAAGGAGCATCGTTTAATTATATTTTACGAGAAAGTTATGTTTTTCCTTAATATATGCATAGAATTGGTCACTTTGTTTAGCTTGCGGCTTCTGTTTGCTTCTGCAAGCTTTGTTCACTTTTAACTATTCTTTCTAGTTTGTATTTTCGTTTAAAATCTATGTGGGAGATAAATCAAATGGGATTTGAATATTTCTCTTCAAGTCTGACTACCAAAGATCGAAATCGATCACTTAACAAAATTGTCTTGATGCTATATCAAATCTGTGTCTCTGAAAATTCCAATTCTTTAACATGAAAATAGTGACTCTGTTTTGCTTTTAAAGTTTGAAGAAGGTCATAAAGTAATCAGTTTTGATTGGGATCTCCATTTACGATGGCTGAAGAGAAGTTCAACAAGTCTGTTTGATCTTAAGTTATTTATTTAGATTTCGATTTAGTGAGCTATTCTTATAGGAAATTCGAAAGCTTCTTGTGCTACTTTTAACATTTTTATGATGATATGTAGGACTGGTAATGTCCCGTTTATTAATAATGTAATAGTTAAGTATAATATTGAAGTAAGATTATTAGATTAACAAAGTAAAGTACGACATTATAATTAATGACCTGATTCCACGATGTACCGACAACTCTCTTTCTTTTTCGTTCTACTGATCCTACTCGACTATCGCTTATGTTGCTGTTAACCATCTGTTAACCAGCGTTGCCACCTAACAGCACTGTAACTACTCGTTACAGATATGAATTTTGCCTTTTGAGTTCTTCACGTAGATATTAAATTTCCTGTTGTTCTACAGTTTACAACAATTTTGTGTCGAGTGTTAAAACTATTTACAAAACGCTTAAGGGTTGCCGGATTTAAAATAATCATATTTACATGATAGGCTAAAAACTTGTTTTAGAACACAGGCATGACTGCTTGCACCGAATGCCCCCGTTTCACTTTTGGGTATTTTATAAAAGTTGAACAATTTGTAAACAAATTTTACACGCACTACACAAAAAGTCGACCAATCAATTTTGTTGTTTGTCGCTTCAGCCGCAAAGTGTTTTTTTGTTGCTCTTATTTTTATTTTTTTCAAGTTGGAATTTATTGCATGCAGCAACTGATTTGATTAGAAACGCCCAATGCTGGTTCGGCCATTCCTGCCCCCGCTCAGATCTGATGTGCCCATTTACCCATTGGCTTAGCCATCAGTACAACGCTTTTGAGCTCCGCCTGCCCAAAAGCAATCTCTTAATTTGTTTACAAGCTTTGCTGTTGGCTTTCTTTACTGTCCGTCTGTTCGTCTGTTCGCTTGTCCGCCCACGCCGCCCTCACCCCGCACCGCCGCCACCGCTGTGTGCTAGTTTTGCCGCACTTCTGAAAACCTCAAAAAATATGTAAAAAGCCAAAGACTCGACGTCGACGTCGACGCCGACGTTGACTCCTTTGCAACATTTGCAGCCAACGTCGAGGCTGGCTGCGTCTGATAGAGATCTTGCTTTTATTTGTTACTTAGCATATTTTCACCTTGAGGGCAAACAATCTCCCACTAGACACAAGCAGACCAATTCACACACACACACACACACACACACATACACACACACATACACCTAACGCCTGGCAGAGTAATAAATATTTTTTTACAGCGCTCTGCCTTAGCTTAAAACATTTTCATGGGTTTTTTTTTTTTTTGGTTTGGAACCCGCCGCAACGCAGCTCAGATTTTGCCCTTCTGATGCACTCGCAATGTGCGGCAAGATACCATAATTTCAGTTTGCGACTGGCAACAGTTTTTCTTTAAAGCGGCAAAGCAATAAATTGGTTTTTTAAATATTTGAAAGCGGTAGCTGATCGGGTCATAACTCGTTTTAGAAAACTCTTAAAAAGACGATGAATTTCAGCTAAAATATTTTTCAATCAACAAGCCAAAATATGTAAAAGATTGTGAATATTTACAGTTATATTTAAAAGCTAACCCTCTTACTATAAATATTATATAAAACGCAGACATGAGCTAGAAATTTAAGCCCATAAATACTGAGATATATTTTCACAACACTCTTTTCTCCTTATCAGTTAGTACTTACATTAAGGAGTCACATCCCCAATCATCCATATTTACAGGGATACAACCGTTTGCTTTGCACCCTAGGGTATTTACAGTCTCCTCTGCTCATAGATAATATTTTGCTTATGAAATATATAAGAATCTTTATAAAAATGTATATCTATTTTTACTTTTCATATAAGTATATTTATTTATATTTTGAATTTAAATGATTGAATTGGGAGAGAAAGAGAAAGCCAGATAGAGAGAAGAAGAGAGAAAGAGAGAGAGAGAGAGGGATAGATGAAGAATGCTGTCAGCCATTTGCAAAAATATGAAAATTACCTTTAATATGAAAAGGCAGACAGAAAGTCAAACAATTTTTTCACATTGCCAGGCACTTCCATCTAGATAGGCCCACTGCAGAGGCATAGGCATGGCAGAGGGGGGGTTGGGTGGGAGCACAGACAGACAGTGAGACAAGCAGGCGTTCTATTTTATTTTGCTTTATGCCTTTATATTCTGTGTTGTGTTTACATAAAAGTGAAGTGAGGCAGATTGCGCTCGAGTGCGTTAATCAGCGCTTCTGGGCAGGGATACGGACCACGGACACGGATAAGCACGCCGAACAGTGTGGGTAGTGTGCGGGCCAAGGGGGCGGGAGGAGGTTGCAGGTGGGACGCGCGTTTTAAATCAACTTCATCTGGCAACTTTGGGTTGACTTTTTGTCTGTTGCTGTTGCTGTTGCTGCTGTTGCTGTTGCTGTTGGTCAGGGTACTGACAAAACAGATTATACTGATTTCATGCTGGCAAAATCAAAAAATGAACGTGCGGCAATTTACATACTTAAGTTTAGCAGCACCCTCCACCCTCCACCGCCCACAGTTCGTGGCAGACGACCCTGCGGCACGGGATGCTCACGAATTTATTGGCCACATGTTTTGTGCTACCTTCGTGAGTTGTACAATTTGCCTTTTGACAATATGTATAAGCATTATACTGAGTTTCGCCTGGTTTTTCTTGTTTTTTTTTTTTTTTTTTTTTTTGTTTTGTGGAGGGGTCTGAGATTACAAGGAATTTCCGGGGATTCCATTTTAATTGAATTTCTTTCGGCTGTTTGTAGTCGTTGTTGTTGTTGTCGTTATAGCTACTTTGCATTTTAGGCTTACGTATTTTTTGTACCCTACCATCAGATAATTAAAATGACCGTAGGCGAGTCTACAATAAAAAAAATTGTAGCATACAATTTGGGGCTATGAAAAGTTAACTTTTTCTTGTCGATTGTTTTGATTGTTGAGCGCAACGAACTGTCTGTTTGCACTCGATAATTTCCATAATAAGGCGCAAGCAAAGCAACGTTAATAATAACATTATAAGAAGCCGTTCCCCCGACACACCCTCCACTCCCACTCCGACTCCTCACTCAGCAGCAGTTCCTTAAGTGGAGCAGGAAAATGGAAGTGAAAAACGAATGAATGAACGAATAAGAGTTACTGCCGAGCAGACCGAGTTACATTAGAACACTTAAACACTTAGCTGCGCCGAATGCATTTTACCAGCAGCAAACAGCACCAGACGCATCAGCAGCAGCAGAAGCAGAAGCAGCAGAAGCAGCAGCAGCAGCACGGGAAATGATTGCTTACCTCCCCCACTCCTCACCACGACAAGCCCTCCTTCCAATCCAATCGGCGACTGTAGCTTTCTGCCTGAATTGCTGTTATTCGAGGCACAATCCAGAAATCAATTTCTCTGCGTTTCAAGTTACGTTTCATCGCTATGTCCTTTTGCCCATAAATATATCAATATTAATTTGATTTTCATGAAAATGCTGCTCATTTTTTACGAAACATCTTAATAAGCGTAATTGGAAGAAAAATTCATTTTCTTAAATGACAAAAATGCTTTGCTTTGTATATATTTATTAATTCTGCAAAGAAAGATAAGCCAGCAAAACGGAGAAATATTTATAAACCCCTATTAATTTCTAAGCTTGAAAGCATTTAATGAAGCTTTTATAATTAGATTAGTTATTATATTTAGTAAACGACAACATATATTTGTATATTTGGTTTATTTAATTACGTATATTTATTGTAAATATGGTTGTTAGCATGATTATCATATTGCAACAATATAAAAAAAACGGCGTTTACATTACTTTTGCAGTATTTTCATTATTTATAATTTTTTATTTATATATTTTTTTTACAAATTATATATGAAACATTTTGTTCACAATGCAAAAATTTTAAAAGATTTAATTTAACGGTCAAAATTTATACTATATTCATAGTTTTATTCAGGATACATTAAATATTTTTCTATTTTTAAAAACGTCAACCGTGTTTTTAAAAAAATATTTCTTTTCATATTTTTTAAGTTGCTATAAACTCGATTCTTATGCCCAAAACGCATTTTCTCAAACCCCGAATTGTTAGTTTTAATAGCGTTTGCAATTTCTGGAACAGTTGCCAGGGAACACGTCGACGAGAGATGCACTTCTCTGCTCTGTCTCTGTCTGTGTGTGTGCGTGTGTGTGTGCTTTACAGATTTCTTGTATGCTCAGCATGTCTGCTAACTTGTCAGTGTATATTTATGTGCATGTGTGTGTTTGTGTGTGTGTGTGTGTGTGTGTGCTGCTGTATTCGCTCTTGTTATTTTTATTGTAACTCTGATTCGCGCTTTATTGCATTATAATTGAATCTTGAAGCGCACAACTAACGCAGGAAACGTTGCCTGACTGCCCGCCTCATCCGTATCTCATTTTGTCGCTCCCCGCTGCCCCACTTGCCCCCACCGATGCCTTGTGGCAGCTGCTATCCCCACCGATTCGCTTGCCCACAGCTGCTGCACTTAATGCCAAGTGTTTAAAAAAAAATAAAAAATGAAAGAAACGAAGTAATATTTACTTACCACACCGCCCCTTGCCTCTACCCTTTGCCCCTGCTGCCAGCTGGCCATCTTTCCGAGCAGCAAGTCATTGCACCACCCACCGTTCAGCGTTCACCATTCACCATTCACCATTCAACCGTCCTCGTCCCGGTCGATGTTCACCGCTCATTTTGCTCATTGCCAGCGAAATGCAATAAAAATTGTTTTCCCATAGACGGCGACGAGCTGGCTAAGCAAATGTTGTTGGAAATGAGCTATAAAAACGGGAAATTGTATTTTACAGTAAATTTTGTGCTGCACACAAACTAGCTAAAGTCCTCGATGCCACCACATTCCTGCCCCTGCCCCTTCTCACTATGGGCGTTCTTCCACTTGCACGTCAACGCCTTTCAGCCTTTCATGGGGCTGTCGCAGATAATCCGTTGCTGAGTTGGCTTGTCTTGACTTGGCTTGACATTGGCTTTGGGTCGACGTTCCTTTCCGTTCTGCTTCCCGTTCCCGTACCCGTTCCCGCACCGCCACCCTCCATTGCCCACTGCCTATCTAGTTTGAACCAGCACGCCCTTGTTTTGGTCTCGGCTACGTCTAACGTGGCTTATAAGCTGCCAATATTAAAATGATGACAAGTTTACAACGACAACAAAAAATGGAAGGGAAACCAGGCAAAGGGAAACCCGGCACTGACAGCATATACAAAAATGCAATTCATGGCAAAACTGATGTCTCCGACTGAGGCTTTATTTTTTCTAGACTCACTGTACACAAAATTGAAGCAATGCGAATACTAAATTATTTCCTTGCTTCCCTCAAATGAAAAGGGATGAGAAAGAGAAGCAGACAGAAAAAGAGAGCGAGAGAGAGCGGAACAGATAGAAAGAGATGAAGAAATGGCAACGGCAAATTGGCCAACTTAAGAAAGTTGCATTCAGATAGATTGAAATTCTTTAGCATGAATTTGCGATATTGCTATATCATATGATACATATTTATTTCGAATTCAATAAGTTAAGAAACGATTTTTTAAGCTAGCCAAAATCAAATACAAAAATTAAGTAAAAAATATTTGATTTAACGCTAAAAACGCTTGAGGATGCTGATCCTTACAAAATTAATAGTTTTATTTGTATTAGCTAACTTTTTTCATATATTAAGCAAATCGATAACATCGATAATCGATACAAATCGATAAAATCGATAATCGCAAATCGATAAAGCCACATATCTTCAAAAATTTTAAGGCTACAGTCACCAAATATGGTTCAAACAATAAAAGCCTCTATCTTCCGCAATTTAAGAGCTATAGTTACCAAACATGGAAGGATGATTACTAGGAACCTTCTCCATAATTTTTTAGCCATGCCCACTCTCGCGTCTACATTAAAGCCCATATTTCCCGTAAATTAGGAGCTACACTTAGCAAGCTTGTTAAAAAACTCGTCCAACATTTTTTATCGGCCACGCCCAAAACTCACAAAAGCCTCCTGTTGGCAGCAGCAGCAAAGAATTTTAAATGAAAATGAATTGTTGTCATTCTTCAATTTGGAGCCCTGCGTCATATTTGCATATCCACATTATGTCAAGTGCAGTTTGAGTTGCTGCAGCAGCCAGCAGCGCTCTATCTCTCTCTCTCTCTCTCTCTCTCTCTCTGTTTCGCATAACTCTAATTGATCGATAGTTTTCAATCGTTACTCTCGTTGTTGACAAGGCTTAGCGTTGGCTTTGAGCCTCCGATAAACAAATCAAAGTGTTGCGAACAAAAGGCTAAGCGTTGGCTTCTAGCCTCAATGTATATTTGAATAAAGTTTATGGTGCAGTGGAATCAATATTGCGTTATTAACTGGAAAATAATGCTAACAAAAAGCTGATAGCGCAAACACCTCCTTCAAAGTTTGGTATTTCTTGGATACACCCACCCTGTTCTGCGGCACCTGGTATAAGATGACTTATGGGTATCAGAGTTCGCTCGACTGCAGCTTTCTCTCTTATCCATATAGGATAAAAACTTAAATTTATTTTGAGTAAAAACCAAATGAATGCAGGCAGATTGAAATAGTGGTAACAGTTAGTTAGTAAATATGAAATTCTTTAATGCGCTATAAAAAAAGAAAAAAAATACACTGACAAGTATCTTCAAGTAGCTTGCTTAACTCCAGTTCATGTTTGTTGACTCTCCTAAATCGTTGAGATGTGAAAAAAATGTTGTATATTTATTTGAATTCCACAACATCAAATACCGTTTGCTCCACTTGCTACAGTTGCAAGCCCCATTTTGCAGCCCTGGCTGAGTGAGACCAGAAAGAAAAAAAAAAAAACATAAATAACTTTGCAGTGTTTGTGCCATTTTGGTTGCCACATTTGAATAAAATATGAATAAAAACCGAAATGCATTTAGTTGGGACCAGGACCAGGACCAAGAAGGGATTGAGGGTTTGGCGGGCAAGCAGACAGCGTCGCTCGTGCATAGGGCAGGGCACATCATTCGTTTTGCTCCAGGATCCCCCCCTAATCCCCTCCACAGCGCACCGTTTCGGCCAGTTTGTCACCTTTTCGCTTTTGAAAAGGTCTCCTCCTTTTCGCTCTCGCACATAGATACGATAATATTTGCATTCAGTTGTGCCTGACGTCAGTTTCGATGCAGTAGCTCCTTCAGAAGAAGGAAAAAAATGTTTATTTTTACACAGGGTCATATAATTTTGTCTCGAACTGTGTAACGCATTGCAGCACTTCTTTGAGGACATACAGTACAGTGATTACTGCTACCACATGAAAAACTGTTCTCTATCTAAATATCTCTCTTCTCTTTCTGTCTTCTTAACGTTTTTAACTTTCCATATTACTTAGCCACTAATGCTTAACAAATTGTGGTCTAATTTGCTTTTCTGGTTTTCCACAAACATTGCAATAAATATTCCATCATTTTACAATTTAATATCTCCAGCAATATTTATTTATATACTTTTCCTTAATTTAAAATTATAAATTTAACATCTGCTTTTTAATTTTTTTTTTAGTTAATTTGTAACATACATTAAATAAATAAATATAAACAAGTTGGACTCCCTTCTGTCAAGGGTATTAAATCTACGATGTGTCGAAGTTTTCTGTTGGTCCTTGTTTTTATTTTATTGTCAAAACGTCAGTGGCGACGTCCTGGCTGTCCTGGTTGTCCCCGTCTGGAGTTCGTTCCGGCGCAGAGTTCGCTTGGCTTAATTTTGGGCTACAGAAATGTGCATAAAAAATCGGCGGCGAATTTGCAATTTGAATTCGGCTGTGTTTGCTGTCAGTTCTGCTGCCACGACTTCTGCTCCTGCTCGTGTTCCTGCTCCTGCTCCTGTTCCTGCTCCTGTTCCTGCTCCTGCTGTCGCCTTTATTGGACCCAGAACATGAATTGAGCTTCGCTCTGCTCTCTGCTCTTCAACCCATCTCTCTCACTCTCTGTCTCTCTCTCGCTCTCTTTGTGCTCCATTGTGGCAGCGTCTTGACAGCCAGTCAGGCGGCTATTTAGGAAGTAATTTTCGCGCTTTCATCGCAACTTCGTTTTTCTTATGTTTTTCTTCTTTTTTTGTGAGTGTTTCTCTGTCTGCCTGTCTGTCTGTCTGTGGTTGCTTTTTGGGCACGTTATTCACGTTAGGGCAGTTATTTGAGCGGCTTCCTGCTGCACGCGCCTTTAATGCATCTTTTAAAAGCCAAATGCGCAAATTGAATGCGCCCCATACCGACATTGCGGCGGTATCCTGGCTAGCTCTCGGCGCACGTCCGCTTCCCAGGACACTTCCCAGTATGCCAGTGGTAACCATATTTGTGGCCTGGTCGCAGAACGACACGCAGGCATAATTTCTGCACGCTGCACTCAGGCCTAATGAATATTTCAACAGAAATACTCTCTCGTCCATATACAAATACATAATACACATGCTTTACTTATCCCCATCCCCCATCCCCATCCTCATCCCCACACTCATCCTCTTCCTCATACATGTGTGTGGATATAGATCCTTGCTGTAGACTGTAGCATCAGTAAAATGTCTAGCAAAATGAGCATCCAATTGTCGTCGAGTTTTCATTCGTTTCATTCAAAAATTCGACATGTTTTTGCTGCTCGCCTAAAGATTTTGAAAGTGACGCAGTGGCACGAAATCTAAATGCCCCAAATATTAAATTTAAAAGAAACAGCTACTTCCCATTTTCCAACGAAACAATGACCACACATACAAATGCTCACCTGCAGCCAAATATTTATAAGAGCAGCATTTAGCTTATTCCAATTTTCGGTTTTAATTATTGAAATGCGTTGGCATTTAAATAGGCATACAGAATATACTTTCATAATCAGCATAAAAATCACTTTTAATAAATATAAATATAAATTTTAATTTTATTTTATTATACATAACAACATAACGGATATTTCAGACTGTTGAAATTTTAATGCATTTTAAATTATGTCAAACTGCACAATTTATATTTTGAATTTAACCACAATCTTATTTCCGGTTATTATATTTCATTACTCATTATGTTGATATTTCATCACAAATCATCAACTCCCGATAGTCCACAATAATATAAAAACTAAGAAATTTAGTGCATTAATTTAATAATAAATCAATTAAAATAAAATAGTAAAATAGGTTCCAAATATTATAGATTTGAATTTAATGAAATTTTATATTTCTACTAACAAAAATAAAGTTCTCATATGTATTTGCCATTTATCGGAGCTGACCAAATTGCATCACTCCCATAGGAGCTATCGATCCAGTGAACCGTTCTTGTATGGGAAAACTTTTCATGACGTCACTCAGTATGCTTCTCATATTTTTATTAAAATGTTGAATTATTAATATTCAGACTACTATATAATATAGCTCCCCCAAAAACATTTTAATGAAATTTAGATGACTTCGCAGGCAGACTTCGCTCGATTGCGTAATCTTCTTTATATAATGAAAAATAATAACGCAATTACCAAGAGAACAACATTATTTCATGTTACTATAACCAAAATATATAGAAAATATATGGAGCAAAACATATTTTCGATTTGTTCTCGTATTTCAGTTGCTTGACGCCAACTTGTAATTAAAATTGCATCCCACGTCAGAAGATGCCCCTGCCTTGGAGTGCTCAGCACAACTGACCCAAAATGAACTCTTTCGTCGCTCCTCGAACAACGAATCCCCCCCCCCCCCCAAAACCCACTCTTTAATACTCAACCTCCACCCGCCAAAACACCCCAGTGACTGGCAACCACAATTTAATCTCTGTGGCATTATGCACAAGCCGCCCGCTCACTGCATCCCTTTCCCAAAAATGCTCAACTGTATGACTTGAAACCTGCTCAGAGGTCTTCACATCGCCTCCTTCTGCCCCAATCCCCTCATTATCACTGTGTGTAAGTGTGTATTTTTTTTTGTGCTCCTTTGTGTTTGTTAATAAACTCGCAGGCAGACTAAATTCAAATTACGCACACATCTTAAGAGAAGGCAACTAAGTCGGAGATGGAGACGGACATGGGGACGGACATGGAGATGGCGATGGCGATGAAGATGGAGATGGAGACTGGGACATAGACGAAAACGACGACGACGACGACGCCGACAGTCATTTCACTTATAGGCGGCTCATTATGTCAGGTCTATATTCATATACGCCTCATCCTCCCCACATCAGTGCCCCCGTCACATTTGCCGTATGCGTGAGTGCGTTCAAGAAGCTGTTGCGAGTGGAGCTTCGACTGGATGACTCCGCCTTTTGACTTGGCACTGTCGTAACATTTCATCTTTATTTCGGCATTATTCCCATGGCAGCGCTTATTGTTTTGCCGTGAAAATGGCAACGGCAACGGCAACGCCAATGGGAACAAATTAGAAGCGTGCCCAACGCCCGAAACGAACTTAACAGCAAGCAGCAGGCAGCCAGTTGGCCTGGTCTAATTGGGAATAGCAAGTAGTTAGTTCTCTGGGATTTCTAGAGTGCTGTGCCAAACTCCAATTAACAAATGGACGCAAGACTAAGGTAGGCCCACTATGTCCAGAAACGATGAAATTCCCACAACTCAGTGAAATTTGAAAAGTAAAGCCTATCAATTTAGTGGATAGATTGTTGGAAGTCTTCTCCAAAGATCGACCGAAGCCATTTTTCATTTATATATTTTATTCATTTAGGTTGGGAAATTACTTTATTTAGCATAGGCCAAAACCCATCAGACCGAAAACACAATAAACATCTTTCCAATTAAGTAAACGGCATGTGCTCCAGCAAAAAAAAACATTATTGTGGAACCCATTTAGCAAATCTCACAACCAATTAAGAGACAACCAAGGCATTGGCTAAAATGGTGTGTGACACAGCTCAAACTAACTAACAGAGCAGTGTTGCATAACTTAGAAGAAAAAGGTAATGTAGAAAATATTTTAGACAACTTTTTCTGAAGCGGCTACAGGTACATATTCTACCTAATACTTTAGTTAAAATCAAAAGCACATGTTTTGAGCTATGACAATTATTCCGATGATTTAAACTGTTATTGAAAAATAACGATAGTCAAAATTCACGCAGGACTTTTAGGAGGGCCAACAACTATTTAAGATTAGTTAAAGTTACGGCCTGCTTCTCAAGTATACATAAGGTTCATAAGATAATCTTTATTAGATACGTACGGTAAATAAATGATTATTGAAAAACTCTTATGGGATAAGTACATTTTAAGTTACTAATTTTTAACCAAATATGTAAAGATGATCCAAGTTATAGGCTTAAGTCCAAATATTTATTTAATTTTTAATACAAGGATGGAATAATAATACAATTATGGATCTTAGGCAAAAATTGCCTCTCTCCACTACAGCTGTATATTGAATGTGCTGACGGTTTTTGCATGCAATGAGACTATGAATCGAATTGAATTAATCAAATGCAATATTTTATTCAGTTGTTCCAGGCATCAATATCCAAAAACACAATAAGTTTCGTGTTCTGAGGAAAAGATTAATTTGAAGTACTGAACTAGTGACATTATGATAACAAATAGCAAGTCAATATCTGTCAAAAATAGTTGAAAATGTTCGTGTTGAAGTGGCAATTGCGATAACAAAACCAAAAACATAAAACTCAGAATCAAAGAAAAAACCCAAAAAAAAAATCAAATTTTCCGGTCAAGAGCTGCAACACCTGCATCACACTGTGTTTGATTTTCTGAAGAGTGACGAGCATACAGGGATACTCGATGGATTCAACAAGTTTCTATATGATGCTGCACAAATGTGGTGGTCTGCTGAGCACGGCCAGCGTACCGCTAAGCGCCTTAAATCCCTTCGTGGACGCCAAGCGACGCGACTTGCCCATATTCATGAAGCAGAACAAAATCAGCGAACTGCTCCAAATAGCGTAGGTAAATGCGGTGCGACGAAAATGATCCTGCCAACACAAGTTCTTTTCTTGCTGGCCAGCAAACTGGAGTTGCGGCGTGACAAGTCGCTCCAACAGATACTAATCTCGGGCATAGAGAATCCGTATCCAGGTCGCGATCGTGCATCCCACGATGACCAGATGCGTGATGCTGCGAAAGGACTCCGGCCCATTTATGGCCAGTGTGCGGAACAGGAGGCCAATGGTGCTAAATGACAGAACCGTTTTAATGCAGTGTTTGCCTGTGATAAGATTGAGTTGAGCGATATTAATTATTGCAATTGCGATTGTGGGGAATCAAAACTCACTCTTCAAGCGTATGTGTAGCCGCCAGTGTCGCCTAGGATGTCATTGCGCTCCTCGGCAATGCGCCCAGACACGCTGATCGCTTCATTGCGACGCGGCTGGCTAAACACAATGCGAATCTTCTGATTCTTTTCGGCGGCACTCTCCAGCAGATATTGCGACCATTCACGATGAGCACCTGCAGGGCGAAAATATCTTGAAACATCATCATTGGTCATCATTTTCATCGCACTTAATTTACCTGCGATATTTCGAGCAATTCGAATGTTATCTTACGCTTCATGAAGATGGGCAAGTCTCGTCGCCAGGCGTCCAGTTTGGGATTTGTGGCGCGTTGCGGTATGCGAGGCTTGATTAGCTGCCAACCACTTTGGAGCATTGTACACAACAGCGTTGAAGTATCACAGGCAAATACAGCAATAAAACGGTGCTGTCATTTAGCACCATTGACTTCCTGTGCTCACACTGGCCATAAATGTGCCGGAGTTCTTTCGCAGCATCACGCATCTGATCATCGATGTGGTGCACGATCGCGACCTGGATACGGATTCTCTATGCCCAACATTAGTATCAATTTAAGCGACTTGTCACGCTGCAACTGCAGTTTGCTGGCCAGCAAGAAAAGAACTTGTGTTCGCTTGATCATTTTCATCGCACCGCATTCGCTGATTTTGTTCTGCTTCATGAACATGGGCAAGTCGCGTCGCTTGGCGTCCACGAAGGGATTTAAGGCGCGTAGCGGTACGCTGGGCGTGCTCAGCAGACCACCATTTTCATGCAGCATCATATAGAAACTCGTTGAAACCATCGAGTATCCCTGTATGCTCGTCACTCTTCAGAAAATCAAACACAGTGTGATGCAGGTGTTGCAGCTCTTGACCGGAAAATTTGATTTTTTTGTTGGGTTTTTTCTTTGATTCTGAGTTTTATGTTTTTGGTTTTGTTATCGCAATTGCCACTTCAACACGAACATTTTCAACTATTTTTGACAGATATTGACTTGCTATTTGTCATGATAATGTCACTGTGTTCAGTACATCGAGTTTATACTTTCCTCAAAACACGAAATTTATTGTATTTCACCAACTGACGCCTGGGACAATTGAATACCATAGCTGTTAGTTTGTGAATGACTGCATTCGATTAATTCGTATCGATTATTGCTCTCATTGCTTGCAAATATCGTCAGCATGTTTAATACACAGCTGTTGATGGAGAGCTTTCTGCTTAGCATCAAATTCTGTAATTAATAAATTGTAAAAACGATTAATGATAACGCCATGGACTATTTAGTTAGTTCATTCAAAATGTTCTCTTTGAAGAATTTACATTATGCATTACGTAAAATGTTTGCAAGAGACGAAGCTCTGAACACAATTAAAAGAGCGTCATTAAAATGTTATATTGCAAGAGTTAATCAAACCAAAGGATCATTAATATATAAGAGAGCGGAGAATGCAAAAGCTTCAGAGCGTACTTATTATCTAAGGTTACGCTCACACTTACGAGGAACCTCGCTCACGCTCGTTTGCTCGCTCTCAATTTATCGCTCAATCTTTTCGATCTTTTCGTTTTGTCCGGCCACGTGTAAAGGCCTGCGCTGGCTTGTACAGTGGGACAAACAACACAATCACTCACCCAAATTAATCCGCGATGAAGTCCTTCTCGTAAACATTTTTGTTGTTGCTAATTGTTGTTTGTTGTACTTTGTTACCGAAGTAACTCCCCTGGTAACTCCCCTGAGAGATCGACATAAAATTGGATGGCCACACCCACTCCGCCTCCCGGAACAGATACACCTGTTATTGTAAATCGATAGTACCATACATCTCACACAATTTTAATGCTTAAGTCACAAAATTTTAAAGGTATATTGCAAGTAACACCATTCAGTAAGTCTTCGTAGTCGGTTACGCCCGAGTGCAATGTTCTCTCTTGTTTTTCATTGCATTCTTTCTTGTTTATTGTTCAGTATAGGCAACGTAATAAAAGGATTCAGCTTTACATAAATTCATCATACAACAGATGATACAGTTTTGTTTTTTTTTTCTCCTATTTTCCTTTCATTATTTTTAGTTTATGCATTCCGTTTAGCTTACAATCATTTTGGTATTATCCATCAGCCAATTTCATAACGTTTCGCAAACTATTCATCTTTATAATTAAGTATGTGCTCCGGCAAAAAAACATTATTGTGGAACCCATTTAGCAAATCTCACAACCAATTAAAAGACAACCAAGGCATTGGCTAAAATGGTGTGTGACACAGCTCAAACCAGCTAACAGAGCAGTGTTGCATAATTTAGAAGAAAAAAAAAGTAACGTAGAAAATATTTTAGGCAACTTCTTTTGAAGCGGCTACAGGTACATATTCACCTAATACTTTAGTTAAAATCAAAAGCACATGTTTTGAGCTATGACAATTATTCCGATATTTTAGGAGGGCCAACAACTATTTAAGATTAGTTAAAGTTACGGCCTGCTTCTCAAGTATACATAAGGTTCATAAGATAATCTTTATTAGATACGTACGGTAAATAAATGATTATTGAAAAACTTTTATGGGATAAGTACATTTTAAGCTACCAATTTTTAACCAAATATGTAAAGATGATCCAAGTTATAGGCTTAAGTCCAAATATTTATTTAATTTCTAATACAAGGATGGAATAATAATACAATTATGGATCTTAGGCAACAATTGCCGGTTTTTGCATGCAATGAGACTATGAATCGAATTGAATTAATTAAATGCAATACTTTATTCAGTTGTTCCAGGCATCAATATCCAAAAACACAATAAGTTTCGTGTTCTGAGGAAAAGATTAATTTGAAGTACTGAACTAGTGACATTATGATAACAAATAGCAAGTCAATATCTGTCAAAAATAGTTGAAAATGGTCGTGTTGAAGTGGCAATTGCGATAACATAGCCAAAAACGTAAAAGTCAGAATCAAAGAAAAAATCCAACAAGACGAATAAAATTTCCGGACGAATAAAACACCTGCATCACATTGTGTTTGATTTTCTAAAGAGTGACGAGGATACAGGGATACTCGATGGATTCAACGATTTTCTATATGATGCTCCGAAAAAGTGGTGGTCTGCTGAGCACGGCCAGCATACCGCGACGCGCCTTAAATCCTTTCTTAACGCCTTCGTGGACGCCAAACGACGCGACTTGCCCATATTCATGAAGCAGAACAAAATCAGCGAACTGCTTCAAATAGCGTAGGTAAATGCGGTGCGACGAAAATGATCCTGCCAACACAAGTTCTTTTCGCATTGCTGGCCAGCAAATTGGAGCTGCAGCGTTACAAGTCGCTCAAATTGATACTAATGTCGGCCATAGAGAATCCGTATCCAGGTCGCGATCGTGCATCCCACGATGAACAGGTGCGTAAAGCTGCGATAGGACTCCGGCCCATTTATGGCCAGTGTGCGGAACAGGAGGCCAATGGTGCTAAACGACAGAACCGTTTTAATGCAGTGTTTGCCTGTGATAAGATTGAGTTGAGCGATATTAATTATTGCAATTGCGATTGTGGGGAATCAAAACTCACTCTTCAAGCGTATGTGTAGCCGCCAGTGTCGCCTAGGATGTCATTGCGCTCCTCGGCAATGCGCCCAGACACGCTGATCGCTTCATTGCGACGCGGCTGGCTAAACACAATGCGAATCTTCTGATTCTTTTCGGCGGCACTCTCCAGCAGATATTGCGACCATTCACGATGAGCACCTGCAGGGCGAAAATATCTTGAAACATCATCATTGGTCATCATTTTCATCGCACTTAATTTACCTGCGATATTTCGAGCAATTCGAATGTTATCTTACGCTTCATGAAGATGGGCAAGTCTCGTCGCCAGGCGTCCAGTTTGGGATTTGTGGCGCGTTGCGGTATGCGAGGCTTGATTAGCTGCCAACCACTTTGGAGCATTGTACACAACAGCGTTGAAGTATCACAGGCAAATACAGCAATAAAACGGTGCTGTCATTTAGCACCATTGACTTCCTGTGCTCACACTGGCCATAAATGTGCCGGAGTTCTTTCGCAGCATCACGCATCTGATCATCGATGTGGTGCACGATCGCGACCTGGATACGGATTCTCTATGCCCAACATTAGTATCAATTTAAGCGACTTGTCACGCTGCAACTGCAGTTTGCTGGCCAGCAAGAAAAGAACTTGTGTTCGCTTGATCATTTTCATCGCACCGCATTCGCTGATTTTGTTCTGCTTCATGAACATGGGCAAGTCGCGTCGCTTGGCGTCCACGAAGGGATTTAAGGCGCGTAGCGGTACGCTGGGCGTGCTCAGCAGACCACCATTTTCATGCAGCATCATATAGAAACTCGTTGAAACCATCGAGTATCCCTGTATGCTCGTCACTCTTCAGAAAATCAAACACAGTGTGATGCAGGTGTTGCAGCTCTTCACCGGAAATTTTAATCCTCTTGTTGGGTTTTTTCTTCGATTCTGACTTTTATGTTTTTGGTTTTGCTATCGCAATTAACACTTCAACACGAACATTTTCAACTATTTTTGACAGATATTGACTTGCTATTTGTCATGATAATGTCACTGTGTTCAGTACATCGAGTTTATACTTTCCTCAAAACACGAAATTTATTGTATTTCACCAACTGACGCCTGGGACAATTGAATACCATAGCTGCTAGTTTGTGAATGACTGCATTCGATTAATTCGTATCGATTATTGGTCTCATTGCCTGCAAATATCGCCAGCATTTTTAATACACAGCTGTTGATGGAGAGCTTTCTGCTTAACATCAAATTCTGTAATTAATAAAATAAATAATAAAATGTTCTCTTTAAAGAATTTACATTATGCATTACGTAAAATGTTTGCAAGAGACGAAACTCTGAACACAATTAAAAGAGCGTCATTAAAAAGTTATATTGCAAGAGTTAATCAAACCAAAGGATCATTAATATCTAAGAGAGCGGAGAATGCAAAAGCTTCAGAGCGTACTTATTATCTAAGGTTACGCTCACACTTACGAGGAACCTCGCTCACGCTCGTTTGCTAGCTCTCAATTTATCGCTCACTCCTTTCGTTCTTTTCGTTTTGTCCGGCCACGTGTAAAGGCCTGCGCTGGCTTGTACAGTGGGACAAACAACACAATCACTCACCCAAATTAATCCGCGATGAAGTCCTTCTCGTAAACATTTTTGTTGTTGCTAATTGTTGTTTGTTGTACTTTGTTACCGAAGGTCTATATTATCCAGTATATTGGGTTTGTTCAATGTCCGTCCTGTATGAGATCAACTTTTGTCGACACCCTTAGAGATAGAGACTTAAAACTAGCCAGGATATCGATTAAATCGATATTCACAATTCGATAAGGCCACATATCTCCCACAATTTTATAGTTACAGTCACCAAATTTGGTGTGCAGCTTGTTGGCGATGTCCTCCAAGTATCGGCATAATCGCCACCCCAGGAACTTTAGCCCTAGAAATCTGAAATGCGCATATTTTCCAAAATTTGTAAGCTTGTCATCAAGTTTTGAAATTATGTTACTGGTAACTCCCCTGAGAGATCGACGTAAAATTGAATGGCCACAACCACTCCGCCTCCCGGAACAGATACACCTGTTATTGTAAATCGATAGTACCATATATCTCACACAATTTTAATGCTTAAGTCACAAAATTTTTATATTGCAAGTAACACCCTTCAGTAAGTATTCGTAGTCGGTTACGCCCGAGTGCAATGTTCTCTCTTGTTTTTCATTGCATTCTTTCTTGTTTATTGTTCAGTATAGGCAACGTAATAAAAGGATTCAGCTTTACATAAATTCATCATACAACAGATGATACAGTTTTGTTTTTTTTTTTCTCCTATTTTCCTTTCATTATTTTTAGTTTATGCATTCCGATTAGCTTACAATCATTTTGGTATTATCCATCAGCCAATTTCATAACGTTTCGCAAACTATTCATCTTTATAATTAAGTATGTGCTCCAGCAAAAAAACATTGTGGAACCCATTTAGCAAATCTCACAACCATTTAAAGACAACCAAGGCATTGGCTAAAATGGTGTGTGACACAGCTCAAACTAGCTAACAGAGCAGTGTTGCATAATTTAGAAGAAAAAGGTAACGTAGAAAATATTTTAGGCAACTTCTTTTGAAGCGGCTACAGGTACATATTCACCTAATACTTTAGTTAAAATCAAAAGCACATGTTTTGAGCTATGACAATTATTCCGATATTTTAGGAGGGCCAACAACTATTTAAGATTAGTTAAAGTTACGGCCTGCTTCTCAAGTATACATAAGGTTCATAAGATAATCTTTATTAGATACGTACGGTAAATAAATGATTATTGAAAAACTCTTATGGGATAAGTACATTTTAAGCTACCAATTTTTAACCAAATATGTAAAGATGATCCAAGTTATAGGCTTAAGTCCAAATATTTATTTAATTTCTAATACAAGGATGGAATAATAATACAATTATGGATCTTAGGCAACAATTGCCGGTTTTTGCATGCAATGAGATTATGAATCGAATTGAATTAATTAAATGCAATACTTTATTCAGTTGTTCCAGGCATCAATATCCAAAAACACAATAAGTTTCGTGTTCTGAGGAAAAGATTAATTTGAAGTACTGAACTAGTGACATTATGATAACAAATAGCAAGTCAATATCTGTCAAAAATAGTTGAAAATGGTCGTGTTGAAGTGGCAATTGCGATAACATAGCCAAAAACGTAAAAGTCAGAATCAAAGAAAAAATCCAACAAGACGAATAAAATTTCCGGACGAATAAAACACCTGCATCACATTGTGTTTGATTTTCTAAAGAGTGACGAGGATACAGGGATACTCGATGGATTCAACGATTTTCTATATGATGCTCCGAAAAAGTGGTGGTCTGCTGAGCACGGCCAGCATACCGCGACGCGCCTTAAATCCTTTCTTAACGCCTTCGTGGACGCCAAACGACGCGACTTGCCCATATTCATGAAGCAGAACAAAATCAGCGAACTGCTTCAAATAGCGTAGGTAAATGCGGTGCGACGAAAATGATCCTGCCAACACAAGTTCTTTTCGCATTGCTGGCCAGCAAATTGGAGCTGCAGCGTTACAAGTCGCTCAAATTGATACTAATGTCGGCCATAGAGAATCCGTATCCAGGTCGCGATCGTGCATCCCACGATGACCAGGTGCGTGAAGCTGCAAAAGAACTCCGGCCCATTTATGGCCAGTGTGCGGAACAGGAGGCCAATGGTGCTAAATGACAGAACCGTTTTAATGCAGTGTTTGCCTGTGATAAGATTGAGTTGAGCGATATTAATTATTGCAATTGCGATTGTGGGGAATCAAAACTCACTCTTCAAGCGTATGTGTAGCCGCCAGTGTCGCCTAGGATGTCATTGCGCCCCTCGGCAATGCGCCCAGACACGCTGATCGCTTCATTGCGACGCGGCTGGCTAAACACAATGCGAATCTTCTGATTCTTTTCGGCGGCACTCTCCAGCAGATATTGCGACCATTCACGATGAGCACCTGCAGGGCGAAAATATCTTGAAACATCATCATTGGTCATCATTTTCATCGCACTTAATTTACCTGCGATTTTTCGAGCAATTCGAATGTTATCTTACGCTTCATGAAGATGGGCAAGTCTCGTCGCCAGGCGTCCAGTTTGGGATTTGTGGCGCGTTGCGGTATGCGAGGCTTGATTAGCTGCCAACCACTTTGGAGCATTGTACACAACAGCGTTGAAGTATCACAGGCAAATACAGCAATAAAACGGTGCTGTCATTTAGCACCATTGACTTCCTGTGCTCACACTGGCCATAAATGTGCCGGAGTTCTTTCGCAGCATCACGCATCTGATCATCGATGTGGTGCACGATCGCGACCTGGATACGGATTCTCTATGCCCAACATTAGTATCAATTTAAGCGACTTGTCACGCTGCAACTGCAGTTTGCTGGCCAGCAAGAAAAGAACTTGTGTTCGCTTGATCATTTTCATCGCACCGCATTCGCTGATTTTGTTCTGCTTCATGAACATGGGCAAGTCGCGTCGCTTGGCGTCCACGAAGGGATTTAAGGCGCGTAGCGGTACGCTGGGCGTGCTCAGCAGACCACCATTTTCATGCAGCATCATATAGAAACTCGTTGAAACCATCGAGTATCCCTGTATGCTCGTCACTCTTCAGAAAATCAAACACAGTGTGATGCAGGTGTTGCAGCTCTTCACCGGAAATTTTAATCCTCTTGTTGGGCATTTTCTTTGATTCTGACTTTTATGTTTTTGGCTATGTTATCGCAATTGCCACTTCAACACGACCATTTTCAACTATTTTTGACAGATATTGACTTGCTATTTGTCATGATAATGTCACTGTGTTCAGTACATCGAGTTTATACATTCCTCAAAGCACGAAATTTATTGTATTTCACCAACTGACGCCTGGGACAATTGAATACCATAGCTGTTAGTTTGTGAATGACTGCATTCGATTAATTCGTATCGATTATTGCTCTCATTGCTTGCAAATATCGCCAGCATGTTTAATACACAGCTGTGAATGGAGAGCTTTCTGCTTAACATCAAATTCTGTAATTAATAAATTGTAATAACGATTAATGATAACGCCATGGACTATTTAGTTAGTTCATTCAAAATGTTCTCTTTAAAGAATTTACATTATGCATTACGTAAAATGTTTGCAAGAGACGAAACTCTGAACACAATTAAAAGAGCGTCATTAAAAAGTTATATTGCAAGAGTTAATCAAACCAAAGGATCATTAATATCTAAGAGAGCGGAGAATGCAAAAGCTTCAGAGCGTACTTATTATCTAAGGTTACGCTCACACTTACGAGGAACCTCGCTCACGCTCGTTTGCTAGCTCTCAATTTATCGCTCACTCCTTTCGTTCTTTTCGTTTTGTCCGGCCACGTGTAAAGGCCTGCGCTGGCTTGTACAGTGGGACAAACAACACAATCACTCACCCAAATTAATCCGCGATGAAGTCCTTCTCGTAAACATTTTTGTTGTTGCTAATTGTTGTTTGTTGTACTTTGTTACCGAAGGTCTATATTATCCAGTATATTGGGTTTATTCAATGTCCGTCCTGTATGAGATCAACTTTTGTCGACACCCTTAGAGATAGAGACTTAAAACTAGCCAGGATATCGATTAAATCGATATTCACAATTCAATAAGGCCACATATCTCCCACAATTTTATAGTTACAGTCACCAAATTTGGTGTGCAGCTTGTTGGCGATGTCCTCCAAGTATCGGCATAATCGCCACCCCAGGAACTTTAGCCCTAGAAATCTGAAATGCGCATATTTTCCAAAATTTGTAAGCTTGTCATCAAGTTTTGAAATTATGTTACTGGTAACTCCCCTGAGAGATCGACGTAAAATTGAATGGCCACAACCACTTCGCCTCCCGGAACAGATACACCTGTTATTGTAAATCGATAGTACCATATATCTCACACAATTTTAATGCTTAAGTCACAAAATTTTTATATTGCAAGTAACACCCTTCAGTAAGTATTCGTAGTCGGTTACGCCCGAGTGCAATGTTCTCTCTTGTTTTTCATTGCATTCTTTCTTGTTTATTGTTCAGTATAGGCAACGTAATAAAAGGATTCAGCTTTACATAAATTCATCATACAACAGATGATACAGTTTTGTTTTTTTTTTCTCCTATTTTCCTTTCATTATTTTTAGTTTATGCATTCCGTTTAGCTTACAATCATTTTGGTATTATCCATCAGCCAATTTCATAACGATTCGCAAACTATTCAGTTGTGTGTTGAGGCTAGTTTCAAAAGAAAGAAAATTAGGTTCTTTTCTTAAACGTTGCAAAATGTGTGTCATGTGTGTATTGTCAAGTATAAACGGATGAGATGTTGTGGGCACCTGCTCCTGCTACTTCTTGAGGCCCCAGGCATTGTTGCTGGGCACCGGAACGCGACGCTGACCGGACTCGCGGGCCAGGACCTCCATAACGCTAGTGGCGGGCAACCAGCACTGAATAAAAATTAATTACAATCTATTAATTATTTTCCCATTTCATTGCTTGATTGTGTGTTACTCACGCGTTCCTTGTGCGCGGTGGCGACCACATTGCGATTGGGCTCCTTGTCATATGAGACGGACTCGACTCCAAACACTTCGCACAGTTCGTGCACCATTTGACGCTTCTCTCGATTCATTGTGGGGAACGAGTGACTGCGTGACTTTTGCTTGCTCTCCTTGGCCAGCTTGACCAGATCGCTGAGCGTCTCGTAGACGCTCTTGGTTAGCACCGGATTGCGTTTAGCAAAGCCGCGCAAGAATTCCGAGTACTTCGTCAGCGACTTGAGCTGCGACTCCGGATTTCGTGACTGCAGTCCAATGGCCAAGCGGCGATTGCGCTCCAGCAAGCGGCACTCCTCATTGCAGTCCAAGCTGTAATATAATGAGTGGGTTATCAGCATTTATCTACATAATATAACACACATATACATGTATATAAATCATATATCGGACTTAGTTGTTACTGTGTAATTTTAATTTTCATTGGGTTAAAAACCAGCTGGCAATAAACCTTGAAGTCCTCCAAATCTTTCAACTATTTCCAATAGTCCTTAAAAATAACTTGATTTGAATTATAACTTAATTATTACTTAGATCCTTAAAAATGTGCTTAAGGCAGATTGATTGGGACGCAATGCAGAAGTCCGATTTGCGATTGCCATCAAGGAAATATTTTGAATACTGTTTTTTAAAAATACACAAAACAACCTGGAAACTTTATATTTCTACCAGCTCTAATTTTGCAGCAAAAACTGGCCATTCAGAATCCATAAGTTATGTCTGTGATTATTTATAGCAAAGACTACTGATATAAATATATGTAAAATATAGGGATATTTATCGAGATATATATATACACATATATTTTTTTTTTATATTTGTGCTAACTTACGTTTTATTGGATTTGTTGTTTTTGGTGGGTGCGAATATTTCGCTGAGCTCCATGTAGTTGCCGCGCGACATTTCCGCCATGGAGGAGGCCAGCTGGGCGGTGGCAATGCGACTGTGCTCCCGGGCAAGTTCCTGGCAGCTGCGGCTCTGCTTGCGATTGCCGCACTCGCACTGCACCTCGACGAGCTCCTTGCACGGCGTCTCCGGACAGGAGCCATCGTGGCACACGGCAGCACACTTGTGGCCGCACAACAGACGTGGCTTGGTGCAGCTCTGGCGGCAGAGCTCGCCCGGCTGCTGTGGGCACTCGCCCTCGTGGCACGGCCGGATGCATTTATGGCGGCCACAAGCGAGCGGCTTGGCGCAGGGGAAGCCACAGCTGAAGCTAGACTGCGAGCAGGGAATCGTCTTGCGCTGCTCGTGATTGCCGTGGCACCACTTTGTGGTAAACATCATGCAGGGCGGGCAGCTAGCCGCCGCATGGCAACTGTGCTGCGGCACATGCTCGCAGCCGTGGGTGCGCGAACAGGGACGCTTGCAGGGGGGACGCTTTGTGCCACACGGCACCGGTGGATAGATCACTTCGGCGCCGCACTCGCAGTAGAGCTCCTCGAAGCTGCTGCGGTAGCAGGGCGGACAATTGCCGCGATGGCAGGGCTGATCGCACTTGTGTTTGCCGCAGCTCAGCGTTCGGTTGCAGGGCAGCGGGCAGGCATGGTCGATGTCGATGCAACATTCCGCGTTGCATTTGTGTTTGCCACAGCTGCGTTTCTTCGTGCAACGGCGCTTGCAGCGTGCATCGTCCGCCCGGGTCGATAGCTGGCGGCACTTGATCAGCTGATCCATGTGGCCGCAACGGCATTTGACGGCCGTCTGTTTGGGGCACGGCGGACACTGCCCCAAATGGCATTTGCTGGCGCACTGATGCGGATGCGCCGGCTTGCCACAGCGCAGCGTCTTGCTACACACGCCCTCGCACGTCGGCACCGGATCTAGGCAGCTGCTGCGCTGCGTCGGAGGCACAGCCAACTTGCCACAGGGGCAACTGGTGATCTGCTGCGGACTTAGCTTGCAGGGACGACAGGCGCCGGCGTGGCACGAATCCTTGCACTTGTGATTGCCGCAGGGCAACGGCTTGCCACAGCACTCCTTGCACGAGTAACTGCGCCTGTCCTGACTCTCCTTGGTGCAGAGCACCTCGCGCTGCTGCTTGCCACAGTGGCAGTGTTGCTCCACCTGCTCTGCACACGGCTCACATTTGCCCGCATGGCACAACTGCTGGCAAAGATGCTCGGCGCAGTTGAGTGCCTTGTGGCAGGCGGCCTCACACTGCAGTGGTTGCTTCATGGCGCACTGCATCATCTTGGAGGTGCGTCCGCAGCCACAGCTGCGCAACACGTTCGCCTGGCACGGCGGACACGGACCCGGATGACAGAGCAGGGTGCACGCATGACTACAGCCCTCGACGCGGCAGCAGAGTTCGCCGCAAGTGTGCGCCAGCTCGTTGCGTGTGAGCGGCGGATTCTTAAGCTTGCCACAGAAGCAGAGATACTCGCGCGGCAGTTCTTGCAGCACATTCTGGCAGGCTGGACAGCGCCAGCCTTCCGCCGACTTGGAACTGCTCGCCCAGGTGATGGTGCACTTGAGATGCAGCACATGATAACAGTTCTGGCACGACCACGTGCCATGATGCGCCTTGATCTGCTCCACGCACACCAAGCACTCCAGTCGTCGCTGCTCGATGTCGCGCATCAGCTTCTCCCGCTGTGACAGCTTCTCATTGTCGGGTGCACGGCGAGGGGACAGTTGGTTTGGCAGCTGCTTCTCGGGCGAGGGCTGGGCGCTGTCGTTGCTGTTGCTTGTGTCCAGTTCGTCGGCGGCGCGCGGGTAGCCATTGATGCGATCACGATTGCGATTCCAGTCGTCGCGTCTTTTGTTGCTGCGATGATTGTCGTAGCGCTGCTGCTTCTGTGGCTTCTTGCCACGCTCATAGCGATCCTCGTGGCGATCCTCACGATAGTCCTGGCGTCGCTGCTGCTGCCGAGTATTATTGCCTCCAACCAGCGGCTTCGCCATGCCTCGTTGAGCATTGCTGCTGGCTGCCTCATGTGGCGTGTGCTGTGTTGTGGCAGTGTTGCTGTTGTTGCTATTATTATTATTGCTATTGGTGCTGCTGCCGTTGGCTTTACTCGTCGACAGGCTGAGCTTGGCGAAGTTGGGCACAAATTCGGGCGCCGTTGCCTGCAGCTTGGAAGCACTAAAATCGAAAGATGCGCCGCCGGCAGCAGGCGCAGCAAATGGATTATTGCCAAAGGCTGAGTACAAATTGGGATAATGTTGGCCAACGCTATCGCCATTCTGATAGCCAAAAACAGGCGCCGCATATTGCTGCAACATAAAGCGAAATTAGAAACAAATTAAATACTCAATAAATATATGTAATTACTTTAAATACCCTTGCAGAATTTGACACATCAAAATTCGAATGTTTTACTAATTTATTTTAATGTTTAGGTTAGCTAATTATTCTATTGTTTGTGTTTTAATTAAATAATTGCGCAGAAAAATTAAATCTGGAAATTATTTGTTAAAAACACGACTGTTCCGACTGATCACTTTCTATTAAAAAAAAATGACTACACGGGTATTTAAAAGAAATCATGAGTGGGATTCACTTACGCCGACGTCAAAGCTGGAGGAGTTGTTGGCAGCGCTGCCGCTGCAGCTAGCGGGCGTCAGACCAAATGCTCCGCCGCTGCCGACGCCGCCACCGCCGCTGCTATAGCCGAGATTGGAGCTGTGTAAATTATGCTGCGTGATGAACTGATTGAAGTTAACATAGTTGTTGTTGTTGTTACTCTGCCCATTGCAGTCAGCGACGGAGGCAGCGGCAGCGATAGAACCAGCGACGACTGAGTCATTATGAGCTGCTGCTCCATTTGTTAGCTGCTGTTGCTGTGTTGGCGGCTGCTGCTGCTGTTGTTGTTGCTGCTGTTGCCAATATTCGGCCATGGCAGAGGCTTGATTTGCGCTCTGCTCGGCGTCTGGCAGCGTGCTTCAGTTCCCTTCTCCTCTCTTTTGTACTTTTCGTTTCGTTTCTTTTCTTTTAGCTGTGCCCACCACGCTGGCGAAAAGTTGATCCGATTTGTCTCGTGTGTTTGTTGTGTGTGTGCCTGCAAGTAAATGCGATGGGAATGTTGAGCGATGGAAGCGTTAGTTACATTAAATAATTCGATTTCACAATAAATACTAATAATAATTACACGAATTTTGTTAATCTGTCTCCGCTCGAAAATGAAAAAAAAAAACAACTGCATGGCACACTTAGCGCGTGTGTGCGAATGTGACGGCTATATGTGTGGTGTGAGTGTTGCTGACGTGCAATGTTAACTTTCACAGGTATTATCACGCAAGTAACGAGTCATCCTCTGTTAAGTGTGGAGTAAGTCTGGTTACCTAGGCAAATGATATATGTTAATTGATGGAGAGGGCTGTTAGCTTGCTAAGCTCTTTGTTATGGCTTGTTAACAGAGTCAAATTCTATTAAAGTCTTGCATGTTAAACTATGTGGCAACGCGCCCTTTTGATTTGAAAGCATTTTATCGATGGCTTATGTGGCTATCGATATTTTCAACACAAACAATATAATGCAGCCATGAGCATTCTTTTTGAATAAATTTAAATGTAATGCGATTAACATTTTTATTGTAATCTGATAGATGCATTAATTGAATTAATTAAATATCCTTCGTATACAGATAGATTGCGACAATCATGCCATATAGGCCCAGCACCTCCGCAAATATGAGAGTGAGAATCATGCCGATAAAAAGTCGGGGCTGCTGAGCCGTATTTCGAACTCCGATGTCACCCACGATTCCGATCGCATAGCCGGATGCCAGGCCACAGAAGCCCACCGACAATCCGGCCGCCAGATGCAGATATCCCTTGACCACCGAGTACGACTCGGCCGAGTCTAAAATGCCTGCTATTAGCACCGCCACAACGAGTCCGTAAATGGCAATGATGCCCGCCATGACGACGGGTATGATCGACTTCATGATCAGCTCCGGGCGCATCACAGCAGTTGCGACTATCCCAGTGCCCGAGACAGCCGTTCCATACGCGGCGCCAATCGAAGAGAACACTATTGATGCGACCACGCCCATAACGCCGTAAAATGGGCCGTATGCCGGAAAATAAATGAGCTCATTGACTTCATCCTCCAGTAAGTTTCCAGTCTTCTCACCTAACATTTCATTTATTATTATTATTTTATTATTTCCTTCTATTTTTTGTAAAGTTTTTTCTTTTATTTAACTTAAATCACATACAAATGCAAAGATAACTATATTTATAGACTAATTTTCAAATTTATATACAGGGTGTGCTACGTTTTCGATACATCTGACTGAATATGCTATAATATATATATAATTAATATTATTTTAAATCACAAATACTAACAAGTAAAATTTAAATTTGTTACAAAAATATTCTTATTTTTTCGCTTGGTGAGTATAACTTTAAAAAAGCACCGAAGACTGCTTTATAATGAAATTTTAAGCAAATTTCATTTCCAGGTCCCATTCTATGATATTTTTTCTAAAAAATGTTAACCGTTTTGTTGTTGCAAAATCAATTCTATGCTTTGGATCCCACAACATTGTCACAGAATTATATTATTAAATAAATTGGATATTTTGTACTTAAGAAAAGTACTAAATTGTGTAAAATAAAAAGATGAAAAAAAACTTTACTTCTTTGTATTCTTTTAGATATGCAATCTACTTGGGTTTCTACGATTGTAGGATTTCTTTTTTTGTTAAGAAAAAAAAAGATTTTTAAAACAATAATATCAAACTTGTTTTAAGATCAATTCATTTTCCATATAGAACAGAAAATTTTAAATTAAGAATATGAGTTTAAAATTTTAGATGGAAAATCAAGGATTAGGAATATTACTTTGAAATTTTAAATATTCTTTAAAATATCTGAATAACAATTAAAATTAAGCTGCCAATAAACTTGATGTATTCCGGAATAATCGGACACAATATATGAATATATTCTTAGCTTAAGATTTTACTTAATGTGTTCACTTTTGATACGATTTTTTTAAATACGATTTTTTATACTTGATTAATTATTTACACATTATTTAATACTCATGCAGGGACATGCACCTCACCCCTTTGAAATCACCGTCTGGTCAATCGCTGGCAGATCTCCCATTCAAATCGACTGAAATGTTCTCAAATTGCTGAGGAGCGTTTGCTGAGTGGGTGGAAAGGGGGATGAGACTGCAGCAGTGGCAAATGTTGCCGGTGGCATAACAAAACTTGCAGCTGTTGGCAGCGCAAACGATTGCTGCAGCTGCTGTGGTTGCTGCAGATGCTGCTGTTGCTGCTTGTGTGGTATGGGGAATGGCTGAGCGCCATCTAGCGGTCGGTATTGACACTTCTTGGCATGGGTGCGCATATTGCTGGACTGTGTGAAGGCTTGGTTGCAATTGGGATGTGGACAGACGTAGGGCTTGCAACCGGTGTGATAATTGAGATGCGTCTTTAGATGATGCTTCTTGGTGAATGCCTTGGGGCACAGCGGGCAGCTGAATGGCTTGATGCCCGAGTGCAGCCGATGATGGAGCGTCATATTGCTGCGATCCGCAAAGGACTTGCCACAAACGGAGCACTGATACGGCTTCTCGCCGCTGTGCGTGCGCATGTGCTGCTTAAGCAGCATCTTGCGAGAGAATCGCTTGCCGCATTCGGCACACTTGTGCGGCTTGACGCCCGTGTGGATGCGCACGTGCATGTTGAAGGCGACACGCTGATTGAAGGACTTGGGGCAGTAGGGACACTCGTACTCCTTTCGGTTGCGATGGATCTTCATGTGACTGCTCAGATAGCCCTTATCGTTGAAAGTCTTGCCGCACTCCGGACACTCAGCAGCAAACTCCTTCGTGCCACGATGCACGGACAGGTGATATTTATAGTTACGCAGCTGCGAGAATCCTTTGCCACAATCCGAGCACTCGTAGCGCGGCGATTTGTGCGTCTTCTCGTGCGCCTGCAGACACATAGGAAAAACAAAAGAAAATTTATATTTATATTTATATTATGTAAAGATTGTTTCCTAATGCTGCAAGCTTAAGTTTATTATCTAAGGCACGAATTTCTTAACTTAATCAAACAATAAATAATTGTAAAATGTACAAATCTAAAGTAAAATATTTTAATTGGTTCTGGCTAAATATTACATTTGTAATATTAATGATAACTAGCTATTAAATTTTAATATTTCGAAATATAAAATTCCCATTTTGCATAATTATTATGTATTTATTGAATATTGTACGCCTATATTTAAAGATTAATTATTATTATTTATTCTATTTTCATAAATTTAATTATTTCAAAAATTAATTCTCCTATAATGTTATATTCTCATTTATTGCAATATTTATTAAGTATTAAGTTTTTATCATTTTAATTTTTTTTTTAAATGTTATCCTTGCTTGTTTTTTTTTTATTTATGTATTTTAATTAAGCAGAGCTTTTAACTTGCAGCTGCCAATTGATAACGCATCTGATTCCAGATCCAAAAAGAATTATACTGATAACTTTGTCTACTCTTCTGGCTAAGTGGAAGAAAGAGACGAAAACTGCCAGTGCCTATTGGCTGGCGGCCATTTTGTACAGCAGCGCTCTCAACTGCGCTCTCTTTCTAATGCTGTGCATGTGTGTGTGTGTGTACGTGTGTATGTGTTGCTCTCTGTGGCTGGCAGCCTGCACCCATGCGTAAAACCAGTTCTCATCTCGCTTCTGTTTTGGGCGCCACCATTTTTAACGATCTTCAGCTACCTTCGGCTACCTTATCAGCATTTGCATAGGCAGCTTGGCCCCCATCTGCCTCTTTCCCCCATTCTCTCTCTCTTTCTTTCTGTCTCTTTAGAGTAGTTAATGTGACTCAAGCTCCGCCTGTTTACTTTGGATTCCGCCCACAAAATGCCTTGCAATGCATTAAAGCATGTTTGCATTGAAACTTGTTAAATATGTTTGAAGTAAAATGATGGCTTTAGCTGCTTATCGAGTGCCTATGACAATATATGTATATAATATTTATTGTGATCGAAGGCTCGATTAGGGTGGAACTTACTGAAGGTAAATAAATACTTCATATATTTAAATATTCATTGCTATGCTATGTTAAATAAATATTTACATATGTTCGATTAAAAATTAATAAATGAGCATGTTTCTTTTGTGCTCAGACTTCCTCAGAAGAAAGATGCTTATTAATTAAAATATATTATTTTTAATAAAGTGGTTTCCAACAAAGGTTTTAGTTTCTCTTGATTTTAAGCTTGTATTTTAATCAAATTTGAATAAGTCAAGCGTATTTATGTAGATCAATAAAATTACAGTGAATTTAAAACATTTCCAAATTTAATTTTTTTTTAGTTTGTTAACTGATCTTTTAATGAACTCTCTGATCTTAATGAGTATTTTGTACATATCGAGGCAGTACTTAAAATGCTTTCGATTTACTGGATATGTATTCTTTTGTCTAAGCATCCTAAATGTATCAAAATATTATTACATTTTGTAATTTTGTAATAATAGAAATGACAGAAATTCATTAATAATTAAGCTACATTTATTTAGTTAGACAATATGGATTGCAGCTAAATTTTTTTTTTTTCCAAAAAAAAAAATTGAAAGTCTTTTAACTAAAAAGTGTAATCAAATTCAAAACAACTTAAGATAATTCAGATTGATGACTGATTATGCCACTAGCACATTAAATATATTGTTAAGGCTTTTATTTGCTCTCTTCACTTTCCAATTTTAAAATTTTTTTTTTCAAATCTGACGCATGGGACAACAATTTAAAATCACTCTTTAATTTAGACTACAAAAAAATTTTTGTTATTGATCAGGACGAGAACTAAGTGAATTTGGTCATGTTTCTCCGGTTGCCCGTTTCTAGACCAACTAATCTATTACTTTTGAAGCTTCCGTGACTAATATAGCCTTACAGCCTTTGCCAAAGACCTAAATATATGTATATACTCGTATACATGATATGGGGCACAAAAAAGAAGCTACAGCTCAATAATCAATAAAAAAAAAACATATATAAACAACAATATAAAAAACAATCGACCTTTTTAATATACAATTTATAATATATAAATATAAGCTATACATCATCAATATCAAATTATGATTTGTTATACAAATTAAGGATCTATCTTCATTTGCATAGATGACTCTTTGTATTTTTATAGTTATATAAAATTGAAATCTATATGGTCTTTGGGATATCTCATCTGAGGTTAGTTCTTATTCATCCGATTTGTTTACACCTTTTTCCTAATGGGAGGAGTCTCTGACAAGCTTCGCCTTAGGTGGCAGTAACCCCTAACCCTGCACCCTTATATACACATGTATATGTTAAATATATATATTATCTATATATATCTCTTGATCCCAACTGAAGTGCTTCACTTGCCAACACCTCTCAACTCAACACCTTACAACTCACCTGCAGTGTTTCGGAGCATCCAAAGACCTTGTCGCAGATGTGACACTTGTAGCTAATCTCCTCAGACGTTGTTGTGTTGCTTTTGTTGGCAACTAAATTGGGCAATGCTGGTGTTGTTGTTGCTGCTGTCATCGTTGTTGTTGTTGTCGTGCTCAGATTCATATTGGTCACCGTGGTGAATGAGATGTTGGTGGCGACGCTATCTGCCCGGCCGATCCTCGAGCTGCTCGCACTGCTGACCGAAGAAGCCGCCGGCGAAATCAATGGCGTCGGCTTGTAGCCCGCTCCAAATTGTCTATAGTAGTCCAGGCACTCCACGCAATCCGCTCGGGTGCACACACTGGGTGCACTCGGTTTGGCCCGAGTCGGGCTCTGTCCGTTGATCACATAGGGGGCAAAGTAACGCTTCTGCTGCTGATGCTGCTGGTGTTGCTGGTGTTGCTGGTGTTGCTGATAGGGCGAGGTGGGTGGCGTTGTGAAGCCGGCGGCTGCTGCTGCTGCCGCATAGGCAGGCAGCAGGTGTGGAAAGAACTGTGCATAGAATTTGGTTGCACTGGCCATGGCCAGCAAGTCCGGTGGCAACATGGCATAGCCATAATTGGCTGATGCAGCCGGTAAGGGATGCACTGCCTGCTGCTGTTGGCTGCTCTTCGAGAGATCGAGAATGTTGCCAGCAGCAGCACTCGCCGGTGTCTTCTTCTTCGCTGGCGTATCCTTGCCAACGTTGCCCAGAATGCGACTGATGCTAAAATCCGTTACTTGCTGAGGCGCCTCTGCTGGAGCAGGAGATGCGGCGAGATCGTAGCTGCGTTGCAGCATCGCATGCTTGAAGCCCATGCCGCTGCTGCTGCTTCTTCTGCGCGTTGTTGTTGTGGTGTGCGTTGCGGGTGCGTTGCTCATAGACCTAACTGTTGTTTGTGTGGACAACTGTCGCGTTGCGCGTCGAAACACGAAATGTGAGGCAACAAGTGCTGCCAACGGCCGACAACGTCTTTTGGCCAACAGTTTAGCTACAGCATTTAATTGGTCAAGAAACGGGTTTTCTCGAGCTGCGATCTCAGCACTTCTCTCTCTTTCTCTCGCTCGCTCGAGGGAGAGAGACTCTTGCTCTCTCACTGCCTGGACGCGGGGCCAATTAAGCCGCCCTGGCTGTCAGAGTCGCGCCTCCAATTACGAGCGAAGCTGCTGGCCAGGAGAACTATTTGGTAGTAGTAGCATTTAACTAGTCACATCTATCATAACGTTTATCAGCTCACATCTTGGCTCATTCTCTCTCTCCATCTCTCTGTCTCTCTCTCTTTCTCTCTCTCTCGACTCACATTCTCTCTCAGTGTCTCTTGCTCTAACTCAGATTCCAGCGATTCGGGGAGATTTCTTTGTGTGCGTTGTTTTTGTAATTAATTGCGGTAATAAAATGTGCGCATCGTTAAATTTTCAAAATGTATTTCTTCTGTTATTCTTGATGTTGTTGTTGTTGTTGTTCGTTGTTTGTTGTTATTGTTTTGGGGCATGTGTGAATCTTACGCTTATGCACATCCATATCACCCGGACCCCCTTAAAGGCGCTTGCCTGTAGCTCAGCTCATTATGGGCTTGTAAAGGTAGGTTGGGGGTATGGAAGGACGGGTTATGGGAGGGATTATGAGGAAGTAGAGGCACAGAGAACTAGTCAACAATGACATAATCAGTTGTCCAGGCAAGGAGCTACTGTTCGTGGCAGTTCAGTTTAGACTAAGGCTTAAAATGAATAGTTTTGGATAGGAATTTTAGTTTCTTTTAAACAATTTAGAATGTTACCTTGAGAATTTCCTATATGTTTGGTTTGGTTAGCTTAGACGGTTGTCAATTCACTTAGGCCAGAGCTGACCGTATTAGATTACTATTTGGTTTCCAAATTCTTGGTGTAAACGAGATTCAAATTAATTCCAATCGGAAACTTTAATAAATTTTTCATAATCCTAGATTTGATAGATCGGCTAGAAAGGATCTTTCCAGGCTGCTTAAACTCTTACTGTCTAGTGTCCATCAGAAGAGGGATTATTTTGGAGAGTCTTCTTCATCCACCTCTTTAGGTAAATAATAATATAATAGATATAACTGTATTATCGTTCTATATATTTGAAAATTATTATTCTTATGTGAACAAATTTATTGCAAGTGTATATAAAGTAAACATGACCATTATTGGGCTTAGCTTTCTATGGAATATGAGATCCTTTTTCTTAAACAACTATTTGAGAACTCATCGTCACATTTTCCCGTTAGCATCTGTTGAGGTCCAGCAACTATTTAGTCCACTGTTACGAGTTGTTCAACCGATTACAGTCCAGTATATATATATATATATATATATATATATACATGCAGCTTGGCACCGATCTGCATAGCATCAGTAGCGCCCATAAAAATGTGCAAAACAAAACGCCCAACTTGATTTGTATGAAACGACAGGCACATAAATTTAAAGGACATACAAACAAAATTCAAGGAACCGCTCGCTATATTTGTATGCACATGTAAATGAAGTGGTATACACTTACAGCGAGAGAGAGAAAGAGGGAGAGATACAGAGAGAGAGGGAGCAATTGCAGAGCATCCAATTAGAGTAGAGCTTCCATCTAATGTAAGCAGATCTCGAACACGATTTGTCTGGGCTCACTTACAAAGCGATCCAAATCGGTGGCCAACGGTGGCAGTTGAACGTTAAGCGATGTGAGGCGATCCTAGACTGATGCATGGGATGGTGCTGTCGACAAGCGTGAGCGAGTGCCCTGATCTGCATAAATTATAATTATCTAAACGAAAACTATGTGCCTCCACTCGAGAGAGGCGAGGGCAGAGAATGGGACGAAAACTTGTTCATTTATTTCGTGGAATTCCGCACAATGATGATCATTTACATATGCGAGCGAAAGAAACTTTAAATTTTAATTACACTCACTAAATCATCGAGACGACCCAAGCGAAGGTTCTCCAGTTGCTGTATTTTTTGGTCGCATGACTAATGTTTATTAGCTGCTAATGGTTTGTTTTACAAAAGCTACGTGGCTCGCTCCGAGCCTGAAGCCGGCCGAGCCTGGAGTATGGAGTGTGGAGCTTGGAGTCTGGAGTCTGGAGTCTGGAGTCGCCCCAACTCCAAACACACACAGAGACAAGACAACAAACTGTTTCACCCGTTGACATTTTGACAAATTCCCAGCTGCTCACTACCGTCATTTCGGGAGGGGGTTAACGGAAAGGGGATGGGTGCTTCAAACGGGGCTCCAATGTAAGCTGATACCTATCTCAGATGCTTATATCTTTTCATGTGTGTGTGTGTGTGTGTAAGTGTGTGTGTGTGTGTCTGCCTTACTGCCATCATCTCTCTCGCTCGCTCTCTTTCTCTCTCTCTGTCCTTTATGCTGTTCTGCGTTCACACTATTAATTTTCCGCTCGTTTTTCGCCTCACCTATGTTGTTGGGTTTGATGTGGTCATTGTCATCGCTGCTGCTGCTGCTGCTGCTCCTCTTCCTCTTATTGCTGGTGTTGTTGTTGTTGTTGTGGTTCCAAGGGGTGGTCGGCATTTATCAGATTTTGTGTGCGCTTAAACTCTTTTCACTTTGTTTGAACCTTTAATGTCATGTGTTATCGGTTAATGATCAGCCGTTGCCAAGTGATTTTATGTCAGCGGGTGATCACCGATCACCCATTCGCTTATATTGTTCTTCTTTTGCTCTCTCACTCTCTCTCTCTCTCTTTCTCTCTTTTCTCTCGCTGTCTTAAGTTTTAATGTGTAGCTTGACAAATGTGTTGATTTGCGAAAAGGTTTTTGAACGTGGTTGCCTTTTGTTTAATGGACAGCTTTCAGCATTAACGAGAATACCTTGATTATTGTTTTGCAAATAAACTCTGAAAGAAATATAATAGCCTTATATATATATGCGAATATATATATATATATATTATATATGTATATGATATTACAATATTTGTAAAATCACATATTCCGACCATATATTTTTTTTTAAATAAAACTCTATAATTCTCAGATATATTTCGATTATCTATTTAATATTGCTTTAATTTATTTAATAAAAATAAAGACTTTATAATATAGAAACTAAACTCTAATCGATATAATATATCTTGTACATAAATATATTATATTTTTCTAAATTACTAGTAAACAAAAACCGGGCTTTTTATAATATGTTTTTGCTTAAAGACAATCTTTAATCTGTACGCTGTGTTTTATGTCAGCTGTGTGATATATGCGATATTCATTTAAAAGACTTAATTTAGTCTACTCTTCTAGCGGAAAACTTCAAATGTCTGCCACTTTCCCAAAACGGTAAAGTTGCATTCCTTAAAACCCATGCAAATTCCCCAAACGCCCACAAGAGTCAAACAGATTTTAATGTTGTTGTCAACACTGCCATAAAACATAGAAATAATCAAAACATAGATCACCCTGCAAGTCCGAAGTGTATCTGGCAATGCGTGCGGAACCATTTAGGAGGTGTTATACTATTGTGTGTGACGTATAATTTATACACATCTAAAAGAAGAAGAAGAAAAAAAGCAGACAAAGACACGTGAACATTAACATACAGGCCAACAAAGCGATATTCATAAATTATATATATATATAGTTTCAACTCTATATAGTGGTGTGTGTATAGTATGGTCGGAGAGTCATGTTGTAGATCACAATCATTTCAATTAATTCGAATATAAAATACGAAAATACGCTCGAAATGAGGCAGACAGACGGCTTCGCAAAATCAACCGAGTGCTCAAATATATCAAATTTCAATATAAATGAGCCACAAGCATAAATCAAGAGGAACCCCCCAAAGACAGGCACGATCCACGTTTCGACCGAACGAAAGTGTATAAAAAACACACACGCACAACGCACAACGCACTGAAATGGACCGAACACCAAACACAGAAACCGACCCGTCTAAACTCAATTTTAATGCATCCTAAAAACAACACCCAACATTTAACGATCTGACGAATAGCTGTCAATTCTCCCACTCCCCTTCAAGCCCCCAGTCTTCCTCAACACTCAACACAACTTTCTTTGCCTGTAAAATGTGATTTATTTTATTTTTACAATTCGACAAAACCAAAAAAAAAAAAACACACACACAAAAATAAAAAAAATAAATAATACTAACTTTAATTCGACGTTAATTATGCTAATGAAAACACATTTAGAATGCAAGAATTAAAATCAAATTTTTCAATTTAAATTCGATCGCATCGCATGGACCATTTTTATCGAAAAACACATTTCATTGGAATCGCGAGCGACGCTCTGAACACGTGCGAGTGCGAGGGAGACGGCATGAGAGTTAGGATCTTGTTTGCTTATTGAGAAATTTAATGGAGCACCCCATAAATCCCCCACATACAATGTATGTTAAGATGTCGACAAACGTAGGCCAGGTTTTTAGTATTCCAGTTGTGGTTGTTGTTGCTGTTGTTGTTGTTGGTGGTGGTGGTTGTGGTTGTGGTGGTGGTGCTCTTGTTGCTTGTGCGCCAGAAAATGAGCGATTAACTACTCATTTTTATTTACATAAAACCTTATGCAGCACTGGAAAAAATGCCAGCTTCTGACAAAAGTTTGTAAATATTGAGCGAGAAAATCAACTGTGGCAATTTTAGATTATAAATGGCTTTTCTGAGTACAAATATAAATATATTTATATTATTTCGCTTAAGACACATCTGATATAAGCCAAGTAGTTTAAAATTAAAATTAATCTTTGGTTATACCTCCGCCTAAGCCCGATGAGCAATCTAGTTAAAACTTTGTTATAACGATTATTTTGTATTTTTGAACGTAAAAATTCGTATTTGCTTCAGATTCGTATATTTAATCTGTATATATTTTAATTGCAAATACAACGCAACAAAAAAATGAATTTATAAAATAAACTTAAAAAGAAACTTAGTTTTAATTAATGTTTTTATTTATTTATAATTTTCAGATTTGTAACCTATTTATAATAAAACTCATTCGTTATAAGCTTATAAGTTTGAAATTTGTAGCGCTATGGTAAATAAATAAATAAATATGGAATTAAAAATTAAATTAAATTCTTAATAATTCTAAATCCAAATATTTCAAACAATTTTGTTAAATTTTTTCATCTATATTTTATTTTTAATTTTTATTATTTGTGTTTGATGACCAAAAGGCTTTAGCTGTTTTTATATTTGTAAGAATTTGACAACATATATAAATTATTCTCAGTGTAATGGAGCTGATGTATCGACGCAACGTCTCTTGAATACTTATGAAGCAAGGTAAAAGGGTGTCCAAAACTTTTTGCTTTGCAACACTTGAATCGTTTTAATGCTCGCCACATTTAAATGCGCTACATTCTCATTAAGATCTTGTATGAGCACTAAATAAACGAAATGTACGATATATAAATATATATATATATATATACATATTTATATATATATATATATATATGTTTGTTTATATGAGCCAGCTGTTTGTTTGTCTTCCTGCCTGCTGCTGTTGCTGCTGCTGCTGCTGCTAAGCAAAATCAATCAAATTTAACGATGTGGCGACTTGGCATGCCCCTTCCCCCACCTCCAGCCTTCAATGGGGCTACACATTAAGCGATGCTTTTGGTGTCGCTTTATTGTCTTACGTGTTGGCTTTGAAGATGCCGCCTGAGCGAACTCGCAAATTTGCATAATTTAATTATGAGTTCTTGCTCTCTATCTGCACGTGTATGGCAACTATTTGGGTGGCTCAATCGCGATAAGATGAATGGCCATTTCTAGGCGATTTATGGATTTTCTATTGCCATTCATAGGTGAGTTGTTGTCACCATTGTCTCCTTAACATTTCTGAGTATTGCGTTCGTTCCCCTCACTTACGCGTATCCCAAATAGATGCTCCCAGCCAGATAAAACCCAGTATTTTCACACAATTAAAGCCAGATTGTATTTTTCATTCATAACAAGTTTTTACGATCGCAGTTTACGAGTTGCTACCTCTTAAAGGATACTCGGGGTGCATTGTGTGATCTTCACTTATAAATTTTCACTTTTTCTTTCGTCAGCTAATCGGCGCTCATAAATCTTTAATGCAACCCATTTTGCTTTTTCATAACTTTTCATTTAATAAACTCTAGCGACCGTCGGCCAAGCCACATACTTACCAGCAAATCCCATGCGGCCAGTTAACTAATTATCTAAATGACAATTATTATTAAAGTGCGACTGTTGAGGAGCATAAAAAAAAACAGTTCCTCAAGACATGACACAATGGCCCACAATTATCACAAATGACCATAATTATTATCAACAGATTATAAAAAAAAGAGTAGTAAACGGCAGTAAAAGGATCATAAAAACACTGTCTTCTCAGTAGCATCGGATATGTCTTTAATGATGCCCAGGAAGTGCACACACTCGGAAAATCTGAAGAAAAAAGAGTCAAGTTTGTATTGTATCTGTATAGAGGTAGTTTAAGTGTAAGCACAAACCAAAATTAATTGAAGTACACTCGAAAAAAAAATGTATATAAATGGTTACAAAAAACTTTGAAGAATTTTTGGTTTGACTGATTATTATTTATTTTAATATTTTTTAATTTTGACTTAATTTGTTTAATTTAAAATATGAACTTGCGATAAAATGTTCTTAAAACTCAATTTTCATTTAATTTTAAAAAATGCAAATGAAAATATATTAAAATAAAAGTTTAAGCGTTGTAAATGTTGAAAGTCAAACTAAAGTCCTTAAAAACACTAATAAGATTAAATCTGATATGTAAATATGTATATTTTATTTATTACTAATTTTGATAAATAAGTAAATTAATAAATAGCGAAAGGTCAATCTTTTATTAGAATCTGCAAAGATTAATATTAATTTGCTTCCTTTCTTCATCACAATAATATTTTTGTTTAACCTGACCTTTTATTGGCTTATTTATATTAAACCAACTTAAAGAAATAAAAGATAATTAAATATTAATTAATAAACCTGAGCCATTTTGCACTCCAAAAAATAAAAAACAACTTTTTAAGCAATTATGTACGAGCTGTGTTGTTTTTTAAGTTCCAGCTTAGCCTTGCCATGTGATTGACATGAAAATGCTTAAAGTTTACCTTAAAACAATGATAGAAATGCTGCTTGGATGTGCGTCGTATTTGGTCGGGATTAGAGTTGGGGCACAGTCAGGTGGAAGCGGACCAAGCAACACCTGTCTTCCATTGCGGCGGCATTTGGTTGTTGTTAGCTTGTTCATTAAAAGCTCGGCTTCTGTGTAAAACATTTTTTAATAAATATTATAAAATGGGAGCTGCACAAAAACCAAAATCGTTCACAAGAAAAACAATTAAACTAAACAAAGAAAAAACCAGAGCTACGCAGTTAAAGACCCTAAAAAATGTCAACTGCCGCTTACCGCTCAACTGGCAACTGGCAACGGGCAACCGGCAACCTGCAACCGGCAATAGTTGGGAGTCTGTTTGCCTGGGTGCCACATCGGCTACACAGACCTAGAAATCTGGCATCTCGGGGCACACACATTTGTCCCAACTCTTGTCGGCTGTCATAAAACAATTAAGTTTAATTTTGTCACCGTGCCCACCAGAGGCCCCCCCAGCTGAGCCCATGGCTCAAATCAGTGAGGCTGTGAGGCATCAGGCTCAGTGTGTTGCACGTAATTAACGCATGCTTTTTAGTTGTTCGCTGTCGCTGTTGTGGTTTGTTAATTGTGCACCTGTTGCCGCCTTTTCTGTCCATTGCAGTCACATAGACAACAAATTGCATGCCACAGATGCCCCGAGCTGCTTGCGAAATCGGCTAATGGGTTTTTGCTTGAACTTTTATGCAGCCCAAAGAAAACGCACTATTTTTTTTTATATATATTTATAGAGATTTTAAGTGACGATTTCACTATTCAGCTACTCAATACGAATCCTTTAATAGCTGCTTCTTAAAGGATCTAGCTCATTCCTTTGAATATCTTAAGCGTTTGTATTCAACTCTTTGCCTCATGTGAGTTTTGAGCATAGAAATTAAAATAAGATCAAAGCAATTATATATATTTTTTTTTACATATATTCAGTTTTTTTTTCGATCTAAATTGTTAATTGTATTTGAAAATTCAATCCTTTAGTAATGTATATGAACGTAAGCTATAATTTTTATAGCTATTTCTATTGATATCCAAAATTACCACAATTCCACAGCATTTACAACTGACCCGCGCTTTGCATAATTAAAAGCTGAAAATCTGGGGAATTCGAGCTTTTTACAGTTGGTAGCTTTAGTTCCGGCTACTCATGCGGCTCATCCTAAATAACTAAGTCAAACAAATTGAATCATAAAAGACAGCACTCGAATATGGTGCTAATTATACGTCACTCGAGCGCCAGAAAAGCCCAACTCAACAACCAAACCGCATTGTCTACAAACAGACCATGGGCTATGTTTGTAAGAAAGAAAGAGACAGACAGATATAGAGAGAGGGAGGGAGATAGAGAGAGGCAGCACCCACAACAAACGGTAGCCTCTTCGATCAAATGAAATATTGCTACACAATATACGTTTTGTGGTCTCTTTTATGGCCACGTTAATGAAAATATCTGGCATGTGGTCAATGGTAGGGGGTGGGTGTGGGGGGTTGGGGGTATTCAGCTGCCAATACAACGCATTGTTGAGCCAACTAAGTCCGGGCGGCTGTAAAACATAAATAAATAAATTCAAGACTCGTGACATTTGTAAATTGTTTTAGCAAATCAATAAACCCAATTTCACGGCTGGCACTTCAATCGCATCGCTGCGAGTTATGTGATAATTGACAACTAATTGCGCAAGTCCATTCTCCAACCAAGCCAGACAGACCCAGGACAGCAAATGCTGACGTTCGTCCAACATCAACATTTTCTTGCCCTTTATTTATTTTATTTTATTTTTATTTTTTTTTTTTTTGTCTGTTCCGCATTTTTGCGCAGGCGCCCGAGTTGCGGTTCGGGTTTGGATTCTCCCCAGCTGCTGGCAGTCGCCTCTTTGATTGATGGCGAAAATGTAACCGTCACTGGTTACATGTGGCTGCCGACCACTGACTACTGGCTACTGGCTGGAGAACTCACCTGGGTACTGCTCTGGTCACACACAGACGAACGGTGGTCCATTCCGGATGTGCTGTGCTGTGCCGTGAGGATGTTGACGTTTAACTGTTTGCCGCTAATTGGCCGATTTTTGCTTTATGCTACCTTTTGACAAATGACAAACCATCCAATGAGATATTGTCGTACATTTAACTGGCATCTGTACGACGACCACAAGTCTAACAAAACGCGCTGCGGTGGGGCCAACTATTATCCAGTTGCACTTCCTATATTCCACATAGCGGTTAAAGAGGTAAAACTGCATTTCCAAAATTCCTAAAAGAAACTCTTATCTAAATGATTATCGAAGGAAATTGTAGGTCACATTATGCAATAGAAATTGTCAGCTAAATATATACAAACTATAAATAAGTTTAATTAACTATAATTTTATTTATAGAAAATAAATTTTTCTTGTTTTATTTTTCACGAATTTTCTCAGATATTATGATGAAAGATAAAGTTTTCTTTTATTATCTCTGCTTTGCAAATTCGTATAAACATCTACCATTTATTTACTTAATAAATAAAAATAAATAAATATTAAATTTAGGTTTTCAATTAACATCCGTTCTCATTTGTATGTTCTGCTTATTTCAAATATGCAAATATTGTTCGAAATTCCATTGCTAAATGGAAACTGACAGCAATAATTTGTTCAAAGGCAATTCATGACTGTACCCATGCCTGTATAGGTATTTAGTATTATATCATTAATAATCCACTGATTTATGTATCCATTCCCCCAACTGAAAACGACTTTTCAAAAGCTGCGAGTAAAATGGAACTTGTTTGACTTAAAGGCTAAAAGGCTAGAATAAAGAATGCTTTAATGTGTAATTAAAGTTAATTGAATTAAACAGCCACAAAAAAAAACCCCCACCATAGATAAGTTCAAGTCAAGACCTGTTCGTAGCACTAAATAGTTGAACACTCATCTAGCGACAATTTATGAGACACTTTTTGTTTACATTTTTCTTTATACTCTTCTCAGGAGTACTGTTATTTCGATATAAAATATATCACAAATAATAAATTTAAAAAAAAAACTGTTTTTATTAAAATTGTTAAGAAATACCTTTTTGTATGCACAAAAAAAAAATGTGCAGAGTGGAATTAATTTTTTTATTTTCTTTTTTTTTATTATTTTTATTAATTTTATTTATTATTCTATTATTTATTTTCTTATTGGGAAATATTAAACTAGTTTTGTTTTTATTTTACTATGATTTGATTTTTATATTTTATTTTGATACAAAAATATCAACGATAATAAATTAAGAAAAAATTATTTTTACTAAGTTTGTAACAAATATATTTTTGTACGTAAAAAAACTATTGGAAAAAAATAGTTTCTTGTTATAATATTTTAATTATTTTAATAATTTTTAACTATTCATATCCTTTACAAACATTTTTAATTTTAATTTGATTTTATTGATCTTATCAAATTTATAGAGAAAATGTAGTGAAATAAAAAACAAATTAATTTTTTTAAAGAGAATTTAAATAAAATTAAAAGAAACTAAAATTTGTTTAGCAGTCTGCAAATAAGGGTATTAATGTGCGTCGGATAACCGCTAAAAGTGTTATTTCTGGTTATTATTATTTTGTGTGGCACTCGTATAACCAAAACGTCTGCTTAGCTGAGTTAAGATCTTCATTTGAAAAGCGCACGCTGAAAATTGTAAGCAATTTTGATGAAAATAATTGGCCAGATGTGAGCAGTGGGCGACAGCCTGTGGGACGATGGGGCGATGGGGCGATTGGACGATGACGATCCAATTAAGGCGGCGACAAAATGCGTACGTGTTCATAAATATTGTCAATTAGCGGTGCTTGAGCCCAACGATGGCAGCCGAACGGCTAATTGCGAACGAACCTTGGCTAACAAACAAACAAACAAACAAACATACACACACACACACACACACACAGAAACCCACAGGAACAACAAGTTACGCAACGTTGATCGCAGCCACAGGTCGAAGTGACATCGACAGCGACTCATCAATGGATGGATGGGGATTGAGTTACATTTACGAGCTCCAGTTGTGGCACAGTTTGCCCCGTTGGCGGCAGTTTGATTGATCAAACGGTGACAATATGGCACTTACGGGTGCGATCAACCAGCAACTGTTCCAGCTGTTCCACCTCCCTTCCTCCCCTCCTCCTCCCCGCCTCCCAGCCTCTGCCACTCGCTCATTATTTTATAAAGCGTGCGGACTGCATAGCAAAGCGTTGCCATTACCCGAATGCCGCTTGATTAGAGCCGGGCATGTCGTCTTCCCTCAAGTGGCCAAGTGGCCAATTGGCCACTCTTTGCAATTTTGATGGTCTCCTTAATTCACAGGCATTTTCCATTGGGTGTCGTTCTGTTATTGTGTAATCCTTTAGTTAATTAAATTAATTAAATGAGCGCATTGGCACTTCAGGGATTTCGACAGCGTGTGAGTTATGTTTGTGGAGAGTCCATAAAGTGGAGAGCACTTTTCTACTATTGTTGTTGGGCTAAAAAGTTAAGAGATTTCCCTAGATTAAGCTGCTTTCAATTCGTTGAATTTTAAGCAATACTCTTATGAGTTAATTTTAAAGAATACCTTTAATGCAAAAGATATTGAGCAATATTACGATCGACAGGAAATTAGTTCTCGATAGGAGATTGGATAAAGTTTTGTACGTTTTGTAAGTTTTTTCAACTTATCATACTAAATATCGAAACAAGTGACTGAAAAGCATAGTGAAAGTTGAAATTGAAGGTAAGACCCAGTGCCAATCACTTGTATATATAGCTATATCTTAAACGTAAGCTGTTTGTTAGTCAAGCGATGAGAAGAGATTTAAAATATAGTAGCAAAAAACATTAAAAGGCATTTTTTTATTTTTTTACTTAATGTGGACTAAAAATAATACAGATTTTATAAGAGATTTTAACCAATTAAAACTGAAAATTAAATTATTTAATATTTTTAGAGAAATTAAAATAAAAATGTAAAATTAAAGAAAAATTAAAAATCGGAAATTAACTTTATCATAAATTAACTTTAATTTACAAATAAACATTATAACAGCATTTGTCATTTATTCATTAATTTAATGAAGATACAAAAATATGAAATTCTCTGTCATTTGTGTAAAAATGTATAAATTAAAAATAAGTCTTGTTAGTATCAACTAAAACTTGACAGAGAACCAAGTTGACAACATAACCAAAATATCAGTCGATTTAACAGTGGGATATTGGATTGATATGATATTGGCTTTCTTCAAAATAACAATGGAGTCAATGAAGTGTCATCACTTGGGACATTTGGAGGTTTGAAGCGGCGCGTGTGTAGGCTTATCTCGTCTTTTAAAATCAACAGATTTCCGATTAATACCAGTAGTAGTTTATATGCTGACTGACCTTAATAACGTGAGCCTGATCAAATCTGCTGATTTCATTTGCGAGGCAGCAACTAATTGTTGCCTAATTAGAGCACACCCAAGACGCCGAAACACTTGGATCTGTAGGCCAAATCTTGGGGAGCGGCAACAAGTTCTACTCAAACAGAGCTTCCGTTTAATTTGCTTATACGAGTAACGTATCGATCTCTCTTTGCCAGCCTGGGAACGACTGCCCTAAGTACATTTCGTTTGAAATTCAATTAAAAGATCCCATTCGACCTTTAAACGTTTCATTCTAGAACGGGAGGCACATTAAAGTGATTTCTCAGCTACTTTTTGACTACTGCATGGACAGTCAGGCAGTCAGTCTGTCAGTCTGTCTGTCTGTCTGTCAGTCTGTCTGTCAGTCTGTCTGTTTTATGATCGCTGCGGATGAACGAAAACTTAAATTATAAAGCAATTAAAGAGCACAAATAACAAACAAAAATAACAAATAAGACAATCGAGAAAGAACTTATAAGAATGTTAGATACCCTTTACTTAACTTGTGAATAGATTTACTTTTTCTATTTGTTGTCTGATCTACCAGAAATGCGGAAAAATATTTATGTATATTTAAAAACGTACTTCCTTTAAAGTTAGAGTGGACCAAATGTGTTGTTTTTTATTCAATTACCACAAGAATTTATATACTCAAAAAAATATCAAATGGCTATTTTGGCTTTTCTAAGATACGTATTTTTATAAATTGTTAATGGGTACAGAATATTAAAATACAACAAACAAAGGCAACAATTGCCGTCGAAACGGCAACTCGAATGGTCGAGCTCGCATGGGGTGGGGTGGTTGGTAGGGAAGGTAATTAAATGTAATTAATTTTAACATGCCACAAAATTAAATGCATTTAAATCGGAGCTCAAATGCGGAGAGTGTGAGCTTTATAAATAGCGAATGGCTTAATAGCCCCCGACGTTTGTTAAAAGCGATTTAAAAAGTTTCATTAAGATAAAAAACAAAGCAACAACAACAACAACAATAACAGTAACCGCTCCGTGTATGAGCAATATAACAACAACAACAAAATAAGAGTTATTGCAATTTAAATTTTTAATTTTTATTTCAAGTCGACTATGACGACAGGTGAATAAACCGTGGGTCATGACGACCAAAAAAACAAAAATTACTTTAAGCCAACATTTGGGCCATTTACCGTTGCGCCCTCGAGGCGTGGCCATGTTTCATTTTTGAGGGCAACATTAGTTGCCAGTTTGCTGTTGTTGCTACTGATGCTAATGCTAATGCTATAGCTTTAGCTTTAGCTGATGCTGTGGCTATTGCTATTGCTATCTCGCTCGCTCTTTCGCTCGGTTAACGACCACAAAATTCAACGGAAAAAATGGCGTTTAACTGTAACTGGGCAATGTGAAACATTTTCGGGTCAGGTGCTGCCAACGAGATTTCACCAAACAGCCAACGCCCCACAGTTTTCATTATCTTACGGTAATATCGCTCATAAAGCTCCGACTTTAGTTGTTTTTGATGTTTCATCATCAGTAGCAGCAGCATCATCATCATCATGATCATTTTGGTCAGCCTTCGGTCATCATGTGATGATCTCTAGACCCATATGTACGTACATTCATATAGCAACTTGAGCTCGTTATGGTTTCCCACATGGCTTGGACTGCCTGCTAATATCTACACGGTCTCCTTTTGCTGTTTCTTTATTTTATTATATTTTATTTTTGGTGTTACGCAGATTTATCTTAGAGTTTGCTCTTTTCATTGGTCCGTTGTGTAGAGTTTTTTTTTTTGTTTTATTGCCAGTCGTTTGTTTTGGTGGGTCACCGTTTGTTGCAATTTCCGGTGAACTTAAAATGAATTTGCCATTTGTCTCGGCTGAAATCAAATGAAATTCAGACCCGCTGGGAAGAACGTATAGCTCTGGCATTTAAGTCGAAGCAATGCGATTTGGTGAAAGGTAGCAATTGTAAAAGTCGCTTTGGAAAATTTACTAGTCATATCTGACCGAAATACTTCCTTGTATTTTTAAATTACATTTTCTTTACCTAAAATTGTAGTAATATTACCTAAACTTCGGATAAATATATAAGAATTTGAAAGTCTCTATGGATTTTTAAAAATTAGATATTTTTTACAAGCACATATTTTAAAAATAATTTTATAACTATAATAGAAATTTGTGAATCTGTTTTATTTGGAGGATCTATGAATGCATAAATTATATGATTATTATATTTACAATTCAAAATTACAATTCAAATAACAATTGCATTACTTTTATATTTTTGCTGGTCGTATAAGCATCATAACGTGTTTAGCATAAGAATGCATATGCCAAAAAAATACATAATGATTCCTATTACAGGTTCCGCTATACCACCAGCCAAAAGAATGCATTACAGCGCAATTGCCATCAGTCCAGCCATCATTATCACGATCATTTGTGCTAAATTTTCTATTATTTATCAAATGTGATATATCCATACCACTGCCACTGAATCCAGTTAAACTCAGTTGGTATTCATCACTTTCGCCTTTAATAGAAAATTGTTTATATCTCGAATATCTGGTTGTCCTATCAAAGTATTCCACTTGAATATAGAATTCATGGCGTTTGGTGCTCGTCAAGCGATGGATCTTCTCCAATCCCAAGAAGAAGCTGCCATCAAAGGAACCAAAGCCTTCACGGTACGCGGCCCAATCCCTGTTGAATTCATAGTTATGATAAATTCGCTGCCAGATAACTGTCCATCCAGGACCTGCTATCTTCGAGTCACATAAAGCATCAAACGAATAATTAGAGATATTGATAGTATGAACACCCGGATCGTCTCCAAAGGAAGAGCAATCAATTGTTAAGGGCTTCTTATTTAAGACCTCACAATTCATTTCACTTTTTTTTAGATCGTTTTTTAATTTGGATATTTGTTGGTTGTTTTGGTCAATTGTTTTCTTATGTTGCTCCAACTCTTTTTGCAACTCCTGCAATTTGATTGCATCGATTCTAATTTCATGGTTCTTTTGGTCAAGATTTCGATTATGTTCGTCAGCTTCTGCCCTCAGTCGATGAAGATAGTTAAGAAGTGGTTTCACAACCTTAAAGGCATATGATCCGCACTGTTCCTCCTCTCTCCTTGATGCTATAGAAGGCTCAGTACTTTGAGCTTCGATGGAGGATTCGCCTTTAATTAGGATCAGACTTGTATATAATGCAAAAACAATCCAATTTAACTTCATCTTTTTCTGCTATTGTCAACTGGTCGCAATAGAAACAGATGTAGACTGAATGTTCAGAGTCGGAATCCCGACATTTTATAGGATTGGTCAGAGATACAGACACAGGTCTGAGGCTGTTAGAAACACATCGAACGATGCTCTTATCAAGTACCACTGATAACAAGGTGCGTCAATGACTTTAGTGCACCCGGATTTGATTCGGTATTAATTTCTAGCTTCTGCCCAAATTTGATAAGTTCAAGGCAATATACATATATGTATGCGTAGACAGATTGGAACATTTATTTATTTATAAATATATAATGAACTTAGTTCCCCATATGTATGTATAAATGATAAGCATCAATTCTTAAAGTGGACGATTTGATGTTTTATATATTTATATATTATATATTTGGACGTTGAAGTACTAACGAGCAGTACATTCAAGTGGCCCAACTTCAATGTGGGAATTTCAATTAATTAAAGGGAAAAGCATATTATAATTAGTACATCAAATTCTAAATGGATTATGTATAGCATAATTCGAACTACAAGTTTGAAGAAAGATAGGTAGAAAGTTCCTTGTATTTCTGATCGGAACTGTACAATTTATAATAACTTCCTTACATCATTTGCGATATTTTGAAAAAAATGTTGGTAATACAAAATTGTGTAATTTTGCGAAGCTTAAAGCAATTAAAATAATCCCAAAGTTAAAAAACAACAAACTCACATCCATCAACTAAATTAAATATATGTGAATTGCTTATTTGATTACCTTGAATAAATAGTACTTTTAAAAATTAAAGTAAATATTTGCATATCATTATTATTATTATTTCTATTATTAAGAAATATATTTTTGAATAATAGAAAAATACTTTATATCTTAAAGACATTTGATTAATTAATTTATTTTTGTAGTTATTTTCAAAATATTTTGAGAAAAGGAAATCTAAAAAAAGAAAATCTATTGATAGTTCTGGTGTATCTGATGTAAAATTTCGACAACCGTTTTTAATTGTCAACTCAAGGAGTTAAAACTGTGAACAATGTCAGCTTATAAAAATGACGCATTTTACGTTGAAGCATCCATGGGTCAAGGATAATGATTATGGGCCAGTTGAAAGTGTCCCAGGGCGTAGCCACAACAGTAAATTGATTACACACGCACCACGGCAACGGCTTAATCATTACGTTTAAATCTAATAGAGCATTCAGTATCGTAGTACGAATGTCTGAACAAGTGTTCATTTATTATCTGTTCGCTGGTTTTATTATATTTGTGCAACAACATTTCTCATTTTGTTTTATAGTCAAGCAGAATATGATTCAGCTGGGGTGGGGAGGTGAACGCGAACACAGGGGTCAAACTTGGACACTTGAAGCACTCTCATCAACAGGAACATCAACAGCAACAGCAAAAGCAACACATGTCATTGTTACAGGTGAGTTGTCCGCCTGCCTGCTGATTTAAATATGTTGATAACACAACGCGATCTCTGCTGCAGCCCGTTGAGTGCCAGGCAATGCCCCCAGATCCAGTCACAGTGCCCGATCCCAGCTCCAGCCCGATACCATTTCGAGCGCACTCCGCACGTACCGCTAATTAGCTCGCGCTTTAAAGCCCCCAACAGCCAGGCAAACAAGCGCACGAGTCGACGTCATTTAAAAAAAAAATAAATACATATATATATATATACATCTGTATATGTAGTGGTAAGTACGTAGACATACATATATAATGCACATTACGGGATGAGTTAGTGCGTCCACTGAGTGGCTGACTCAATGGCTGGCTTGTTATTCCTGTGACAGATACTTGCCACATGTGCTACTCATTTTGGTTTTAAAATCTTTTGAAAAATATTCTATGATCATTGCAGTCAACCACTAAGCAGACAATACATACATACATAAAATCTGATTTTTTTTGGGAACTCCTATCTTCCGGGTGCTGAGAACATGTACCCAAAGGCACCGCGGCAAAAATGTTAATTTTCGAGTAATCCGACAAAAGCTATCGAGTTCAGAAAGGTTTTATTTTAACCCCTGTTTTTCTGAAGTAACTTTTTAAAATTAATTATTAAGAATATTTATAAATGTAATTTTATGATTTATTTGTTATTGTTATTTCAATGGCTTGTGCAGTAAATGACAAGAGTACTCTTGAAGCGTTAATAAGAAAAAGTATAAAATATATTAAACACATAAATATAAAAAAAAATTATTACTTGATTTGATTTATTTATTTTTCAACAATTATTTACCTTTTTTAAAATATTGCTTTCTTGCAAGAATTTATAACATCTTTCGAAGTTCCATTATTTTAAAATTCATATGTAATTTGATTGCTAATTCTCATTACATTCCAGAGACGCATTTTTTAATAATCAAATTTCTATTTACAAACCTATCCATTCTCAATTAATTAGACTTTCATCACCAATGTTTAACAATATTTTGATTTTACTTTACCTTGGAATTTAATTTAAAAGTTTTCACTAATCTAAACCTCGTTCTTTACTCATTCACTATAATATTATTTAAGCTCAGGGATTTCATTTTCATTTTTAATCAAACCCTATATTGTAATTCTGCCTCCTCAAATTATACTACAGTTTCCTGAGTTGATTAGCTGTTCTGTAAAATAAATAAACAGCCGAAAAGAAGACCACATTAACAGTTTTTTTTTTTCAAATATTTTGTCAAATATAATTAATTCGTTTTTTTCTGAAATTATTTTTTTTTTTCGTTTCCAACACAAAGTCATATATAATTTTAATTATTTTGTGTAAATTTCTCGTTGACACTTAAATGCTAAATATTATGTACAAATATCCATCGGTAGAGTTTAATGTGTGTGTGTGTGTGTTTGTGTGTTTGTGTGTCTTTTTGTATGTGTACAGCCTAATTACTATAAATACTCGTGACTTGCTCAAGCAGTAAACAAATTAAATATAATTATACAAAGCTTTATGCAACATTTTTACTGTATTCGAATTATTGTAAATATATATTTATTTCCATTTTGAAGCGAGTGCGTCGATTTATCCTTGTTATATATCTCTCCTCTCACTTTGTCTGTTATTGTATATATATATACATATATATAGATGGAAGGAACAATGGACGACATATGCGAACACAGTTTTGTCGTTGTATATGTGAGTGTGTGTGTCTGTCTGTATTAAAATACGAATGACTACTGCAATGGGTACCAAAACAAATACACATTAGTGTATTTAACTGAATTGTCAACAGCGTGCTTTCAATAATGATTAGGATTAGGAATCATATTAAACTAAGTAGTAGTACTCAAGATAAGAAGATACTCATTGCAGCACACTTTTAAGCAGGTGTGTCTTATTTTAAATATCAGTAATAAGTAATCACTTTCTGGCAACATAAATGCAAAACGTAACATCAACTTTTAACAAATTTGCTTTTTTTTTTGCTTTGTTTTTGTTTTTAACTTTTTTAGCTATATGCTAATAACATTAACTACTCAAAACACATTTAACGACTAAAACGCTAAACAAAATTCGTTTTATATTTCATTTGACTAACATTTATGCGATTTGCGAGTTTGATGAAGAAAACATTTTAAGCGACTCAAGTCAGATTCCGAGTGTGATTTTAGCCATTAAATGAAATATTTTTAATTTGTTTTTTTTTTTTTTGCTTTTCTGTAATTAGTTGTTATTGTGAGTGATTATTACTAAATTTGTATAGGTTATTTAGTTGCTTCCAACTCTGGACAAGACACACATTCAGCAAATTGCTCATATCATCAATTAAGGTTATGGTTCTGTTTAGATTTCCTTTGGAGAAGTTCATTTAAAACTGGACCAGATGAGGTTGTGCATAGAAAAAACTATTTACAATGTGCGCTGGGGTTAGATACGTATTTGTTTTAGTTTTTTTGTTTGTTGTTTGTTTTGAATTAAGCTTAGTTATCCGTGTGATAATGTTGCTGTTGCTGCTGTTGTTGTTGCTGTTGTTGCTGTTGATGATGATACTGAGAAGAAGTAGCTTGCGACGATGTGGCCGATGCTGTTGCTGTTGTTGCAGCCTTGATCGCTGGCATGATATCCTCAATTTGAATAAGATGTTCGATGGGTATTAAGGACAATTCACCGCCCACCGGCTGAGGCATGGGCAGCTTGGCCAGAGCCTGAAAAGTGGAAATAAAACATGTATATATAGGGTATATTGAAGTCGTGCCAACTCATCTCGTCTACCTTGGCATGCTCTACGGCAATGGTCGCTGCCTTTTCAGCCTCGCGCTGTCTTCGCTCCTTTAGCTTTAGTGAGAATATGGCCACAGAGCGTGCACTTTTGACCAGCTTCTGTTTAAGCCGCGATTTCTTAGCCGCCAATTCAGCAGCTGGAGAACAAATATTTGTCAAATTTACTAAAAGTTTCTTTTGTTTGCGCAATTTGTTAGACTCACCCTTTGTCTCGTCGTCTGTACTGCCGGTTGCTGCAGATGTGGATGCAGTGACAGCAGCAGCAGCAGCAGCAGCTGCTTGTGCCTGTTCCTGCTCCCGTTCTCGTTCTCGTTCCCGTTCTCGTTCCCGTTCTCGTTCCCGTTCTCTTTCCCGTTCTCGTTCCCGTTCCTCCTTCGCCAGCTTCTGCTGCTGCTTGTGCGATGAACCTGATGAGGAATTCGATAGAGCGCCCACGCTGGGTCGAGACTGTGAATTGCTGATGCCGCTGCCGCTGGCTGTGGGGCCAGTGCCACTAGGACTAAAAACACTGCCCCCGCCGCCCGATGATGATGATGACGATGCGACAATATGATGTTGTTGCTGCTGCTGCTGAGAGGCTGGCGGTGTGGCCAACATCATGCTGCTCGTCGCGCCCGTCTTAAGCGCCACGTTGCTCCACGAGGGCGCCGGCTTTAAAATATCGGTGTTGTCTGCTGCACTGCTGCCGAGTTCCTTGTGATTAGATATAGGCATAGGAGGGTATACAGAATTAAGTTAATCGACCTGCTAGCTATCTGTATGCATACTACGCACAAACACACACCGACACACACTTAAAGCTTGTTGCATGCACATGTTAATAATGGGTTTGTGGGGGGTGTGTCTGAAGCCAGCGTGAAATTGGTTATATATGTATATGGGTGAGATCAAGCAATTGCCATGCCGAGAAGTTTGATCCTTTAAGATGATTGTTATTAAGTATATTTCAGTTGCCTCAACTCAATCTTAACTACACACAGAACGCAGCTTTAATTGCAATGCAAACATTTAAATTAAATACATTGAGTATATAAGTATATATATGTATATATATCTGTATATGGTGGGTATATCAGGCACTTTGAAAACCCACATCGAGCACACATCGATTAAGACATAGTTAATAGGGGTTTATTTCAGTTATCTCTCGACTACCTTGGCAATACAATCTATGCTTCTATGCAGGCTCGTATTATCGTTGACCTTTAAGCGGGACATCCATTCAGGTCCGTGGAGTTTAATGTGTAGTTTATCCTTTAAACAGGAGAATGATGTTAGAGTAACTTCTGGATTGTTTTGATTATGTGTGTGTAATGTTTAATATATTCCCTATATATCCTATACAACAAATATTGCTCTAGCCCACGTTTTTAAGTTTATTTTTTAAGTTTGTTGTGAATTTAAAATACGGTTTCTCTTTAGAGGAATAGCTCCAGTTTTTATGAAAAGTGTTACGTAAATTTATAAATATTTTATAACCTGTAACCATTGAAAATATTCAATAATAATAATTATTTTCCCTGTTAAGTGCACATCATTATCATAATTTTTCAACTCTTTTTTATCGTTTTACCAATTTTTTTTTTTTTTAATTGTTGTTCATATTCTATTCAATCTAAGATCGACAAAAAAAATAGGTGTTCTTTTAGCGGAATAGCTCTGTTTTTATGTATAGGTGTGACGTAAAATAAAAAGTCTACGAAACTACTCACAGGAATGCCACAAATATTGTAGTTGGTATTTTGTGGATTAGGTGTCCTAGTACTACATACTAGCTAGGTTAGTATTTAAGCACCAAGGGTTTCAGCTAGACAGTAAGGTTCAGTCATGTTTGTGTTTATATATCTAGAGAAAATGGGAAATACTGATGTTGATCTATGTCTTACGCTCATCTGCAATTGTGTTGCACTCTCCGCGGATATTTTACGCGTCTTGTTGTACGGCGGAATCTCTGGGATTTTAGATGTCTGCTGCTGTTGCTGCTGCTGCTGCTGCTGTTGCTGGTGGGTTGACTGCTGTTGTAGTTGTTGCAGTTGCAACTGACGCATAGTGGCACGCTGTGGACTGCTACCTGTGCTGCTGCCAGTGTGTTCAGCCGAATCGCTGGATTTCTTACGGAACGGTGGTATATCTTGTATAAGCATCGACTGCATTCGCAGCTGAGCGTAGCTGGCAGCGGCAGAGTTCAGAGCTAAAGTGCTGGCTGAAGCGCTGTAAAGTGCCATATGAGCAAGCGAGACAGAAAATAGATAAAAATAGAATGTGATTTGCTTAAAATGTTGGAGAAAAAGTATCGGATATTCCAGTAATCAAATTAACTTTATCATTCGATTTAAGATTAGTTCCGGAATATTTTTTTAAATGTGTGAAAGTCATACGAAGCTTTTGTTAAAATATTTGTACAAATCTTTGACTATTCAATTTGCTGGAATACCGCTACACGACATATTAATTACAGCTTTATTAACAAAAAATAAATATATATATATATTATATATACATATACATATATATATAAATATATGTATATATATTATAAGAAGCGACTTGTAAAGTTTAGAGATTTGCCAATGGAAGAAATGTTTTGCATGACAAATTTTTAATTTCGGAAAGCGAAAAGAACAACAACACACAGCAAAAACGAGAACAAATATCGGTTTTATATTCAGATACATGTGTACTTATATACAAATGTATGTATATACAGTGTTTGAATTTACTAACACCGCAGCAGTAAAAGCAATAGAAGTATTGCTCTGCTATTGCTATTGCTATTGCTCTTACAAATCAGAACAATATTTTTTCTGCTATTGCTCCATTGAAATTCGTAGCAGTAGCAAAAAAAATAGAAATATTGTTCTGCTATTGCTATAGTTTTTGCAAATCAGAGCAGAACGAAAGATCAGTAGTCTGCTATTGCTCCATTGAAGTTCGTAGCAGTAGCAAGAGCAAAACGAGTAGCATTTTCAAGCATTTTCATGAGAACATCTAGGTACTGCAACTATAGATTGGTATAGACTAGATTTACCCGCTAGACAGCTGTTGTTGTTGCATTCTTTGGCTGTGAGATGACAGAGCACTCAAATTGCGCACCGAACATCCAAGAAATGGGGGTATTTCCGGTATGAAGAATAGCGATTTTTGTCTACAACTTTTACAAGCACTGTACAAGATTTTTAATTTGGGAAAAATATAAAAGCAATTTGTGTGTTCAAATTAAATATATAATTAAAAGTAGTGCCCATTATACCATACATTTAATAAGAATCAAAATATTTAAATAAACAAGACTTGTTGAAAATTATTTCGAGAACTTTTGAACGTGCGACCGAGATGCACATAAGTGAGTGTGGCGTTTGTGTGTGTGTGTGTGTGTGGTATGTGGGTGTGTGCATATGTATTGTGTGTGTGTGTGTGTGCTTAATTGAGTTGGCGTGTGCAAAATAACTTAGGCAGTCCTTTATTAACATTTTATACTAATTTGCTGCCTCACCCATTCCCATCCAGATGCAAGCTGGTTAGCGAGGCGCCACCGTGCGGCGGCGTCGATTCGTGCAGCGGTCGTATGAGTATTGTGCTCGTCTGCGATATTTAATTAAAATGTGTAAATTAATCACCTGCATTCCAAATGGATGCATACGTTTTACACGCACCTGCGATGGCGGCGAATCCGGCGAGGAGTCGCGACTCTCATAAATATTAACATCCGCCTCAATGCTACTCCGTCCGTAGCTGGCAGCCAGCTCGTGGCCATAGAGCAGCATATTCTCGGCCAGCTGACTCTCCATGGACTGATCGTGTGTGGTGTTCGAGCCCCCCGTGCCCTCTTGCTCCGGCTGTGTGGATGTGGTTGATGGCGGTGTCGGCGGTGTGGGACGTGGCGAGGTGCCCTTGCATTGCATCTCACGACGACAGTGCTCGGCCCGAGCTATCTCCGCCGCCAGCCAGGAGGGCAGCTCCGGCAGCAGCCATGTCAACGCCTGCCGCAGACCCAGCATGATGTGCTGCGAACAAAAAAAAAAAACCGGAAAAAGTGCTATTTTAGGCAACCCAAAACTTGCACCTTTCGACTGTTCCTAGGCACAATATAGCTGGATAATAATGAGATTGCTCCAGATATATTGTTAAGTAAAAACTTAACTAATGTTTTGGCCTATCGCTGCTATATCAGCAATTAGCCTACTGGAAAAATGTTGCATTATTTCATCAAAACATCTTTGAAACTGAGATGAGAAACTGGTTCGTACAGAAATAGACGGACGGATTAGCGATTCTAATCAATAATATAAATACTTTATGGGGTCGGAAAATTATCCTTCAATAAGTTATAAACTTTATAGCAAAATTATAATATGCTCCGGCTAATGCGGAGAATCCAGAATTAACACTCACCTCCAGTGTAACTATCAATATAATAGTCTGTGCGGTTGACAGGCCGGGCCACAGGCGGGACACCTGACCGGACAAACCAATCAGCGCACAGTTCACAATTACCGCGGCCAGCGACAGGATGCTCAACGCATTCTGCCAGGTGCCAATGTTGGCCACTCGCTGCCCGAATGGACGCTGATGCACATGGGCCAGCTTGAATGCATCCGAGCGTATCTCCATTAGGTTGTTGATGAGCGCACAGATGCCAGCCAGGGGGAAGGCAGCCGAGAAGAGGACCACGTAGCCCATCTGCACCAGCATCTCCAAATGATCCGAGAAGGTGCCATCGTACTGTAAAACACAAAAATTCCAATAGTCCAAGAAAAACCATTAATTATAGGAGGATAATTAATTTGTTATTAAAAAATAGTCTACGAATCAAACTTATGATAAAATGGCAAGTTAAATTATTCATTATTGTGGTTTATGTTTTTAATAAATTATCGCCTTTGCGATATCATATGTGGCAATACAGATCCGTTAAAATTTTCCTATAGCACCCACCTTATAAAAGGAGCTCTCAATCTCAGCCTGTCCAATGTTGCGTTTGCTTGTTGCATGGGGCTGCTGCTGCTGCTGCTGTTTGGCATGCGTTGTGGAGGTGGCAGCAGCTGCCTCATCCTTAAGTTTCTGTTCGGCGGTGGCCAGTTCCTCGGCCAGGCTGCGATTCACAGTCTGTGTGGGACTGAGGGCGCCCCACATATTGAAGCTCAGTTTGGCCAGCTTCCATTGCTCCAAGAAGTAGGGAATGGCCGATTCGCGTAAATTGCCAATTATTTGGCGGGAGATTAGCAGGCCAGCAAGTTGCTACAAAAAGGAGTGCATAGTTAAAATAATAGTAATAAAATGCTTAGATGATTATGAGCAAACCTCTTTAAGCTTATCCTCATCTCGCAAATAAAACGCAATGTAGAAGAGCGATAGAAACGAGTTGACAAATTGAAAGAGGGCCACTTTAGCTATCAAATGGTTCTCATACTTCGATTGCAGTCGATAATTTTCTATTGAGCATATAAATGTTTATGGATTAATACTCTATCCTGGGCTGTTATTCGATTAGGTCCTACCTCGATCATTAAGCCAAACGGCCAGTTTGAAATATGCCTCATCCATCAAGGTAATCGCACCAGCCAAAAGCACTTTGGGTATCACACTCAGACAGCACAGAACACTCTCCTCCGGCAACTTGGAGTCCCACCAATCCTAGAACATACACAAAAAACAAATAAAATTAGCGAAAGCATATTTACGCAAATTAACAAAATAATTGTATACATAAAGAAGAAAAAGAGGAGCAGGTGGAAGTAAAGAGGTGGCACCTTGTCAATTGGAGCACATTAACCAAACATAAATCGGCCCTTTTATTGGTTGCCCCCAACGCATTTAGTAGTATTTGATTTTGCCACAAAAGTCAATTACTTTACACGCACTTCATTTACTATATTACAGGTCTGATTACATTAAGATATTTCCGATGTGGAGTGGTTGGGGGAGTTGAATGGTTATTAAACGTTTTGTGTACAATGGCTGAGAGAACCAACTGCCATATGCAGTCTCTGGGGAAAACTCGAAACAATTAAGCAATATTCCAATTGCAATCGAAAGCCAAACAATGAATAGACTATGAAATACCCTCTAATATAGCAAACAGCAGTCTTCAATATTGGTCTAACTGTGCTTTTTCTGGACTTCCCTAATCCTTGCTATAAATATTTTACTTATTATTGTCATTATTTATTATATTTTTATTTTCAACATAAATTTAATTCTAACTAAATATTGTATATTATTTCTTTTGTAACTTCTATTTTTATTTTAGTCCACATTAATTAAATAAATAAAAAATCACATTTATTTCTAAAGAGCAGAGACTAAAATTCCTTAAAAAATAAAATTGTTTGTTAAATTTTTTCTATTTATCTAAAACATACCTCAAGCGAAATTAGATTTATGCGAATTTAATTAAACATAATTTTTACAGTTTTTTTTTAATCTGAAAGGTATTCCTTTGTTTAAAGTGCCACTTTTGCAGGGTATTTGTAAGAACAATCAACTCATTGGCTACCAGCAGTCGCCCATTTTGCGGCACACAATAACAAAAGCAGTTTGCGCTTTTTAATCTGCCACTGCTGCAGGGTGTGTATGTGTGTGTTGTGTATATATATTGTGTGTGTGTGTGTGTCTCTTTTGTGTTATTGCATCATTTTCAACTTAATTAGCAGCTTGTGTTGGGCTAAGGTAGTCGGCGCAACTGCAAGCTGAATTTCATAATTTCCGCAACTCGTTTTCATGAGCAGCACAGCATAAAGAACAGGATATAATGAATGATTATGGGTGCAAAGAGTTTGCAACATTATAATTATGGGGCATATGGGATCAACTAATATTATTAGCGAAAACAGCTATTGTTTAGCCAAAGTGTTCAATTTGCATTTATACATTTAATGTATCTACAAGATTTTGAATATAGAAATAAACAAATGCAGTGTCGAAATTTGTATTTTTAAATAAAAAATAATTAACTCTGGCTTAGAAATCCTTTTAATTGATTTGTTATGCATTTGTATTTGTCATGATTATGTTAAATTTAAAACATTTTAAAATTGAAGTTGGATTTCATATTTTTAAAATTTCATCTAAAAGCTTATTTTTATACCCTGAACCCATTAAAAATGGGTAAAAAGGGTAAAATGGTTTTGTGCAAATGTATGTAACAGGCAGAAGGAAGCATCTCCGACCCCATAAAGTATATATATTCTTGATCAGGATCAATAGCCGAGTCGATCTAGCCCTGTCCGTCTGTCTGTCCGTCTGTCCGTCTGTCCGTCTGTATGAAACAACGGATCTCAGAGACTATACGAGCTAGAGACTTCAAATTTGGAATATAAGATCTCGTATACCAGGCGCAGATCAAGTTTGCGTTATTTTATCGATAACTGCCTCAGTTTCTGAATTATCGATACATTTAGATTTTCGATAGCAGTAAATTCCACATATCTCTCACAATTTAATGGATACAGTCACCAATTTTGGTTGGTAGGTTGTTGGCGAGGTCCTTGAAAGATCGGCATGTGCCACGCCCACCTCCGACGCCCCCATCACCCCCGCCCCTAAAATTTTCAAGTGGCTATATCTTCCGCAGTTTTTGAGTAGGGAACGTCAAATTTGGTAGGTATATTACTGGTAGTCGCCTTTAAGAACCGATAACAAATTTGTGGTGCCACGCCCACACCTGCGCCTATAATCGACAATTCCGATTGTAAATCGATAACTCCCTATATCTCCGAACATTTTAAAGATAGAGTAACCAAACTTGGAAGGCAATTTGCTGGTAACCTCCTCCAAAGATTGGCATACCAATTTTTGGACCACGCCCACATCCGCCGCCCCCAGGAACTTCATCCCTAGAAATTTAAAATGCGCATATCTGCCGTAATTTGCAAGCTAGAGTCGCAAAATTTTGCAGGTATGTTACTGGTAACTCCCCCAAAGATCGATAAAAAAATTGGATGGCAACGCCCACTCCACCTACCTAAACCGATACACCTGTTGGTGTAAATCGATAAGCCCATATATCTCGCGCAATTTAAAAACTTAAGTCACCAAATTTTAAAGGTATATTACTAGTAACACCCTTCATAAATGTGGAAAAAAAATTTTGGACCACGCCCACTCCCGCCCACAAAAAACGAAAAATGCCTGTATCTCCCGCAATTTAAGAGCTACAGTTACCAAACTTAGAAGGTATATTACTAAGATCGAACTCCAAAATATTTTGAGCCACGCCCACTCCCGCCCACAAAAAAACGATAAATGCCTGTATCTCCCGCAATTCAAGAGCTACAGTTACCAAACTTAGAAGGTATATTACTAAGATCGGGCCACGCCCACTCCAGCCCCCAAAAACGATAAACCTATAATGCATTTAAAGCTTGGTTCAGGGTATATGGTAGTCGAGCTCACTCGACTACAGCGTTCTTACTTATTTTATTTCGACTTTAAAATTCTTTATAATGCCTTATAAAATGTCTATCCTTGCAAAGAAATTATTTACCCAGTATTTTTTTGTAGTGATTTTTTGTAGTGATTTTATTATAACTATCTTTTTCTTAGGTACTTTTGATGTTATAATAGTTTTGGGTACATGTTGTCATTATTTGTTGTAATTAAATGGCCACCATTAATGTTAACATATATTGCCATTAGCAGCTCAAGAGCGCCGCATTATAACTAGACTTACCATTTACTTAGCTGACTCGAGTACTTAACTGTTTTACAACACTGAGCAACTGACCGACCTGCTGAACGTGACACACAAACACCGACACACACATGCACAAACACACCCACACCCACACCCACACACACACACACGCACATACACACACGCAGCAGAATGCTCTGTCACAAGTAAGCTCTTTTCAACCAAAATGCATTGTTTGTGTTCCAGTTTTTAGGTTTTCTTCTTATACCCTCAATCCATTAAAAATAAGTAAAAATGGTATAACGGTTTTGTGCAAAAGTGTGTAAAAAGCATGAGGAAACATCTTCCATACCATACATATTCTTGATCAATATTAACAGCCGAATAAGTACGGCCATGCCCGTATCTATCAAATGTGGAATATAAGTTCAACTTATCGATAACTGCCCTTCTTTGTCAAACGATTTGCATCTTCCAATTAATATATACTACTACTACTATTATTGATCAATTGTGAAAATGTCATCAAAAGCGGATAATTAATAATTACTATCAGTAGGCGAAAGCATTTCCTGTTTGTTATGAAAAACCAAAGCACTTCCACGCAATACATTAAATGTGTTCAGGGTATACAGTGGTCGAGCTCACTCGACTACAGCATTCTTGCTTGTCTCTGTTAAGACGAGGTCTGCGCAATGCACAAAAGCAGTAAAAGAATGCATGAAAAAGGACAGTAGCATAATAATGTCATTGTGAAGTGAGATTACGGATAGTCCGAGTTGGTCGTATTCAGTACTTGAACTAACGGGAAATGAAATATATCCACAAAGTGACAGCTCTTTTACACAATTCCGTGCTTGCTAAGAACGCAATTTCAATTCAGTCTGCTCTGAAGAAAGCAGCAAACTTAAGTTAAAGCACTAATTGTGATAAAGCAATTGAAAAACAACTTTGTCTTTTTCATTGTCTTTAAGCAGCTTTAGCAATTTGTGATACCCAAGGACTTTTAACCTAAACTATAAATAAGCCGACAAAAATATTGATATACAACAATGTGCTAAATTTTAACTTTAGTTTCTAATAAAGAGATTTGTTCTTTTAAGTCTCTTCAATTGTTTCATTGTTAGAAATTGATCCTAACTCAGGAGATGGAAATGGGAGGCTGCCACTTTGTTAGCATTATCTTTTGTTATAACTGTGGCTATTGTTGATTCTTGTTGTCTGTTGTTGTCGTTGTTGTTATTCTTGGCATTCAATTATGCGTAAAATATGGCGTATGTCAAGCAAGGCGTTGACCATTTTATCAATTCACGCTTTTGGTTTCTATTTCGCTTTGCTTTCGGCCTTTTTTAACTTTGGGACTCGCACAGCAAACTGTAACAATAGCAACGCCGCTGGCCATTTTCTGAGCATTTTAATCAATGCCAGCCAAGAATTCTCTTTCGACTGTTTATATGTGTTTTTGCCTTAAAAAGTTCCCATGTGTACATTTTTGGCCAAGAGGCATTGCAAAAATGCTCCGCGAGTGGATAAGGATAAAGTTTTAATTAAAAGTCGCACAACAAAGCAGAAGTTTAAAGTAACTAAGCTACATTTTTAACTAATTGACAGGAAGTTGTTCAGCACTAATAAATATCATGAAATATTCACCTTTGTTATATAATTAAAAAGTTTATCATTCATTTGAAGTTATTATTGTACTAAAAAGACATTATCTCAGTACATTGATAATAAATTATTTCAAATGCACTAAAAAATTTGTAAACACTGCTTGAAAATCTCAAAAAACAAAAAAAATTAAAGCAACTATTATTAAATCGATTTAATAAAATTAATTAGTCGTAACTTATTCAAAACCCATTGAGTTTTGTTAGTTAAGCAATAATTTAGATAATAAATCAACTGAGATTATGAAATTGTTTATTGATTTAGGGTTTCCATTTTTAACCTACACAAAATCAGTGGTTTATCTAATAATAACCGCAATTATCACACTGCTTAAAAGACAGACAGACATGAATCAAACGACTGATCAATTAATACCTTATGATATTCAAGATCTTGTCGTAGATCCAAAGTGGTTTAGATTAAAATTGATGAGGAAATTACAATTGGACCCTCACCCTTTGCAAAACTTAGCCCCCTCAAACCTTTTGAGAAAAGCAGTTACGATTACTAAATACGAGACATGGATGAAATGATAGCTAGTTTTACTGATCTTTAAAGTGTGAGCACAACAAATACATATATATATATATATATATACTAGTACGAGTAATTATAATAATAAGAGTTAAAAATGAATAAAAACCTTGTGCAAATTATACATGCATTGAGCAATTCCTTTATCGGGTATGTTATGATGATCCAGCCAATCCTGCGGAAAAGACCAACAAACAAACGAAGAAAGAACGGAAAGAAAGAAAATAATTCAATGAGGCGTGATGTATGATAAATAACGGTTTTCATATCATTTGACTTTGTTGTATTTGTGTATTTTCTTGTGCACTGCAAAGGAAAGTAAATAAAAAAAGAAATCGAACCAATGAGCAAAGGTAACATAAAAAAATCAAAGAGGAGCGCTAAGGAAAGACAAGTGCAGCAGAGCAGGCGGCAGCCGGAAAATGAGTGTGAATGGTGGGTGTGCGAGTGTGCGAGTGTGTGGCAGGTGGTAATGAGTGTACGTGCTTGTGAAAGTGAGCGTGTGCTCAAAAGGGTGTGAAGGTGTGAAGGCAACAACAGCAACAACAACAACAGCAGCCAGCACGCTAACGAAATGCGAATGAAAACCGTTAAGCAAATTGATAGACACACCCCACACACACATTGAAACCGCTATAAACTTGACACACACACACACTCATTCTCAAATTATGACACACATCGAGGGAATTCGGATGGGTTTGGATAGTATTTGTCATAAAAAACCATATTAATTATACGCACTGTGTGAATATCGTGCAATTCCCCAAGGGAATACTAAATTTGTAATTGGATTAGTTACTTAATGATGATGTTACCCGATACTTTAAATAGGTCTTTTGACCTTCATTTGAAATGCTGATAAGTTGTGCAAATTAACTGCAAACTTCAACGTTGCAAAGATCCTATTTACGAGTACAGGTCGGAAAAGTGAAACTCTTTAGTGCCTAAAGCGAATAATTTAAATATGACATGGCTTTATTTTTCTATAATTCATTTAAGCTAACTAGCCAACAAAATTTAAATTTGTTTGAGAAAGTGTTTCTCGTATAACAAAATAAATTATAACTGATTTAAATGTTTGATATTTTAAATTAATTGACTTCTGTACAACAACGTCTTGTGAATTAAATTTAATAATTAAGGCTTATAATGAAAATGTTATCCTAAATACATTTTCCCTATTTCTAAATTGAAATTTAAATATTTAATTTTATTTTTAATTTAATTTATATTTTACTTTTTGTATTTCAGATTTATAGTGCCTAATGCATTAAACCCATAACATCATCAACAAGTTAAAACTTATTAAGAACATTCTCATTAAAGTTTTAATTTATTTAATCTGCTTTCCTCGATGGCATAAAAAACAAAGTCACCGAAAATTTAATACATGCTAAAAAAAATAAACTTGTCTCTCTTCTTTGCAAGGACACATAGTAGTCAATAAATCAAAGATGTTTTCAATTAAGCTCACCTGGAATCGCAGCATGAGGAACATCACAGCAAACACCACGCAGAGACAGAGTCCAATCACTGGGAAACTGACCAAATAACGAAAGGCACGGCGCTGCCAGGCGGGTGCCTCTTTGGGCTCCAAGCGACCCGTCACATTGTTCTCCTCCAGCGGACCCTATCAACAATAAGCAACAGATTGAGGTGTTAGCCAGGTTAACTAAAATTGAGCGCAGATGGGGGACTACTCACTTTATAGAGAGGTCTGGGCGGTTCGAGTAGCTCTGGCGGCGTGGATAGTGTGCCCCAGCGAAAGGCCAACTCCACGGAATACCGCTTCCAGGCCTCCAAATACAGCGATGCCCAGGCTACGTTAAACAGCGAGAACAGCACATGGCCCATATCCTGAGCGGTTTGGCCCTTACCCCACAGTATGCAGTAGAGGATCGTGCCAAAGACAGCGGGCACGCCCAGGGCACAAGTGTAGTGGCCCAGCCAGGCAAAGTAGAGCGCGACCTTAACTCCAAAGTATGCGGCTATATCATCTGAAAATGGAACAGAACATACATATGTCTAGTAAAAGACGACATATTTTAAGGGGCTGACACCGAAATCTCTTCAAATTTTTAACACAATTCCAATTTTAGCTTAAAAACATGCCCAGCAATAAATATAAAACAAACATAAAGTTGAATTTCAGAAACCATCCAATGTCTCGAGAGATTTTCATGCCAAACCCAAATAAATTTGTGAATTAGTGTGGAAATGCAGACACTCACCGAGTGGCTGTGGGGCAAAGATCCGCTTGACCCAGTGCGTTTGCAGCTGTGTCAGGGAGCGCGTCTCGTGCAGCGGAAAGACCTGTGTGATTAGACCCGACTCCTGCCAAGCGGCCACAATGCTCTGACCCTCGGCGACAGCGGCGCGTCCCTGCAGCGCATCAATGTCGCTGCAGCCGGCGCGTAGCCCCTGCAACACCTGCAACACCAGCCACTGGCGCTCCTGTGAGGTGAACAACGCCGTGCTGCCCACATCGCCACGCAGCTGCTGGAAGCAGTGGCTCTCGCGGGTGGTAAACTCACGCAGTGCCCCGCCCAAATCTGGGCGTAACCGTTTCGGCAGTCGGGCTTCCTCAGCGGCTTTGAAGAGGCTGCAAGAAATTAGTTTTCTCGAAATTATTTCCATACTATATGCAACATGCAACATACTTACACATTGACTGGCGCACTGACGTAGAAGGCATTGCGTCTGGAGCTCTCGTGCGCCTTAACTTGTACTAGGAGGCCCAGACCCGCTGGTGGCTGAGAGCGGATGCGGGCCAGAAGCCAGCGAAGCGCCTCATCTGGCGCATCCTCGGGAAACTCAATGACCACATCGCATTGTGTCGGTATTTTGTTGAGCCAAAGGCGACGCGGCGTCATCAAATGACCAGCGTAGGGCACTTTGCGGCGTATGTGGCGGGAAGCTAGAAATATAAATTCAGATTCAATATTTTTAGAAGGAAACACTTGAAATTATAGAAGTGCATCAAGGCGATGACAACTGTAAAAAATTAGCTTGCATCTATTCCTTTTACAAAAATCTTATTTATGTAAAAATTAGTTCACTTATGGGAAATGTCTTTAGCTTTAATAGTTCCTCGATTTGATATGATTTTACTTTACGAAAGATCTTTATAACTGGAGCATCCGAAATTAGAACAAAAAAGATGAAGAACTAACTGGCTGATTAAATCGAAACAATCAATTTTGCCATTTATTAGTTAATCAGGAAAACAAGGAAAGGATTAATGTAAGTGTGTAAACAATTATTATTCCAGTTAGCTGAAATTGTTGTTGTACACATTCTAATTAACCTTGGAAAACAATATGCGATATATAGTATATTTAAGCATATCACATAGAAGTGAATTTTAAAGAGTTTTAGTAAAATATTGTTAAATTCTTTCAAGCAGAGCTCAATGACAACAAATGCAGAAGAAATATGTGTTTCAATCTTAAACTTTGGATTTTGCAGAATCAGTACATTTAAAACAATCAAGTGGTTTACCACAAGGAAAATTGTTATTTTTGAGAGATTTAAGATATATTAAAGAAATAATATATAATAAATTTGATTGCAATTTCTAACTTTGTCAAGTAATACACTTAATTAACCAGTTTCATATATGTTTCATATACTCTGACATCCAAATTCATGCCACCTTCATGGAAAATTTGAGGCCGCACAGCAAATGAGAAATAAATGCAAATATATTTTCCTCTTTTCCGCATTTGCAGATACATTTTGCTGCTGTTCCTTTGGACCGAATGCATATTTATAGTCTGCAGTCGACGTTGGATAAAAAATACAGTAAAGCTCACAATGCAGCCGCAGGCAGAGAACAAATCTGGTTGCAACAGGGAGGAAATGGCGATAGCGCAAAATGCTTTTAATGCAGGTATCAAAAATTCCATTAGACCATCAGGAACAGATACAGATCCACAATAAAGCCACAGATAAAGGTATATATATATATATACATATTTATCTATTCGTTGGGTATATGTAATATTTCAAAAGTAAGGTCACATAAGCATTTCTAGTGATATCAAGTTAGTTGGAGTGAGACAGAAAGAGACTGAGAGAGAGAGAGATAGAGAGAGAGAGAGAGAGCGAATAATGTGGTATTCAGAAACCCTGTAAATGTCACCTGCGCATTTGTTCTGATAAATAGCTTGTATGAAAGAAAGTTGCAAAAGGCTAAAATCACTTTTAATTATTTATGGCAAAGCTCTCGAGATTATGTGTCAAGCAATGGTTAGCAGCCACATGACGCACTTAGTTCGAATGCAACACAAAAAGCCGTTAAACCTGCAGCTTTGGGTAGCAAAAATTGTGTTGCATAACCAACAGCCAGGTACAGGAAACGGAAAAGGACACAGCAAATAAACAAACAAACAAACACAGAAACACAAGGGTGAATGACAAAGCGTAAAAATTCACCACAACTTTTAATTAGAGGTGGTGGCAGCCTGCAGCAACGACAAAGCGACAACAACAACAACAATCACAAACACAAAAAATTGGCAGGAAACTTGAACACTGCCGCCCACTCAGGAAAATGTGAAAAGCGTTGATAAGAATACAAAAAAAGAATACAGCACAAAATTTGACTAATGACAGCAGTCCCAACACCCAAATGCCAAGTAGTGTACTTAAGAAAGGTGACTTCAGGTCTCTGATTTCTGCAACCCCATTTGCAGGATACACAAGGACGCAATTAATTATGAGGGTAAGTCAAGGGCTGCTACGCTACAGATAGCAAAGGGGCAACTTGCAGCAAAGTCGCAACTTCGCCTTCAATTTTCTTATCATCAGCTTTTATTGTACATTAAACTAATGGCTAATGCAAGTTACACGTTATCATTTCTGTGATTTCTTTTAACGGTTTATTTTTATGTGAGGTACAAGTAAAATACATAATTAGGTAACAAGTATTCTTAGATACTTAAGCGTAGGAAAATTGGAAAATTCAATTCGAAGAGCTTTCACTTAATACTTTTATTTTAGTCAAAAATAAGCCCCAGCAGAAAAATCCATTATTCATTAAAATTCAATTTCAATTGCAACATTCAAGCGCAGATATTTATAAAACAAACTGATTAAAATAGATTAAAATATTTTACAAATGGACTTAGGCGCCAATATCTCAATATATTTTAAGCTCCTTAGGCAAGCCGAGAAAGAGTAAGAAAGAACTGGAGAGAGAGAGAGAGAGAGAGAGAGAGGAGGAAAGCGTTCTTATTTATGCTCACAAAATCTGTGGCTCGGCAATTAGTTCCATGAATAAAATCAGCTGCACAGAGTCCACACAGATTAGTAGATATGTTTTTGTATATATATATAGATATATATATATATGTATATATATATGTATTTATTTGCGTATAGAATGTGTAATGCCAGTTGGCAAACAGATACTAGATGGAAATTGTTTCATTTTATTGTTGGCTGCATAACAAATGAGCTGTAAATTTGTGGTGGAAGCCAGTGTGCAAATTGTTGATGCAAATTTTAGCCAATAAATCCCAAAACATGCCATTTTAATATGCTGTTCGCATAGGGTCCTTTAACCCATAGGGGGCCAACATTTCATTGGCGACACGAGCCGCACGCTTCGCTCATAAAATCCAGACAATGAATAAAGGCATCACACACCACACACACAACACACACACACACACCTGGCCATGTCCCTTGGAAAGGATCATACGCCATAGTAAATAATGAAATACTTTTACGCTTATCCTGCGCCGGTAAAACTGGGATTAAGAAGCAAAGCTGGTTTAAGCTGCCCAAGCATATGGTAAATGTGTTATGCAATATTCGTAAATGTTTCATTGGTTAACCAATTGAATATATAAAATTCTTAACTGTATATTAAGTTAATTAAAAACAAACATAGAACATCATCGGTTTATAGACATATCCTTGGTACATCTAATTTTATATACATTTGCAGACACTGATTGTTGAATATTTTGTGCGAAAATTTTGAATAGTAAATTTGGTTCGGATATCTTGGTAGAGATATAATATTTCCCTCAGAGCTATATGATATAATGATGAGATCCCCACATATCCGAATAAGATTATTGCAGCAAGAAAACAGATTTAAATTTGTATAAAGAACTAAAGGGCTATAATAATAATTTAATAACCTCCGACAGGATAATATTTGGACATTTTTCTTATATAATTAATTTATCTAAATTTATGCAATTAACATTTATTCCTTATTTTATTCACACAATATTAACAAGATAGAACGTTGCAGTCGGACGTAACCGACAGCGGAATACTATTATACCTTAATTTGTGTACAGTTACGAAATACTTTATCGGTTTGGGGGGCGGGAGTGGGCGTGTCCCAAAAAAATTTTGGAGTTCGGTCTCAGTAATATACCTTCTAAGTTTGGAAACTGTAGCTCTTAAATTGCGGGATATACAGGCATTTATCGTTTTTTGTGGGCGGGAGTGGGCGTGGTCCAAAATTTTTTTTCCACATTTATGAAGGGTGTTACTAGCAATATACCTTTAAAATTTGGTGACTTAAGTTTTCAAATTGCGTGAGATATATGGGTTTATCGATTTACACCAACAGGTGTATCGGTTTAGGTAGGTGGAGTGGGCGTGGCCATCCAATTTTTTTATCGATCTTTGGGGGAGTTACCAGTAACATATCTGCAAAATTTTGCGACTCTAGCTTGCAAATTACGGCAGATATGCGCATTTTAAATTTCTAGGGACGAAGTTCCTGAGGGCGGCGGATGTGGGCGTGGTCCAAAAATTGGTATGCCAATCTTTGAAGGAGGTTACCAGCAAATTACCTTCCAAGTTTGGTTACTCTATCGTTAAAATGTTCGGAGATATACGAAGTTATCGATTAATAATCGGAATTGTCGATTATAGGCGCAGGTGTGGGCGTGGCACCACAAATTTATTATCGATTCTTAGAGGCGACTACCAGTAATATACCTACCAAATTTGACGTTCCCTACTCAAAAACTGCGGAAGATATAGCCATTTGAAAATTTTAGGTGCGGGGGTGAAGGGGGCGTCGGATGTGGGCGTGGCATATGCCGATCTTTCAAGGACCTCGCCAACAACCTACCAACCAAAATTGGTGACTGTATTCATTAAATTGTAAGAGATATGGGGATTTATCGATTTTCTAAAATCGAATTTATCGATTTTCTAGCTCCCTAGTGGACGTAGGTCCAAACCCAAGACACTTCAACTTTTGAGGGTACTTTCCAGTATACGTTTCAAGTTTCAAGTCTCTATCTCAAAGGGTGTCGGAGGAACGCGCTTTCATACGGACGGACAGACGGACAGACAGCATGACGGACATTGCACAAAACCAATATACTATTATACCATTTTGGTATAATAGTATAAAAAGGCATTACATTCATTTTGCTTTTTGCAGAAGAGCTTGAACCTAATTAACCCATAAATTAACTAAGTAAATAATAAAAGAAGAACAATTTGATGTGATTAGTCAAATAGACAATAGCGATCAGAAAACTATTGCATTGTAATATAATTCAATTTAGTAAAACATATCTAATATCAAAACTGGACAATTCATTAAACTACAGTCAACACCGACTACAGTTGAAATTGCGTGCTGCTATTAAATCAGCACCAGCTGAACCTGTCCTACATCACAAATTGGAAAAAGAGGGGAAAAACTGTGTGCTGGAAGCTGTGTCCTGAATAGTTAATGAAAGCATTGAAGCAGAAGCCCTCCCGGCTGGCAATCGGGAGTGAGCTCCGTAATTTGTAAGCCTTGCGTAACCCCGAAAGCCACTGATTACCCACGAGCCCAAGCACCACCCAACCCACCCCAACCAGCCAGCAAATGACTCAAATTTAATCAGTTGCTGCTGCAACAATCAGCCTCAGTTCCTGGAATTGCGTGAGTCGTCAGCACATTAAATCTACTTGAGCCCGTTTATGTTTTAATTAGCCAGTGCTGATGACACTGACGAGCGGCCAAAATGGGCAAAAGAAACTCATTAGCAATCGTGCACTTGGCGCAAAATGCGTTTAATTGAAATCAAATTAAGACTGGATTTCGTGTAGTGACACAAAAATGAAACAACTTTTTTCTCCTCTTCCTGTGGCATTTGTTGATCTTATTTAAGATAACTTGACAACATTACTACTTCTAGCAACTAAACATTATTAGCTACCCAACGTTATACTTATGCCAGTCTATAAGTAGGGCATTCACCTCTGGGTGACACGTGACAATTATACGAAAATTCCAGAGCAAGGTCCGACACTAAAGCGGAAATATGTGAATAATAATTCGTTACGGGTGACTTTTTTGGGACTTTACTGTAAAGTCGACCAATAAGCAAATAACAGCTAATCGATAACAATGCGTTGGCAACTCTGGCGTTAGAGCAACCGTGCTTAGCGACACTCAATTTAATTATGCAAATTTATTTTCCATGGGAAATTGGCGAACGAAATAATCTTAAGGCATCTAAACTCGCTTAAGTAAAATTAATTGAAAGAAATAAGTACTAAGAACGGTACAAAGTGGGTTTCGCCCAATATTGGTTACTATTCGTGTAAATATATATTATAAAATTACTTTTTTCCCAAAACATTGCATATGCCACAACCGATTTATGTTAGCCATTTAATTGTAATCGCTTGCTGTTGCAACATCTGGCTTTCGATTGAATGCAATAAGCGTGTTGCATTGTTTAACAACACTTAAAATGGTTTTTGCAATATATAAGTTAAGTAACGAACGATGTATATCATGTATACAAAGTGTTAATAATGAATTAAAGTAATTAATTTGCTTCTGGGAAGGCATCGGATATTTGTCTTTACAGGTTGGGTGGGTTAAAGAAAAGATCATCATTATCTCTGGTCGTCAATGTAAATATATAACTAATTAATTATTTTAGCAATTCCTTGGGGTTGTAATTTATTCCATTAATTTAGCACTCTGTGTACTATTCTAAGGCTATGTTACACGGAAGCTACTAAGAAGCTCACTGGACCCGGTAGACAGAAAAGGCCTCCAGTTTGCTGCACACTTTAACGTATTCTTTACAACCCGTTATAGTTTTTTTAAATATTTAAATTCATACTAGAAACATTTTAAAATAAAGAAAAAAATATGTTGTAAATCATAATATTAAATAAATATTTAATACATATTTATTTTAAAACAAATACTCAAATAAATAATAAATAATATGTGAATGAATTGACTATTTAAATGTTTAAATAAGTAAGAAAAGAAAAATACTTTATGTGAACTCCTCGCTAAGCCTCATTAAGATAGTCAGATCAGGTATTCAAGTCTCAACTGACTCTTAAATGGGCTTTACCCCATTCCTGATAAATACAGCTGTCCCCTGACAATAAAGATCTTATAACTAAATATTATAATAAGTAATTTCTTTGTTCATTGGCACCACTCAATTCCTGTATTTAGAGCTTACAATTTTCGACAATCAATTTTCATATTTATATTTTAAAAGAAAATAGTTTGTCTGTAAATGAGTTTTAAGCTTCTTAAACTTCACCCAGTCTTCAATAGAATATGCAATCTTTAACTAACAGTTGGCTGCCAACCAATTATGCATTTTACCTGATAAAGAGACCCAACTACACCCCCAACAGGCACAAGCGTGCCACAAACCCAACCAACCACACACACATACTCACACACACTCAGAGTATGATGTTGAATACTTGACATTGTTCGCCTTAACTGTCCCTCAGTAGTGTCCCATTCACAAATGTAATTAATTTGTGCTGACCAAGCGTTAGTCCTTGCTGGTCCTGGATAGAACTGTGGGTGTATGCCCACAAGGATCGTGATGTGCAGGTTACTGTGGGAGGTAGCCTCTTATACACATACAGTGAGGGAATTACACATTAATCTCTTGTAGAGTTCAGTGCATCAATAAAAATGTGCTATTAAAGGACAACTATGCTGATGGTGGTAGGTCACAGGCACAGGACATCGCTTGAGTGGACAGCCGACCCATGTGTAAAAAATGTCGTAAAGGATTGTTTCGCTATTTACTGATTTAATAGGTTCTTGCTATCATTTAAAGGACTCATGGCAATGATTGAGCAGCTATGATTTAGTACATTTAAAGAGCAAAACCATGGAATCAAGGAGAGATAACCCAAAGAGCACACCGTACCCAGGGAACATCTATTTAATGCTCCCATATTAGTTCCATGGCTGAAGAGTTTTCAAAATTAACATCATCTTTCAATTTAATGTTCAATTAAAGTTTAAGTTAATTTTAAATCACCATAATAATGTGTTCCCTTACAATTTACTACCACTACCAATACACGTTGCTCTTTTACTAATGCTTTATAAGCATCAGTCTGGTTTTCAGCTAAGTCTGTTATTTTTACCAATTTGAAATCCTCACAATCAACTCACTTGCCAATAACATTTTCTAACTTAAAATTCCCCAAGCAGGAAAAAACTTTGCCGACGTTCGCTCGACCATTTTGCATTTTGTGCAAAGAATCTTCAAAGCCACGTTATTTTGACACTTTCAACAGTCTGACAACTAATACCACTCAAACTGTCAAAGTGCCCAGCAGTTAGACAGCAGATACTGAAGAGTGCAGTGGGAATAAGGAAGGAAGGGAGGAAGGTGCTCCCCCACACGACTCTTGAGCAAATGCTGTCTTTTTATTGATTGAATCTGAATATATAATTGAAGTGCACAATTGAAAATCAAAGTGAAAGCAGCGATGATGTGTAAGTCTCAGACAAAAGAATTCAAAAGGGACCTCAATTCAATTTATGATAATGGCCCAAAAGCTGAATTAACTATAAATATTTTTAGAGCAAGAGGCTTACCAATATTATGATGCCAAGATTTGACCAACAAATATTTTAGTTATTTATTTACTATACAGATGCTTAACAAGTAAAGTATATCTTAATTCTTAATTGTAAATAATAATATTAATTGAAAAAATACTGGTTTAATATGCTTAGTAATTGAAGTATATCTTAATTCTTAATTATAAATAATAATATTAATTGAAAAAATACTGGTTTAATATTTTTAAAATTGGCTTTTCGATTTTGATAGTAAGTCAACGAGCAACAATCTAAATACAAATATAAATTTAAATTCCGACATATTTTTGGGCAACGTTAAGTTAAGAATTAATTAATATTTGTGCCTGGATTTTTTAATTGCAATAAACAAATTAAGCAAATAAAATTTAACAATAAATCTGGTGAAGTATTCAGCCAAGATAGATGGAAAACGCTCAACAGAAATGTCAACCGATGCTGAACTGAAGTCTGCCCCAAGAGCGCTTGAAAAGCTTAATGAGTGCTGACGTCAGCAAGATGCAAAAGTTGTTGCAATAAGCAAGCAGTTAGTCCCGCAGGGGCAAGGGACTGCAAAGTCGGTGCATTTGTGCAACACTTGCTACAGTAAAGCACCAAAACTTGCTTGCAAAAACTTAAACGACTTTGGCAGCATTTCTTTTTATTGCAATTGGCAGAAATATCAACAGAGGAATGAGAATTATGTAAATTCTAGAAGAGAACACTTGAGCATTAAAGTTGAACTTGAAATAAATTATTAATATTTATAAGATATAATGAATTAAATTTAAGATTTTTAAATGGGTAAAAGAGGGTATAATGGTTTTGTGCTAATGTATGTAACAGGCAGAAGGAAGCATCTCCGACCCCATAAAGTATATATATTCTTGATCAGGATCTACAGCCGAGTCGATGTAGCCCTGTCCGTCCGTCTGTATGAACACGCGGATCTCAGAGACTATAAGAGCTAGCGATTTGGAATATAAGTTCTCGTGTACCAGGCGCAGATCAAGTTTGCTTGATTTTATCGATAACTGCCTCAGTTTCTGAATTATCGATACATTTCGATTTCCGATAGCAATAAATTCCACAATTTAAGAGGCAGAGGCTTCTAATTTATACATAACATACATATATCAATTGCCGAAATTTAATTTAAATCGGACAAGAAACACCAAAGTTATAGTCGAAAATATATTCTCATATTGATCTCATTTCTATCAGCATATATAGGTGAGCGCATATAAAGCATATAAATAGGTGAGCGCATGTGTGAGAAAGAGATGGTATGATAATCGACGCTAGCGTCAATATATTTGTGTGTATTCTGTAGAGCCCCAATAAGTATGTATGTATGTATATGCTTGTGACCAAAAATACTCTGTAAGAAATGCACTTGCAGAACTGAAAATTTGAGTGCAAATCATTTTAAAGGGAAATTTGCCAATAAAACTAAAATATATTTAACAACTGGGTTAAGGGTATATCGTAGTCGAGCCAACTCGACTACAGCATCTTACTTGTTTCTTTTCAATTCTTTGATTTTTATATAACGAAATCAAAGTTTTGCCAAGAACTCTTAAGAATACATTTATAAACTTTTTATTATTAGAATAGAAGCAGTTCTGAGCTTGAAAAATATATTAATAAATAAGTAGTCATTTAAATGTGAATTTATGAAAATCGTAATTAAATTTTATTTTCTGGCAATAACATGTCTCATTATATCTCAATAAGCCGCATAGATTGTTCGGAATAACAAACTTTGTGATATCTACATCAAGTGCATCTGGCAAAGATACTGTCAAATAATTGGCCTAGCGCCACATAATTCGTTGCTAAGCATTTAGAAGTACAGTTATGTTTGTCAACTGTTCACAAAGTTGGCTTTTTGGTTACAGGCTGCCAAGCGGCAGTCACTTGACTGTCAGTTTTCTCCCATGTACAACAGATCGCAAATCGTTTGAGTGACGTGGCAAACGGCAAACGTTGCCTACTTTTCACATAACTGTCATGTTAACTATACGTGCAACATTTCGCATGCCCCGCAGGCACAAATTGCGTGTGTTTGCGTGTTGTTCTGTGTGTGTGTGTGCGTGTTTGCGTGTGTGTGTTAGTTGAACCACAAGTCGTCAACATGTCTTGTTCTGCACACCTTAAGGCATATAAACGCAAAATTAAATTGATGTTAATATAATTTGTTTAAGCCAAAGTATAATATTAGGGCCTAAAACTTTTGTTGATTTTATGTTTAATTCGATTAAAATGCCAAAATAATCGTCGACACACACACACACACACACACACGCACACACACAAACTGCCTTTTCGTTTCCTGCTACTTTCAGCAGGTCCTTGGCTCGTGTGCTGTCTGTTTTCCTTGTTTCCTTGCACTAAGTGGATTTTCATTATAAATGAAATATGGGGCAAGATTTATTATTTAATTTGCGCGCATAATTTGTAATTATGTCTCAACATTTACTGAACCTGACAGCTCAACCTGCTCGACGGGTCTCCGTCCCAACTCAGCCAACAATGGCATTAAGCCCATTAGCATGTCAGCGTGCTCACACAGCGATAAGATCGGAAAAACATGACGGATAAGAACCAGATTTTTAGTTGACCTTAATTGATTACAAGTTGAGAGGTTTACTGATTATCAGTTTAGTATAAAATGTTAAAATACAGTACACTGTAGTAAACGTGAAATAAATAAATTTGATATTAAGCCAGGCTTAAATTGACAACTTGTGCCTATTATTTATTATTTATTTATATATTTATTTTATTTAATATTAATGAGTTTAGAAATGAAAAGCTGTCATTTACACAACAACATAAATCACTGCTGTCACATTTTCTTTGGGGTGTTATTAATGGAAACACTGGAATTGATGTTGCTTGAATGTCTGCATATTGTCAAATTGGAGAAATAAGAGGAACAGTTCGAAGTATTACGGAAATAGTGGTACGTAAGAGGAGTTAATCTCTAGAGAAGAGCGTACATTCAGCAAAACATAGACACACAGCTATCAAAGCATTAAGAGCCTACTAGTTTATCTCAAAATAGAGAAAGAGAAGTGCTTTTAATATGAGTAATAACTCGGAGGAAGATGACGAGACTCCAGAAAATATTCCAGAAGATTGCCCCGTCAAAAATGGACTGAGACACATCCCTGCTTGCACTCGTAATACCAGTAAAATGAGAGTCCTTCAACCAAGTACAATCATTGCTCAAGAACTTTAACTCGGTTACAAGGAAGATGCTCAGTGGACCCAGGATCGCAGCTTATAATATTTACTGCAATAATAATAATAATCTTCTCTTCTTCTTAAAAGTGAATTTACATTTACAAATCCAGCCTAGTCTATAAATCAATACAAACATCTAAATATATATATTCATATTAATCTTTCTTTGGACAACTCATTTATCTTTATATCCTACCATCTGAGAACACTAGAGATAGACAACTCTTTCACACTTCTATCCTAGTAACCAGCTCTATTACCAAGCCTCCGAATGGCTGATTAATTGCTTTTACAAGCCATTTAACACAGCTGCCCCAAAATGGGGCAAGTTGTTAGGCTCGCAGTTATGAGCTTGTAAGCAGCGCCGACATACAGCAAACGAGATACAAACAACAACAATATCGTGATTGATTGCCACTTTTAATGGCCACACAGAGTGACAACAGGAGCAGTAGCAAGAACTACAACAAAATTCGTTGACCGGATAGAAAAATTGAGGCCCAGCCACAAAACTGCTGTACGCAAATCACATTTAGGGCTCATTAGTGTGCCACACGTACAACATGGCCACCCCAACGTCGCACACCCCACTCCTCTCCAGATGTGGCACTGCTGCAAGCTTTGACAGTTAAATCTGTGCGGTCACAATTCCACAGGCATTTGAATATCTCATCATTTGCGTGGCTTCTCGTGTTAGCAACGATAAAGGATGCTCCGGATTGAATGAATTGTTAACGGATAACGAGTCAAGCAACACCTACACACACCTCACACATACCCACACACAGAAAGGATATTGCTGACACTCGTACATGTGTTAAGCAGCTAAGCTATGCGCAAACATTGGTAAGAAAAAATTGGCTAAGAGTAAAGGGATTGGTTCCGACTATGGGGAACAAAGTGACTGAAGTACACGCAACAGCAAACAGCACTTAAGGACCAGTCTCGTAAATATGTACACACATATGTACATATATATATCTTTATATATTTTTATTTATCGTACACATTGGGGCAATTGTATAGTGGAGATAAATTTTAAAAAATACTAAACATTTTTAATAAAAATAAAATTTAATCTCAAAAGTAGGCAGAATGTAAAATGGAAATTCTCCCTGAGTATTTTGTGTATGTTGCAATTATTCATCGAATTTTGCAACAGATTTCTTAAGAAAGGCAATTGATGGTTGTAATATTTTTTATAATTTATTATAATTAAATGTTGACAGCAAAATAGTAAAAAGAAAACTCTATTTTATTAGGAAAAACAATTTTGCATATTTGTACAATATTTCCAATAAGTTAAACAATCACTAAACATCGCTTCACAATCAGATGAAAAAAAAATTTTTTCGATTTACGACGTAATTATTTGTATTACGAAAGTAAATTGTGTTATACAATAATATATGTTAATATTAATATAAAAATTTATTTATAAACATAAAAATTAATGGCGAGTTAAGAGAGTGTTTCCAACTATCTCCAAATTGTTTTTCTTTCTCGTATTCGTTGGAATTCAATATTATAAAAACTATCTGTCAACGGGTTGTGTGAACTTTGTGGTCTTGTTTTTGGGGTGTCTACTTGAAATGTGATTTCATGCAACACGAATTAATTGAATAATTCAACGGGAAGCAGTATCGAGTTAAAAGTGGGTGGCATCAATTGCAATCCGGCTGATGGGAAATGACAAGCTGCATACACAAATGTATGGTATGAAATTTGTCAGAAAAAGCGACAAAAATTCAATTGAATTAATGGTAAGGACCACAAGGACGAAAATGATGATCATAACGATGATGATGACGATGACGATGACGGGCATGATGAATGTCAGAGCATTTTGCAATGCAAGGAACCGTATCGAGTGTGCGATTTTTGTGTCTTCCTCGGAGCAGGCAATATACAACAAAATAAATTAAATTGATAGCCAGCTCCAAGTGTGCAAAGTGCACAACTTGTGATCAATTTTAATTTTAAACATAAACATTTAGACGACTGACATCACTCCAATTCTCAAACCTAATTTAATGCCCAGAAAAGTGCCATCCTAATTTGAAGAAAAATATTACTCTTAATGATTAAATATAAATGTACGTGATTTAATAAAGGACATTTTGGCACGCAAAAATACTTGATTTTAATAGCTTTACAGTTAATCAGACTTAACAACAAAATAAATATATGCGAATATAAATTAAGAACAGCTCTGTAGCTCCTTAGAGTCTTTGACGGTGCCACATTCATTATACTTACGAATAGACTGAAAATATATATTTTTATGAGTAGATGCCTTCATCGGCCTGTTGAATATATTTACACACACCCTTTTCACACATTTTCAGTTCTTTCAGTGTATAATAACAACGAATTCCCAGAGCTAGCTTTAAGATGTAACAGCTTTGCACATTCGCATTGATTTTTCCATTTTCCTTAACTTTGCAAGTGCAACTGAGGCGCCACATTGAGTGGTGAGTGGTGAGGTACGGGGTAATGGGAGTGAAGCAAAGAGTTGCCAGTTTTTGGCTGGCTGCCAAGAGTAAAAACGAGGCACAGACTGCCTTGTATTCATTTACTACTTTCAAGGCATATCTTTTCATTTCTTTCTTTCTTTTTTTTGGGCCAACTGCAATGGGTGTAGAGGATGGGACAAGCTGCCTCGACAGACAGATGGCCATGTGGGAGAGGCAACATGTGGAGAGCGCAGCAGCGGTAACTTCCTTTGGTACTTTCTTTTGTCCTCCGGACATGAGCATAAAAGTACAACAATCTGAATATGCCCATGGAAAATGCAGATTGATCGTCGTAGATTGGCTTACAGCAACAACAACAACCAGAACAAAACACTATTTTTTCTTCACTTGAAATCAAATGGGGTTAGACTAACTTTAAGTTCTGCAGTGGTTTACTTGTGCCACAAACCCAAATAGTTTGAGGGCAGAAAATTGTTGCACTCAGTTAACAAATGAATAGATGAATAGATAGCTGAATAAATGAAAATTGGGGCACACAAGAGTGCAACAAGAAAATATACAAGCCACAAATACCCTGTACCACTCGAAATTTAATAACAAAATAATCTTACAATTAAGAATGTAACAACTAAAAGTTAATATATTAAAATTTTTTTATACCCTTACCCCATTAAAAATGAGTAAAATGGTTTTGTGCAAATGTATGTAACAGGCAGAAGGAAGCATCTCCTAAGCATCTTTTGATCAGGATCAACAGCCGATTCGATACAGCCCTGTCCGTCCGTCCGTCCGTCTGTATGAACGCGCGGATCTCAGAGACTATACGAGCTAGCGACTTCAAATTTGGAATATAAGTTCTTGTGTACCAGGCGCAGATCAAGTTTGCTTTATTTTATCGATAACTGCCTCAGTTTCTCAATTGTCGATACATTTCGATTTCCGATAGCAATAAATTCCAGGCAAAGGCTTCTAGTTTATACATAATATTCATACACATATTTTTAATCAATTGCCGAAATTTCATTAAGATCGGACAAGAAACACCAAAGTTATAGTCGAAAATATATTCTTATATTGATCTCATTTCTATCAGCAACCGCAAGCATTTTCTGTATAGGCGAGCGCATGTGTGAGAAAGAGATGGCATGATAATCGACGCTACCGTCAATATATTTGTGTGTATTCTGCAGAGCCCCTGCATCTTAAAGGGAAAATAGAATGTACTAAACAACTGGGTTAAGTGTGTATCGTAGTCGAGCCAACTCGACTACATCATTCTTACTTGTTTAAAATTGAAAACTTGTAAATCTCCGAAAATGTAGTTTAGTATCTATTCCTTTTGTTTATCTTCTGTTTTGTGCTGTTTTAGCTATGTGTTTTGGTAGTGCTGGTGAAAGTAGTCTAATTTATATATATACATATATGTATCTATATCTTTATTATTATTATTAAAAGCTAATTGCTCCCTTTTGCTAGTTAATTTTATAGTTAGATGTACCATGTTGAAAGATATTTTAAACCTATGGCTTATAAATTACTTTTATGACGATTAAGTTGTTTATCTCAGAAAAATATTGATGAAAAATTAGAAAATAAATCAAATAAATTCATAATCTTTAAAATTTATCAAGGTTTGAGTAAGATGTGGGGTTTGCTTTTGTTGTAATGCTAATCAGTGGGGAATTAAAACAGGACAAATGAACACTCGAGAAGTGTCGACATAAACCAATCGCATTACGAGTGAATCAGAAGTGCAAATCAAAACACACACACACACACACAGACGCACACACACGCACTCTAATGGCCATATAATTAGGAAAATTCTATTCGCTATTGAAAATTCAAACTGCTTTAGGGATGCTTTGCATCAAATGCACACAATTAATTTAAAACAAGTGTTTAAATATTTTTTATAATTATTTTCAAATAGCCACACAATAAAAAAAATGGTAACTTAATCGGAATATTCCCTTTGCTATTCAAAATGAAAATAATAAAAAACAATTATAAGTAAGATAATTATGTTACAATTTTCTTCTCTTATCTACTGTTCTACACAAAAAATAAATTAAAATTTGTATACTATAAATAATCAGGTAAATATGTTATCAAACGATCTAGTGTTTGTTTTGGTGACTAAAAAAAATATATATATAAAAACACTACACAAATTTTGAAGTTTAACGTTAACCAACATTTTATGCATTGTTAAATATTAATAGTACCCTGACTAGTCTGAACAAAAAACTGTTCAATGAAGTTTTTGCTATTTTAAAGCTGTCTCTAAATATATGAGCATAACTGTATTTAGGAAAGTATAAATATGTACATATGTACCACACAGTTGAGCACACGTTAAACGGAAATTAAGCTGCACTCAATGCCACAGGCTGATGCTGCTGATGAAGCTGATCCCGATGATGATTTGGGCTGGAAACGCATTTGAGCTTGTTATGATTATCACATATTGCACATGGGGCACATGGGGCACATGGGGTGAGACGGGGGTATGAAAACAATATTGCCGCTATGAACAGTTTATTGAGCAACCTGAGTGAGCAGATTGACATAGGGAAAAAGTTGTGTACATCAAATCTCACAGTAGCTAAGCAAAAAACAAGAAAACCACAGACAGCCAGAGGACAGAGGTAGCAGCTGCGGACTAACCACAGACTAACCTGAACAGCATACTAAATTTGGTTAGGCATTTGCATATCTTAAATATTTACCGGTTCCTTGTTGCTTGTGGGCAACAACGAGCAAAACTTTTTATTGACAACACAGTTGCGACCTCTGTTTAAATATTAAGCAATGCTCAAGTTTTCATCAAGTTGAGTTGTGCATAAAAAATTGTACTCGAGGATTGCGTGTGCGTGTAGATAATTTACAACATTTACTGCATTTACAAAAATTTACCTGAAATTATTCTGGTTTTAGGAAATAAAATTAGAAAGGTTTTTTTTTATATATTTTTAGAAATAGATTTCTTAGTAATAAGAAATATTTCTACAAACTAAAGCAAGTTTAAATTAAATGTGAAAATTAAATTGAATTACAAAAGTCTAACAATAATAAGCATTAAACAAGATAGAACGTTGCAGTCGGACGTAACCGACAGCGGAATACTTAATTTGTGTACAGTTACGAAATACTTGAATTGCGGGGGATATGGGCGTTTATCGGTTTTGGGGGCGGGAGTGGGCGTGTCCCAAAAAAATTTTGGAGTTCGGTCTCAGTAATATACCTTCTAAGTTTGGAAACTGTACCTCTTAAATTGCGGGATATACAGGCATTTATCGTTTTTTGTGGGCGGGAGTGGGCGTGGTCCAAAATGTATGAAGGGTGTTACTAGCAATATACCTTTAAAATTTGGTGACTTAAGTTTTCAAATTGCGTGAGATATATTGGTTTATCGATTTACACCAACAGGTGTATCGGTTTAGGTAGGTGGAGTGGGCGTGGCCATCCAATTTTTTTTATCGATCTTTGGGGGAGTTACCAGTAACATACCTGCAAAATTTTGCGACTCTAGCTTGCAAATTAGGGCAGATATGCGCATTTTAAATTTCTAGGGACGAAGTTCCTGAGGGCGGCGGATGTGGGCGTGGTCCAAAAATTGGTATGCCAATCTTTGAAGGAGGTTACCAGCAAATTACCTTCCAAGTTTGGTTACTCTATCTTTAAAATGTTCGGAGATATACGAAGTTATCGATTAATAATCGGAATTGTCGATTATAGGCGCAGGTGTGAGCGTGGCACCACAAATTTGTTATCGATTCTTAGAGGCGACTACCAGTAATATACCTACTAAATTTGACGTTTCCTACTCAAAAACTGCGGAAGATATAGCCAGTTGAAAATTTTAGGGGCGGGGGTGAAGGGGGCGTCGGATGTGGGCGTGGCATATGCCGATCTTTCAATGACCTCGCCAACAACCTACCAACCAAAATTGGTGGCTGTATTCATTAAATTGTAAGAGATATGGGGATTTATCGATTTGATAAAATCGAATTTATCGATTTTCTAGCTCCCTAGTGGACGTAGGTCCGAACCCAAGACACTTTAACTTTTGAGGGTACTTTCCAGTATACGTTCCAAGTTTCAAGTCTCTATCTCAAAGGGTGTCGGAGGAACGCGCGTTCATACGGACGGACAGACGGACAGACAGCATGACGGACATTGCACAAAACCAATATACTATTATACCATTTTGGTATAATAGTATAAAAATCAGCATTTAAAGTCTTGTGAAAACTAGACATTTTATTCTAAATTTGTAGAAAAATTTACCCCAGAATTAAAAAATACAACCCATGGGTTTTAGATAGATACAACTTATTGTTTTAAAATTATAATTCCTGAATAATAATGTATGTTGCCCCTGTCGTATGACAGCTCTATTCCAGATATTTTCCACGATTATGGAGAGTTTAAATAATCAACGGATTATATATGTACATTTTTAATATAAAATTATAATATAAGACGATAACTTTTATCGTTTGATTTGATAACCGATTTTTGAGCTGCAGAGTCTGATAAGACTTTGACTTTATCCGACACGAAAAAATCAAATAGCTTTTTTAAAACTTAACCATGCCGAAGTGAATCATTGACTTAATTTACATTATATGTGACTTTGGAATACATTTGACATATTTTCATAAGCCAAAAGACGATTATGTACGCTTCATAACGAAGCAATGTCTGCGAATTATTTATGTATGTATATGTATGTGTGCTGTAAGCCAAAAACCATCAACATGGAAAAATATTTGCATACAAATTCTGTCTCGCATTTGCTGGATGAGTCTGGGCGAAGGAAAACATTTTTGGCTATGGAAATTTTTGCAGTTTAAATATTTTGGCAGTATTCTTAATCAGCTCTGTGGGAAAAAATCACATTCTGTGCAGTTTGGGAAACAAAGCAATTTAATGAAGTTAATTTTAACTGATACTAAACTTGATTTAAGGCTGTATTTAGACTATATTTTGAAATAGTCAAAGTTCTGATCATAATCTAATTGTTTAAATATTTATAATAATATTAAATATTAATTTTTTTATTCAGTTAGCTTTTTTTTTTTTTTAGTTGTAACCCAAAGGTTGAAATATAAATCGAAACGACAGAGTTTACTTCGACCTATAGTCAAATATCACACATTTTGTTTTCACTCGAAAAAAAAGGGCAACAAATATGGGAGCACTAAAAAATGTGTACAAAAAAAATGGATTACATATATATGTATGTATGTGTCTGTGTGTGTGTGTGTGTGTGCACCTCGTTGAGCCAAAAAGTGCTTTAAGTAAAGCCATTAATCTAAACCAAAGGGCGTCTATAAAAACATTGCTTATGCGAAATTTGTCATATTTTGGCTCGCAGTCAAGTGAAAGTGACCCAAAGAAAATGAAGTTGAAAATGTAAAAAGAAAACTCCACAACAAGTTCATCCAAGATTGAAACCATAAAGAAAGTCTTTAAATCGTAGCTCTGTCGAAAATCAGAAATTCCTACTCTGATCCTTGAGCATAAAAATGTGCAGTAATTTTGTAAGAGATTAAATCACTTACTTTCGATCATATAAAGTATTTACACAATAAACTTTTATCATTGGCTTAAAAGTTTCTAAAGCAATGTAATAAAAACTAAAATAAACTCAAATATTTGCCAAGTTTTAATAATTATACAACTTTATTCAATAATTGAAGAAATGGAGAGCAGCAGACAAATATACTTACTATTATATAATAATAGCAAATACAAATGATTGCCAGACATCGTGCAAACGCAATCAGAAATAAGGCCAAGAGTTCAGCGATAAAAATGGAGGAGCTGAAAGCAGTCCACACAGCGGCCATTCTCCAAACCCGAAACCATCAATGCTTGTGGGCGCCGCCTCGATTGATGACTGGGACGGCTGACAACAAAAACAATCAACATTGGGGCAGAAACAAACAAGCGATAGTTGGACAATCAACGCGAAGGGGGACGGGGAAGGAGCCGGGGTACAGCACTAACAGTGATGGCAAATGGAGTTCATGTTAATCAGAACGAAAAGTAGAACAAGGAAAAGACTATGGGTTAGAGAAGTCCAAGCGATTCCTTTAAAGGCAGCAGACATCATGGCAGCCATAAAATCGATAAAAGTCCTCCCCTCCCCCACACACTTTGAAACACCCACGTTTTCCAAAATTTCAAGCCAAAACTTTGAATGTTTCACGCCACGTCTAGCACGCGATGCAGGCGAGGAATGCTTAAAGGGCAGACCCACCTTTTTCAAATTCCGCACACTTTCGAAGGAGCAACCAAAATATACATAGAAATCGCACTGAAAACAAGCCAATTAGTTGTTTTTTTAAATAAATTCTGTTTACAAATTTATAGTTTTTTTTTTTATATTTCAGAAAAATGTGTCTTAATTAAGCGGTTTACAATTTCCGTAAAATCATAAATATTTTTCAAATTAAATTTATAAACTTTCTAATTTGTTTTTATTTATAAAATATTGTATTTTAATCAAATTAAAAATAAAAAAACGTATATTAAAAATGTATTCTTTTATTTCCAAATATTAGAAAAATGACCCTAGAATTAAGTCGGAAAAATTTTATTTTAGAAAAATAGAATTTTCTATTTTAAAAATATACTTACTCAATAATAAGTAATAATAAGATTGATAATGAATTACTAAATCGTATAGCGGTTTTCTAAATTGTACACCAATTTTATGTTTGAGTGTACATACGTACACAACACTGGCAGAAAAACAACACTGCTATTAATTAAAAAATGTCTTCTCTCTTTGTTATCGGAGCTTTGCGTTAATGTTTTATGTGATAGAAAAGCAGACAGACATTTAAACTCAAGTTCACTTACAGAATTGGTTTGATTTTCTTAATATGTATTCGAACCAAACTAGGCTGAGCCAAATATATTTTAATATTAACTTTCATACAGTTTATTTAATTTATAAAAAATATTTCAACTAATTGTTTTTTAATTCAGTTTAATTTATGTTGCCACTCAAATTCTGAAATGAAACCACGTTTTGACACAAAGAAAATTAAAAAATAACCACAATCTTTTAAATATAATTATTTATTTCTTTTTTGTTGCAGAAGCTTTTTATTATTCAAATAATTAAATTTGTTTCATTGTCCAAAAATCGATTTTTACACTTTGCATTTAAAATTTAGTGGCAATATCTATATGAAAATGATAAAAATATAAAATAAGACTAAGATAAACCCTGAAGCCAAGTCTTTAACAATGCGTTTGGATATTCCGTGTTTATGTACACAAAGTTTTTATCCATTTTGGAATTACTGGATGTGGGTGTTATCCTTACCGAGGATGTTAATGAATCCGAATCACAGTTTTCACACGTCGCGAAGCCAGAATAGGCAAGTAGACACTTTCGATGATAATGGTCTCAGTTGGAATTTGAGTAATGTCTCCACTGGTTCTTACATACAAAGACATCACCTTTCAATCCGAACCGACCGTTTAACGATTAAAATTTAGAATAGGAATCGAAATACCTAAATAAATTTAGCATTTATTTTTTATAATTACTTGATAGTTAAAATGATATTGGTTCCAAAAGACCGTAAGTGAACCGAACCAAAGTAGAAAAATATCACAACGCACAATATTTTATATATTCTCGCATATTTTTTCATATTTATTCATGTTCAATCGGAATCTTTACCGACATTTTTATACTTTACGTACGACCATCGGATCCGATAGAAAAATCGTGTCGGGTTGACAACCTATCTACAACACATATTATTTTAATTGTTACACACTTTGATCATTAGTGAATGTGTTTACTGTGCTAGTTACTAATATTTGAACAACTCGATGACTATGTAAATAAGCAATTGGGTCTACAACAGTCTAACACGCACACCGACTAGGAGAAACCACCCTAATTTCCAGCTCTCATTTGGTTAAAGCCAAGTAGTAATTCGATAATGGCCAACCCCTAAGCTGGCACCACTTCAGCCAAGTCGTAAATTTCATATGGGCAATTCAATGCAAAGATATTGTATTCGTACACACACACACACACACACACACACATACGCACACACACATGCAAAGGAGTCACAACCTTGACCCAAAAAACGGCAAATAAAATTAATTAACTAGCTGACAGTAAGCGGGAAAAAAATAACATTTTGACTAAAGAAGCTAATCAAACGTCTGACGATCGATAAGTTCTGCTGGTGGAGAAGCTACTTTAATGGGGCGTAAATCAATTAAAAGAGGAGCCACAAAGTGGTAAAAGTGCATTTGGAATGCACCCATTCAACGTAAGGATGCCAGGATGCAAGGATACCAAGTGGGGAGACGATGACGCACATAAATAATTCAAAGGCAGCTTTCAGTGGCAACTTACGTGGGGCGACGACAGCCACTGCTGCAACACAATGGGGCAGGCAGGCAGACAGCTGCGGCACAAAAGCAGCAGAAAGAATAGCAGATGAGGCGGCAGAGAACAGTTGGCTTTATTTGTCCAACATTTTGACAGCAACAACTGCAATCAGGCCGCCAGACATATAGAGTAGGGGTAGCCCGTCAATCTAAAAACCATTTTAGGGTAATTTGATAGTTGCTGCAGAGGCCCAAAACAAACATAAGAAAATATGGTTCTCTGCGGCACGCCAAACTTGAAATACTCTCACTGACCTATTGTTAATTTTAACATGATAAGATGAATTTTTAAGTTTGTTACTACACTCAGAAAAAATATCACATAGATTTTTAGAAATTCGCCATACAAAGGGTCATCTTGTTACTTAGAAGGTTTATTTCTAACACGAAAACCCAGGGTTGTCCTTTTCTTAAGTTATTAAACAAAATATATGTATGTTCCAGGGATTTTTTTTTTATCTTATATAAACTATAAGTTTAGCTTTTTTATTTCTTATACTATATTTAAACATTTGTATTTTGAGTTAACTCTGAGGCAGACAACAACTAAAATCTAACACAGCAGTCCATACACCAAATTTCATTACTGTTTTCAAAATTGGAGAGGGGATATTTTCAAGGGTTTGCATTGTTACTTGTTAAAAATAAAATAATAATAATAAAAACTAGCTTTCTGATTTAAGCAATTTGTTTTCGTATATATACAAAATATTTCTATTGACAAGAATATTTGTCAAGGCTTTTACAGGTAAGTATTGTTCCGATTTAAAATTTGCTTATAGAACTCGTACTTTGATTGATTGATCATTTATAAGCTATGTGATGTACAATAGTATCTCTAAAATATAACAATCTTACCTATTAAGGTAGATTTAAATATATTCTTTATTTTATATACGGCATTTATATTTTGAAAAATGTACGCCAAGACATCTTTTAAAACAAATAAAAAACATTTATTGTCTGATAGCTCTCATTTCAGCTACAGAATATAATTATTTTAATATTTTTAATATTAATAAAGTTAAAGTTAGAAGTAAAGAAAGGAATTAACATAAAGACCCTTAATAACTGCTTAACACACTTATTAAATAATTACAAATTAAAATTAAGAATTATGAAAATTAAATATCTGGAACTTGTCTATAGAAAGTTAAAACTTCTTAACGGCTCAATAAACTTAAGTCTAATTAGAGTCCATTAATAATTGTTTTACAATCTGATAAGACAATTAAATGAAGCAGGCAAATTTTGAAAATATTTTAAGCTGTAGCTGCTTTGATTAAAATCCAAAGCCGGTCTTAGTTAAATTTAAGCAATATAAAACCATTTTGATATTGCCAACTTTGAATGGGATTGCCCGAAAGTTGTTGACAATTCAGGTGGCAAATAGCTCCGCCCATGTTTTTGGTTGCTTTGGCAATTGAATGCCAAAAATTCGATAGGGCCAAATGTCGTTTTTGTTTACAATTTTCATCTACTTTGAAGACAAACAGAAAATACACATATATAAAGAGAGTAGGATGTGTGTGTGTGTGTATGTACATTTATCTAGATGGCTTACCATTCTCAATTGTCTCCTTGGCACAGGATATTATTTTGCCTTTGCGTCGTCGCAAATTCGATTCGAAATTGTTATCCTCGCTGAAGTCATCGTCTCGCGCCACAGCATCTGCTCCTATTGGAAGAGCAGCTCCTCCCTCGTTATTGCCGGCTGTTGTTGTTGTAGACTCTGGCACATCCTCAGAGGATTGACGCTCCGCATATCCTCGGCCTCCCGCACCGCTACCGTGCATTAAACTATCGAAACTTTGGCTCATTGTGTGCCAAAATAAAAAAAATCGAGTTTTCTTTTTTGTTTGTTGCTCCTTTTATTTTAATGTATTTTGTTTTCCGTTTGTTTTCGGTTCACTTTAGTTATTAGTTTTGCTGATAAATTGCTTTTTAAAAATACTTAAAAATGCATTGTTATTTTACGTTGTGAAATCGGAAGCCTGTGAAATGTTTATTTTAACTATCATTAATATGAAATTATTTATCAGTAATTAAAAATGTCTGTTAAAAAATAGTGATTCCAATTACAAATAAAAAATACAAAAATAAAAATAACAATATGAAATATAATCTTACTCTGTAATACTAAAATAAAAAGCGATTCAAATTACTCATTTCCAAAGAATAAATATAAAAGTATTAATAATAAAAGAAAACATTTATTTAAATCAAAATTTCAAGTAAAAAAGGGCGATTCCAATTACTCATTTCCAACAAATACAACTAAAAATAACAAAACTATGAAAATAGCAGAGTTTTGCCGGCCAGTCAGGCAGGGGTTGGATTTGAGGGGGTAATAGTGTTACAAGTTATTGGATCCTTAAGGCCAGCACACACACCCCCAAACCACCCCTTCCTCATCATCCCCACGAAACGGGTTCAATGTGCGTGGGCGTCACTGTTTTTTTTTTATTCTTTTTTTTTCTGAGCTAGTTGCTTGCTTTGTTTTTATTTGTCTGCAGTTCTTAGCCGTGTTAAAACAGTAGCAGCCAAAGCAACAACAACAACAACTGGTTTCACTGAAATACCGTCGACTTATTTCATAATCGTTAAGTAGCGATTTAGGTTAGGCCAATTCCACAAAACATGCGATTAACATTTCATTTTTAATTTATACGGCATACTTTTGAGCGCGGCAATGTTAAATGAACGCATGTGCCAAATTGGACAGTTTAAATTTAATTAAATTATTAAATACCCCAAAAATGGTTGTAATAGTTAATTAATTGCGGACTCGATTCGAAAGCGTTAGCACATTGGAAAATGCCGTCAGAGACTAAAATGTCACGCAAGTGTTGAACTGAGTGCAGACGAAGTTCAACATAGCTGCCGAGAGAGCGTGGTGAGTTTCTCATTTATCGATTTTGTAGTGCGCCTGTGCGTGCGTATGTTAACCGACAAAAACACAGAAACATTACATTTTTTTTTGTTGCTTGTTGTTTGTTATTTTCATACGCGCCTTTCGAAACTTGCTGCGTAGCATGGCCGAGATGAGCTGAGCAGAGCAGAGCGTTCCTGGAGTAGAAACAGCAGGTAGGCAGGCATGCAAAAAGCCGGCAGCTAATGACGCAGAGAGCCGAAACAAAAAGAGAAGAGCAACACAGACACACCAACTCACAAACACACACACGCACACACACGCACATTTAAAATGGCAAGCATTTAAAATGCAGACGGCAGTTAAAAGAGCAAACAGATGATTTTCTTTAAAAAGGTTATTTGTGTCTTTCTCTGCCTAAGCCTAATCAGAGAGATGTTAAATGCTAATCAGAGAAATGCAACTGTGACAACTCTCTATCACTAGGATTACCATTACATTTGAGGGAAACTCATTTTTATAATCACATGTCACACATGTTTATACTTTGATACCGGAGTTATCATAGCATAATGGTTTTGTGCAATGCCCGTCATGCTGTCTGTCCGTCTGTATAAACTCAGCTTTTCTCGACATCCTTAGAGACATAGACTTGAAACTTGGAACATATACTGGTCTGTGCTCTGAATAGATAGTGTTAAAATTGGACTGCTGCGTCCACTAGGGAGCTAGGGAATCGATAATTTGATATTCGCAAATCGATAAAGCAACAAATCTCCCACAATTTTAAGGCTAGTCATCAAATTTGGTTGCTAGGTTGTTGGCGATGTCCTTCACAGATCGACATATGTACCGCCCACCTTTTTTTTTAAACCACGCCCACTCCCGGCCGCAAAATCTCGAAGAACTTATATCTTCTGTGATTTAAGAGCTACAGTTCCCAAACTTTGAAGGATTACTATCTTACATATAAGGCACATAAAAGGAATCTTGGCTACACACAACTTGTGGTATCATGGTCGGTTATGCCCGACTGCAACGTTCTCTCTTGCTTTTATTAATCATTGATATTGATTATTTATAATAATTAAACGATATTCAGTTACGTTTATGGAAAGTAAAAGTTGGAATGCATTATTCATATCTGCATTGCAAAAGTATGTATGTATGTATGTATGTTAACAAATTTAATTCCAAGTCTCTTCCACCTCCAAGTTATCTGCAGTGTCTGCAGTGGTTTTAGACTATGGATAAAAAGAAAACAATGAGTTATTTAAAGACAGTATCCGCTCGGGAAGAAGAATGATTGGTTATAACATTTAGACTAATTTCTTTGATTTTAAAAGAAAACCAGTCTCTTTAAATTGAGCTTTACAATTTCTGTATGTTCCTCTAATCGAGTGACTATTGTAATTTATATATACTTTAATACATTTCCCTGCATACTTACATCAGCGCGAAAATCAACGCCGCCAAACTGGGAGTTGGAATAGCTGCTGTCGCTGCCAATTTCCTTTAGGAAATTGGGCACTTCTTGAGAGGAGCCCTGCAATATCCTTATTAAATCGCCGGCAATGCCACGATCTTGATCGGGTTCAAAGAAGGAAGTGGCACGACCCCTGTTGCCCACACGTCCGGTGCGTCCAATGCGATGCACATAGTCATCCACAGACTTTGGCATGTCATAGTTAATCACATGCTTAACATTCTTAATATCTGTTGGGGTGATGAAGATATATCAATAAGTTGGTGCATTTATATTGAAAAAGAATACAATGTGAACTAACCCAGACCGCGGGCAGCCACCGAGGTGGCAATGAGCACCTTCATGTGGCCAGTCTTAAAGTCGCGCAAAGCCTGCTCGCGCTGACTCTGCAGACGATCGCCATGGATCGAGGTAGTCGGAAACTCCGTTTCCGATAGGAACGAGGCCAGAAAATCAGCGCCACGCTTTGTCTCCACAAAAACAATGGTGCCATCGGCGCCCTCTCGTAGTATGTCCTAACATTAATAAAACTCAAATACATCAGTTTATAGAAATCAAAATATTGAGACATAATTTTGTGAAATTTTTCAATGCGTCAATTTCATTACCATTAATTTAGAATATACAGAATAACATTCAATTTCTCAAAAACAATAAGAATAAGGATTCCATGATCTGTCCAATTTGTCTTAACTCTTAACTTAACTGACCGGAATATCCCACTAAAGGAACAATAGCTCGAAAGATGATTTCTAAATTGTGCACTTTAACTAGACGTAGACACCTAAGTCACCTAAGCTGCTACAATATAATATATTGAAGTATTGAGTTAGATGCAAGGCGTCAAACAGTAAACTTTTAAAATATAAAATTATTATCACAAAAATTAAATATATGATCCTGAAGTCTGAACTAAACTATTATTTATACATTATAAGTTGGGTTGCCTGCACTCCGACCCATTAGATCTATTATGTCCCCTTCTGAGCTTCAACCTCAACTCCTGCACGTATCCTAGAATCTTTGTTGGGTTAAGGGCTTCTGTGTCCTAGGATGCTGCATCTTTTCTTGGTTAAGACGACACATTCTGCTAGGATGTGCATTAAGGATTCTTTCTTGCTTTCACAAAACCTGCATAGTTCGCTGCTATAGTTACTTAGTTACCTGGACTAAACTAAAAATGTTGTTATGGGATGAGTTTTCGCCGGAATAAATTGAAATAAATTAACCCTACCATTAGCTTGGCGCGTTTGCTGAATTTGTTGACCTCGTGCACGGTCTGCTGCACATCGGAGCAAGCACCGCCGACAGCGCCAATGCTGACGAATATGTAATCCTTTAAAAATTCACCCGCCATTCGCTGTATCTCCTCCGGGAATGTGGCGGAGAACATCAGAGTCTGATGTTCCGGACGCATTGTCTGATGATGCATAATCTTGCGCATGCTATCGGCAAAGCCCATGTCCAGCATGCGATCGGCCTCGTCAAGGACGATGAAGCGTGTCGAATCGAACGTGATGAATGTGCGATCCACAAAGTCGAGTAGGCGACCCGGTGTGGCAACCAACACATGACAGCCCTTGGTGATATTCTCGTTTTGATATTTGACCGAGGTGCCGCCGTAAACAATGCCTATCTTCAGATACGTGGTGTACGAAAAACTTATAGCCACCCTGTAGATCTGGTCGGCGAGCTCTCGTGTCGGCGACACAATCACCGCCTGCGGCTTACCAATCTCCAGGGGGACAGCCTCGTCCAACAGGTTGCTGATGATAGGCAGCAGAAAGGCGGCCGTTTTGCCCGAACCAGTCTGGGCACAGGCCATCAGATCACGCCCCTCGCTAATCACAGGCATTGAGGTCTTCTGAATTGGCGTGGGCACTTTGTAGCCCGACTTGATCACATTCTCCAGCACAATGCCGCGCAATCTGGCGCTCTCAAAGCTCTTAATCGGCTCTGGCGCATTGTCGCCAGACACCTGCACAAGAAATTCGTTAATGTTATCACTATTGGATTTAGTTGTTATGCACTCACTTTGACGGGAATGTTTTCATATTTTGAGAAGTTAATTCCCGATGAGATGCCTGTACTAAACATCTCGGTCACATCGTTGGTCGGCTCGGGCGGGATATAGAACTCCCTTGCTTTTTTCTCACCATCTTTCCCGCCGTCATCATTGCGGTTATTGTTTAAGTGATCATCGTCACGACGGCGACGTTCACCACCCTTGAAGTCGCCGCTATTTCCTCCATCACGACGATTATCACCTGATCCATTTGGAATCGAAATATGAGAAAACACAAAAAAATAAAAATGTTTCAAATTCGATGTGTCTAGCTCCAAAATCCTATCATACGAATAAATGCTTAAACTCTATCTCCAACATTTTTGAGATATATGCCTTCCTTATAATGTATTCCATTTTTTTTGTGTTTAATTAAATATTTTGGGGTTTGAATTATAATACTTCCTACTCCAACATACAAGAAAAAAAGAAATTGATTTCAACACAATACACATTTTAGTCTTGTCTTAAAATGTGTATTGATAACAAATTTAAAATATGACAAAAATATATATAATTTATTATTATAATATGTATGAAATAAGATATATAAATTACAACAAAAATCCTTTAATATAAATTCACACAAAAAGGAAAATAAAATTACAATATAATTTGTTAACAGTTCTTGATAAATAAGTTAGACAAATGTTAATTAGATGAACAAATATTTCAAAATATTAGAAAAGGGAATTCAAATATTTAATTACAATTATTTAATTGAAATATCTTAAGCAAATAATATAACAAGTAATGTTTGCAGCAGGTGGTTTAAATTCATGTTTTTTATAAATGACTATGAATTCTTAAGAAACTATGGAAACTGAAGAAAATAAAAATTATTTGTATGTACTTTAGTAGATAATTAGTACATATTAATCATAAAAATCATTGAACAAAATAGTATTCACCAATTTTATTTAAATGGATTACGAATTATAGAAAAAATACTTTTAAATTTGTTTTCAAAGTTTACATTAAAGTTAATGGATTAAAAATACTAAAACAAATATTGTTAGTCATTTGTAAAAGAAACTAATTACGAATTGAAATGTTTTCCACAAAGATTGGATTTTCAATGAATATTAATTATACACAATGAAACTATGAAATAATATTTAATACTTAAGTTGGCAGTTAAAAATGTTGAAGTTTATCTTTTAAATATAAAAATAGCTGTGAGCAACATTCAATTCAACAATTATTCTTAAACCAATTAAAGATTGTAGAAAAAAAAATGTCTTCAAAGAGATTCAATTAAAATTAATAGATTGAGAAAAACTAATATCTGTTAACAGCTGCAAAAACTATTTAGACAAGAAACAAAATCCTCATAGAATTATATCCTATAATCATTGCTATGTTGTTCAAATAAATGTTTTCTACAAATTAAACATAAAGAAGCTATGGAAAGTTGAAGAAAATTCTAAATATTTTTTATACCTAAGTAGACAATTAGTACTTACTAATGCTAAGTTTCTAAATAAGAAAATTAAATGTTATGTGGATAACATAATTATATTTAAGCCGATTAAAAAAAAAATAACCACTTCAAAACTTCAAATATTAAGGCAATTACTAACAACAAATACTTGTTAGCGAATACGAAAACAATTCTTGTAAAATAATGGAATGCCGCAGCTATTAATAATATACCAAAAAGATTGGAAGGTGTTTTTTTCTGAATATGTTCTATAAATAATACAAAGACACATTCAAGCGATTCTAAATCGATTCTTAAAGTATTTCACCCAGGTAAGCTTAAAGAAGCGATGCAAACCGAGCATCTCCGCTAAGACTAATGATGTTTGCCGCCTTCAAATCGAGCAGCACTCGAAATACAATCGCCGCCTCCATGCGAGTCTTGATGAAGTCATTGGAGCGCATGTCCACTCTGGGCTGCATGATGAGTGCTCCGATCAAACCATGGATGACGCGTCGCTTCATCTCGGGCATATCCAATATGATTTTCGGATCATATGTATATTGGGCAGGCATCGAAATATAACGATCCGCATTGCTATTATTTCCATCGCCTTCGTCTGTTAAATAATGTGTTCGCTGGACGAGTGATGAGTGGCGACGATTGTATTGGCGATCTTCCTGCTGCTGCTCATCACTTAGTTGCTTCTGGTGGTCGACCATCAATCGCAGCATATCCTTTTGCTGCACTATATAGCTTAGGTCTTCGGATAAGCGATCAGTTCGCTGTGCCTGCGACAGCAACTGAGTTGAGTTGGGCTGCACAACGTTTGTGGTTATTATTGGTGAATTTGGAAATTCGTTGAGCGTCGCATTTGCTGCTGGATGCCCGTCGAGATTACACTGAGATGCCATGCCTGGTTGGAAAATGTATTCAATTGATGTCACTATCGGCCTTTCGGGCAGCTCATTTAAGCTCATCATGGGCAATGCTGCCGGCGTCGCTGATGATCCCATCATGCCCTGTGCAACTGATTCCATCCTTTGTGTCGCTTCTGGCACATCTTCAACTGAAGATGCCGTCGCTTGATGCATTGATGATGGCTCCTGCTGTTTCCAGGCGGTCTGGTAAAGATTTGCCAAAAATTCGAGCGTAATTTCATCGTTGCTCGGTGGCTCAGCATCCTCTCTGTGATCTTCAGTAGAATGCGCTGCTGCAGCTACTCCGGCTCCTGCAGTTGCTCCCCCTGCTGCTGCTGTTGCTGCTGCTCGACGTCTCCGCCGACGTATGCGCCTTGGCTGCTGCACGGACGATGTCGGACTTTCGGCATAATTTGCAATAGCTTCGCGTGGTCGGAAAATAGAGGTCCAATCACGTGACAAGGGGGGAATTATAGGAGAAACTTCATTCACAGCATCCAGTGCTGATGCTGCTGTTGGTGCTGCTTCAAGTCCACGTGCCATTACTGGATTCCGCTCACTTTGTCGCTGCAGTTGGTGCTGCTCCTCATCGATGACTGGCAACTGGAAGTGATACGATTGCAGTGGAGTCGATGCATGCAGCGGGCGTGACCTCCAAACCAGCGACGTGGGTGTATTGTATTCCAAAGCACTTCGCTCATCCATTGCCGTCATTGGCATTAACATTGGTCCATTGCCCTCCACATCCGGTGGCAATGGTGGTGGAGCCATCCGCAAACCATCGTCCATTAAATTGCCTTCCTGATTGCCGGCAGACATTGGTGGCATAGTTGGTAGGCTGTAAATTGTGTGAGTGTTCTGTGAGTGTTTTGTGATTGTGTGCAACATGCAACATGTTGTCGTTGTCAGCAGAAAGAGTCGGGAAACACTAACGGTTTCAAATAAGTTAAACAACAAACAAGTTTGGTGATTCGAGCTGTTGCATATTTGTGGCAGAGATGCAGTGTTATCGATTTGGAGTATGGAGTGGGAGTGGCTTTAAAATATATATATCAATATATGAAGGCTAGTTCCTGTTTGGTTACAGTTGCTGAGACTTCAGCTAAGAAACTGTGGCGTATATAGGCATTGCATTATCGATTATTTAAAATTACAGTCATATTCAGTTTTCATCGATTTGCGATTATCGATTATATTGAATTTATAGCTCATAGAAGTGGTCTATATTGAGCTGGACAGTGAAATAGGTTCGAGTTGCATAAAATAAGAACTTTATTTTGTATATTGATTTTGTTCACAAATTGTAAGATGTGAATATATTCATTACAAAAAGGGCTTAACTGAGTTAGCGACTAATACAAAGTGGGTCAAGGACATCACTACACGGCTGAGGATAGAAGGTAGAGCGTAGCCGATAAGACCGTATCATAGCCATATCAATTGGACGGTTTCAGAATGCCATTACAAATGCGCTAAAATTTTTAATTGATATCAGTCATCGCACATGATTGATTGATTTTAATTGAAGCTTTACAGCTAGCGAAAAGCGAACACAAAACATGTTTTGTATAGTTGCTGCTTATCAAATGTTTCGAGCAAGTGTCAAAAAAAATTTAAAATTTCAATAAAGCGAGTTTGTGTGTGTGAAAAAAAAAAACAAACTGCCAACAAATCGAATGCAAGCAACAGAAAACGTCACATAAGGTATGCAAACAGGGCAGGAGAGATGAGATGGGAAGTGTAGATATGATTATAGGGTATGTATAGAGAAAAAGAGAGAATTGTGCGTACCCATCACTGGTGTTGTGTTCCCTGTTGCCGAGAGGAGTTGTGGTATTGAAGGCATTATTGCTATTCAGCGGCGTTACAGCAGCTCCTTCACTGGCATTCGAGTTCAACAGCAACCCCCTCATCTGATCGTTCGTATTCTCATTTAATGATTGCTGCTGTTGCTCTCGTATTGGATTATGGAACAAACTGCTTACGGCCTCCTGCTGCTGCTGCTGCTGCTGCTGCTGCTCTTGTTGTTCTTGCTTATCGACTTTTGCTAGAAATGATAATTGCATTGGTGGTGGATGTTTGGCACGCAACAACACCTCCGCCAATCCGCTGGTCGTAGTCAATTGCGGCAATTGCAGCTCCTGTTGCAGTTCACTTGGCATCCAAATGCGCACTTTACGCATTTCGTGCAAACGTATAAAATTCTCCGTTAGAAAACGTGCCGAAAATTGTTGTTGTTCTCGATGAGTTGCTGGTGTTGGTGTTTCCATTGGAGATGCAATCACATGGCCATCATTTGGCACATAAATATTAGCCGCATTGCGCAGCAGATTTCGAATGTATTCAACATTTGTTGTTCTTGGCGGCGATAAGTGATCATCAAAATTTCTTTGATTTCGCATTGAAATTCTTGATCTTCTTGTTGTGGTTGTTAATATTAATGTTGCTGTTGTTGTAGTTTTTGTCTGTTCTGGGCCTGGCACCACACATGTGCCATTAGTCAAGCGTAGTTGTCGAGGCCAGTCGAGCCGCTGGAGTTGCGTAATGAAATGCTGCTGCGTCTGCTGCAGTTCGCCATCAATCTTGGCAAGCAATTGATTCACCTGTGCCATGACACGATCCGAGCTGTCAACAGTCTGTCGCAGTGCCGCCAACCCTTGCTTGCGCTGCTTACGCTGCTTCTCCATTTGCGTCTCCCACTCGCTGTTCACTAGCCGACCAAAGGAGGACATCAGATAGTCGCGCTGTTCCCGCAACTTGACCAGCGGTTGCTCGCACATTTTATGGGGGTCGTCGAGTTGCTCAACAAATGCCAGCACGGTTTCCGCATCGTGCCTCGTTGGCACTCGTAATTCATGGCATTGTAGCTTTTGTGCCACTGCTCGAGTCGTTGTTATATAATTTAATATGGAGCGTGGGAGAGGACGATACAAGAGGTAGAACGACATACACTCACATATATATATATATATATATAGTCGACATATACAATTTACAACAATAAAATTGCCCACCTCGTCCTTGATTACACCTTGAGCTTACAAACTATATATTAACTTAAATGTAATTTCGATTGCTTTTGTTTCAAATCTGATTTTAGTTTCAGGAGCAAGATAGAAAAACTAAGATTTACAGACCAAAGTCCATCTGCTCACATCTAAATTATATTCCTACTTATAAAGTGCTACGTTTTTAATCATTTATCAATATGCTAAAGATTTTATTACTTTTCTGCTTGTATATTTAAAAAATTCTCTAGTAACTTGTATAGAGAATATTATTTTTTTTTTATTAATGAAAGCTTACCACTTTCGCAATTGTCGCGACGTCCGCGGTATCCACCCGCTGCTTCTCCATCCTGGCGTCCACGATATCCACGTCCACCAGCACCGCCAAGAGCCCTTCCACCATCACCATTCTCACGACGGCCGCGATGATAGCCGCCACCACCACCAGCTCCTCCGCCATCGCGCTGTCCATTATAGCTATTGCCGTCACCTATGGTTCCACCGGCTTCATCAATCTGTGGTTTGAAATCAAGCTAATAAATTTCGTTAATTAAATTATATTGGTTGCTTAGCTTACCTCATCGCCCCAATCAGACATAGTATTCCCTTAGTTTGTAGTTTGCTGCAAATAAGAACACAAATGTATGAAACGCACATTTAAAGCGCAGCTAGCAATTGTGTAGTGCCTAAACATTTAAAAAATAACGCTTAAGCAGCAACTCTGGCAGTGCACTAAACACAGCACACACTTGTGTTTTGCCATTCACAGCGAATTTTGACAAAACGCAAAGCGCAAAACGAGCACGAGCACGCACGCACGCATGTTAATGTTGCGGCACAGCAACTCTGTTATAGCGAAAAACGTGAGTTGCTCTGTTCTGTGTATGTATACACAGCATGCTTGCCTGCTTTTGCTTGGTTTTTTCGCCTTGCCTTCTCTGGTAGTAGAACACATGTGCGCTTGAGTAGTATATGTATATGTTTGTGCATGCGCATGTTTGTGTGTAGCAGCCAAAGCAGAAACGCAGAAAATTAAGGTTAGAGCGCAGCCAGGCAACCACACGACGAAAAAATAGCAAAGACTAAAAAAAAACGAATTTCTTCTATTCCCTCTCACACGCACGCACGCATACACTCGCGCACACACACACACGCATACACCAACAAAAATACAGGCGCAGCAGCAGCGACGAAAACACACGAGTTTTTTTTTCTGACAGAAACTCTGTGAAATTCTGTGTGTGATTTTCGCATAGAAACCGTCGTGTGTGGAAAAATCAATTTGATAAATAAATTGTTGTAAAAAGAGGCGGAGGAGCAGCAGCAGCAGCAACATGGATAGTGCCGGTAAAAATCGTTATGAACTTTTGTTCATGGAAGACGATGTTAGCGATCCATTAGATAATCTTGTCGCGGCCAAGAAGAAGCAGCAGCCAGCGACGGTCGCAGCAGCAGCAGCGACCACAAAAACGGCGCCAACTGCGAAGGCACCAAAAGCGGCAGCAGCAGCCACAACCACGAAGAAGCCAAATCAAGCCGAAAAGGAAAACAAACCAGGTGCGCTCAACAAGAATGATGGCAAGAAAAATAATACAACTGGCGGCGGCAACAACAACAACAATGACAAATTCAACAACAACAAGCAAGGTGGGGCTGCTGTCGCTGCTCGCAATGCTGGCGGCGCCGCTGCGGGCAAAACACGTGAAACTGGTCAAGGGCAGCAGCAGCAACAGCAACGCAATGTCAATTTTCGTCAACAGAATGGTGGCGGCGGTAGCAGCGGTGGGGAGGTAACGCGCGAGCAGCGCAACAATCGCCGCAACGTGCGCGAAAATGGCGCTCCAGGTGGCAACTCTGGCAACGCTGCCGATGGCAATCCTCGACCATATCGCAACACAGGCAGCGGCGGCGGCGGCGGCTTTGGTAATAACGGTGATCGTCCACCGCGCCAGAATCGCAATTTTGAGGGAGGCAATCGCAAACGTGAATTTGATCGTCAATCGGGCTCAGACAAAACTGGTAAGTACATATCAATATATATATATATTATATCTAATGACATATGCCCTAACCCCACAAATCAACTAACCCCAATAACAAAAGTAAATAACTTCTAGAAATACTGTTCAAATTTACATTCTTTTTGATATCGAGAAAAAAAACAGGCAAAAGCGAGGCACAAACTAAATTAAACGCACATTTCTGTTTTTCTCAATAATTTGTATAGAAATATGTTTAAAAATAGTTTGCTTCTTCAGATCTACCCCCCTCCCTCGCACCGTCCACCCTAATACATACATGTGTGTGTGTGTGTGTGGAGGAGGCCCACTCAGTTTTCCACGCCATGGAACAATATTATTATGACGATAATGACCGGGGGTACATTGTGTATGTGTCTGTCCCGATTACTACTTATCTATAATTCCTATCTGCTTACCAACAAAGCCACAAAAGTTGCAGTAGGTATTTCCTTTTTTAGCTTAAAAAATACACACCATCAACTGACTTAGTTCACTTTCGAGATCTTTCGAAAATTGCCTCAATCTCTTTAAAAACTAAATGCAAAAATAAGAGAAAATTTTTCAAACATTTATATTTAAGTAGCAGTTGATAACATTTAAGTTTTCCTGTTATCTCAATCTACAAAAACTGATTAGTTTCCATTTGCAACATACCTTTGTGGGTTGTCCAAAAATAAAGTTAAAGGTTTTTCTTTCGTTGCTGCAATTATAATGCAAATTTTAAAATTGTAATGTAATTGTTTTTTGTTAAAATTCGCAAAAAGTTAATAATAAAATTTTAGAGATGCATTAAATATGTGTATATAAAGTATAGTATAAAATTAATAATTAGTTATTCATAAAAATATTAAAAATGCAAACACAGGTGTTAAGGCTGTTGACAAACGCGACGGAGCTGGCGCCCACAACTGGGGATCCGTTAAGGAGGCCATCGATGATGTGAACAAGAGCAGCGAAGCCGGTGGCGGCGAAACAAATGCGACTAACAACAACAACACCACTACTGAAGGTGGCAACAAGGCCGACGAATCTGGAAATGAGCAATCGGGCGAGCAGCAGCCACCGGCAGAGGAGGAGACCAAAGAGCTGACCCTGGATGAATGGAAAGCGCAGCAGCAGCAGCGCATTAAGCCCAAGTTCAACATACGCAAAGCCGGCGAAGGTGTGTAGAAATGGATGGTTAAAGAGAGTGAAGAGAGAGAAATAGAAATAATCATAATCTTAATCTGGCAATGCTTTCTTTTAGGAGAGGATACATCGCAATGGAAGAAAATGATTGTGCTGAACAACACCAAGAAGAAGGAGAACGAAAGCGAAGAGGAACTTGAATACGATCCTGCCATGTATCCGCAGCGCGTTGGCCGCCAGCAGCGCGTTCTTGACATTCAATTCAATTTCAATGATGGTCGTCGCGGCGGCGGTGGCGGTTTCGGTGGACGCGGACGTGGTGGGCCCCGTGGTGGTGGCGGCGGACCACGCAACGAGGGCAATCGCGGACAACAAGGTGGTGGACAACAAGGCGGTGGCGGCGGCAGCGGTGGTGGCGCCACCCATGCTAACGCCGAAGGTGGCAGCAATGCTGTCGGCGGCGGCGGCGGTGGAACATCTGTTCGTGCCGAGGGCGGCAATCGGCCGCCAATTGAGCGTCGTGGAATGGGCGGCGGCATCGGTGGCGGACATGCTGGCAAGCGTTTTGGCAATGAGCGGCAACAGAATGCTGCACCCAAAGTTAACGATGAGCGCCAGTTCCCCACGCTCGCCTAAGCAGTGAGCGAGTGGAGAGAGGAAAAAGGAGAAATGAGGGAATGAGGTCGAAGGGGCGCTTCGCTGCTGCTGCTGTCTGTTGCAGGCGCCGGGGAGTGCATTCAATTTTAGAGTTTGGTGTCTGTATTAGGAGAAAAGGAATCAGGTTACCAATATCACCCACACACACACAAGCATACTCACTCACACATCAATTGAGAACTGTAAGCGGTTGCAGCGCAGCCAAAGCCAAAAGCAACAAAAACAAAATTCAACAACACTAACATCAATAAAAGCACATGGCAAATGAGAAAAATAATAATTATAAACATACATATAATAAATAATATTTAAAAAAAAATAATAGCGAGAAAAACAAAAAACCAAACTGTAAATCTAAGCAAAAGCAATTTAGAGCAAAACACACAAAAGATAAAACTGAAGAGCAAAGTTTCTATTTCTAAAAAAATAACACATTGTAAAAATTTGTTGGTTCTCTTTTAATTTCTTCCTTCATTTACTATCTTAACAAGTCAATCAAAATTCATTTAAAATCACACATACATATATATATATATATATAAACATAAAAAAAAGTAGAGTCCGCTATCCAGTGACAAAATGAGATATCTCAAATACAAAATCGTAAAAAAGAGAAAAACAAAAACAACACGGACTGTTGCGTGAGTTTCTCATTTATGGAGACAGTTTTTAAAAGCGCATTTTCATTAATTACACACACTCACACACACACGCATACTAAACTTACATATATTTTTGTTAAACATTTTTATATGCATAGCCTCGTATAAAAATGCATTTTTTAATTTTTACTGTGTTACAATTGTATTTTAAAAATTAATAAATGAACAAAAGGAAAAAACAAAAAAAAAAATGTATACACAAAAGGTAAAACAACTCAGTAGAGAAGAAAAATACAAAAGGAATATTAAGTGTTGAAATCTTGTAATTGTGTTTCTTACAAACAAAAAAAACTATATATATAATAAATATATATACATATATCGCTTTGATGCAAATTCTATTACATTAATTATAAAGCAAATTATGTGCATCATTTATAATAAATTTAACCGCAACACACACACACACACTGAAAAAGAAACAATTTAAATTTAAGCCTTATTAAAAGAGAAAAATAAAAAAATTTAAATTAACTATTGGAGCAAAAATATATATATATATGAAAACCTTAATAAGTAGAGTTATACAAACACACACACAGGCGCGACTTATGATAAAATCAGTTGGGAAAATCGCTTACAAAATATACAATCGGGAAATATTCAGCAGTAATTCAAGAAAACCAAAATCCTGTAAGCCCTGTAAAATTAAATGCTTTTACAATTAAATATGTATATTATATACAAACATACATAAGTATGAGTAAAAACGTTGGTATTGATGAACAAAAAAAAAAAACTTAAATGATGTCAACAAAATTTTACGACTAAACCACTTAGAAAAGAACAAATCCGAAAACAAGAAAAATTATATAAAATGAAATACAACATACATTTTTTGAATAATATTGTATTGTATTTTGACCCCAAAGAATGGAACAAAACAAACCCAATTCAACAAAACATTGGGCGAAACTCGTTTAAAACAACAAGGAAAATAATATAAAAAAAACATACAAATTATTTGATAAAAATAAAGAAAAACAAACAAAAACTTTTAAGTGGTGTTTCATTAAGAGAATAATAATAATTAACTTAATTAGGCAGGAACAATTTGTATAGCTTTGGGAGCATTGCACCTAATTTTCTTGAGTAATGAGTTTGATTTATAGATCTAATAAACTTTTAATTTTACGATCTATTTTTATAAAATATTTAATTATATTTGAATGTCCATAAGTACCATTCACACAGCGGCACATTTAGTGTCGAATTTATTAAAATTCGAAAATGCCAAATCTTGCATTGTATATATATATTGTATATATACATTAATACATATATTTATGTATACAAACATGTCCTAATTTAATTAATTAAAAACCCAACCGATATTAGCTTCCGGTACCTGTGGAAGCTTTATGAAATAGTGGTCTATTGGTAAATTCCTTTCTTTCTAATAGAATATCACAAAAATATGGCAAATATCAGTAATTGGCATAAAATATATTAAAATATTAATTTGGCCGCCTATTTTTTAACTTTTAGCGCATGGTCGCCAGTGTGACCGCAGAAGAAATTGCCAAATTATACATAAAATATACTAAAATGTTATAATTGGTATTTAATGTAATATTAAAATGTTGTTCAATTCAAAACGACAACAGAACAGAAAAATTAAACCGTTTCATGAAATGAAATCAAATAAACTAAAATCAATAAAACTTTGCATTAAAAAAATGTTTGGACATATTCATATTTTCTAACTTCTTTTGCAAAAAAAAAGAATGTTTTTATTAACTTTTTATTTGTTTCTTATTTGTCTTATATTAAATGGATTTCTATAAACTATTTAACATCAACATGAACAAGATTTATTCATTTATATAATTGTGAAATTTTAAAAACCAAAATTATCCATTCCCTGAACTGTCCATAAGGTGTTTGGACTAAGGGACTGTTTACAATTTTGCAATTCCCTTTTCGGACGATCCCGTTAGAAATTAACGATTTATTTTTTGGTCTTGCATTGTCTTTGATCTTCGTGAACATATTCTTTCGAAATTTTTCCATTCAAGATAATTCATAATATAATAAAAATAAACAGCATTTCATACATGTACAGTTTGTCCAGAAAGTCTTTTAGTAATGCAGAAAATTTTTATTTTCCAAGTTCTTATGCAAAAAAAATGTACGTTATGATTAACTTTTAATTATTTACGTATTTTTCTACTATTAATTGGATATTTATTACTACCTGACATTAAAATTAATAATATTCATATAGTTTATTGTGAAATTTTAAAAACTAAAATTATCCACTTTTGTGGACTGCCCAGAAAGTGTTTTCAATATGGAGATTTCGTATGGGATTTTGAACATTTTAGCCACCAGATTGGGGAAAATATTTTATTTGTAAGCATAGTGAAAAGAAATCTAAAAAATGTTGGTCCAATCCATTAAAGAATAGCTTAAGGAACATAACGGTATCAAATCGGAATGAAGGATTTAGAAAATTACGAAATAATGGGACAGAAAAGAATAGACGCACATTTCTCGTTTTGATGTGATTTGAAGGTTGATTTGTCTGCTGACAATCCTAAAGTTTAATGGTGAGTATGCAAGTCAGAAGCGACACGAAAGATGGGATAAAAAGGAATTGAAGACGACTCTTCGAAAACACATTAATAAACGTATTAAATGCGCATATGTATATACTTTTATATTTATCTATTACAATTGTAAGCTTTTTGTCTTTAGCTATGATTAAATTGATTTACACATTTTAAAATGATTTTAGTTCGCGTGTCACAAGAACACTTTGTCTACTCACCGAAAAGGCAAATGTTATATTCCCAAAAAATACACTCGAAACCTTGAATTAATGAAAAAAAATTCGTAATGCTCGATGTTTAAAACTTTGTGGACTTACTGTATATTATTTTCACAATTTGATTGTTTAAAATGCACTGTGAAAATTGCTATGAACTGATTAATTTAATTCTATAAATGTTCGTCCTTGACATTAACTTAGTATTAAGTTATTTTTTGTATTTCTGTTGCTAATTTTATTTATGATGGTAAAACGGCTGAACATCACAGTCGTCAACGAGCAAGACAAAATATAAAATGGAATTGAAAATAATTACATTCTTTTCGAACTTTTCGTAAACAGGCTATTAAGATTTTAAGTTACTTATTGAATGAAATGGAATGTTTTTGATTTAAAATTGCTGTACTTGTTTGTCACTCACCTTTATATTTGTTATATCGGCACTTCTTACACTAAAAGCCGCAAGCGTAATAGATCGATGACTGAAAAATCGGAATGAAGGAGTTAGAAAATTACGAAATAATGGGACAGAAAAGAATAGATAGATCGCTGTGATCCAAGGTTGTCACCTATTTTCGCAACATGCTAAATTTTAATTTTGCAGCAAACACGGACAATTGGAGAGTCTGCTGACAATCCTAAAGAGTAACGGTGAATATGCCAGTCAGAAGCAACACGAAAGATGGGATAAAAAGGAATTGAAGAGAACTCTTCGAAAACTCATTATGAAATTATGAAGTGCAATGCACATAATCATACACACACATAATCAATTAATAAACGTATTAAATGCACATATTTGTATACTTTTATATTTATCTATTACAATTGTAAGTTCTTGTCTTTAACTGATTGATTTACACATTTTGAAATGATTTTAATTCGCGGGTCACAAGAGCACTTTGTCTACTTACCGAAAAGGCAACTTTTATATTCCCGAAAATACACTAGAAAACTTGAATTAATCAAAAAACATGCGTGATGCTCGATGTTTAAAACTTCACGTAGTGAATAACTACTGGCAAGTGTCACAGTGTGTCAGTGTGACCGTGGGCTTGTGTAGGAAAAATACGCAAAATGTTAAACACCAATGGCACTGTTGTTGGCTTAAGAGCCATTAACTAGAACTAGATCAGAACTGAACGACGCAACCAACTCTTGGGAATACATAAAAGAAAAATTAGTAAACAACATTTATTGGAGGGAAATCAATGTAATTGTCCATTTATGCCATATCTATTCTAGCAATCGCCTAAAACTCAAAATCAAATCGCACTCAAAATTCAGCAAACATAACCTCTGTGTTCTCTCACTGTTCCCCACTCAGCGAGCGGCTGTCAAAATGAGCGTCGAGGACGAAGTGTTCCGCATCCAAAAGAAAATCGGCAAAATATCCACGTCCAGCGATGGAGCTGTGAGTAAAATAATCAAATAAATAAATTCAAGTGATCAATTAATAATTGTGTGTGTTTATTTTGTATAGGGACAGGAGCAGGCGCTGGACTTGCTGAAGGCGCTGCAAACGCTAAACATTAATCTGGAGATATTGACAAAGACGCGCATCGGGATGACGGTGAATGAGCTGCGCAAGAGCAGCAAAGATGACGAGGTCATCGCACTGGCCAAGACGCTAATTAAGAACTGGAAGCGATTCCTGGCCAGCCCAGCGCCACCAGCCACCGCTGGCAACCAGACGCCCAAAGAGGGCGGAGGCGCCGCTAAGGAGAGCGGAGGCACCTCGAACAAGGAGAGTGGCGGAGCCGCCAGCAACAATAATAAATCTTCAAGTGCCGGCAAATCAAATTCATTGGCCAACAAGGAGAAGTCATCGACTGGCAGTAACTCCTCAACAGGAAAGGATAAGCGCGATGAGAAGAAATCCTCATCGACGTCTTCGTCGACGTCGTCGTCGTCGGCATCCTCGGCACAGACCACATTCCCATCGGGTGGCGGTGGTGGCATGAAGGATGCAGTGCGTCTCAAGTGCCGCGAAATGCTGACGACGGCCTTAAAGATGGGCGAAGTTCCCGACGGCTGTGCGGAACCGGAGGAAATGGCCGCTGAACTGGAGGATGCCATCTACATGGAGTTCAAAAATACGGATATGAAATACAAGAATCGGATTCGATCGCGTGTCGCCAATCTGAAGGATCCAAAGAATCCCGGGCTGCGAGGCAATTTCATGTGCGGCGCCGTCTCCGCCAAGCAGCTGGCCAAAATGACGCCTGAGGAGATGGCCAGCGATGAGATGAAGAAACTCCGCGAGAAGTTCGTCAAGGAAGCGATCAACGATGCCCAACTGGCCACAGTGCAAGGCACCAAGACCGATCTCCTCAAGTGTGGCAAGTGCAAAAAGCGCAACTGCACCTACAACCAGCTCCAGACCAGATCCGCCGACGAACCGATGACCACCTTCGTCATGTGCAACGAGTGCGGCAACCGTTGGAAATTTTGCTGAAAAAAAAAAAATATTTCCCTTTTATCCTCTCTCCTCGAGCACACACACACATTTAAGCAATACATTTTGTATTTGTATACATGCATTCACACACTGACCACCTAAATTACAAACAAATTTCAGTAATAAAACGAAAAGAAAAGAAAAATAGTTAAAAGTTTTCATCTCTCATCAGTTTCTGATAAAGCTACTGTTGTTGTTGTTGTTTTTGTACCACTGTAAACTAGTACAGTATGCACGCACAACAGTGTTGCCAATCGTAATATGTTTAGAACTACAAATTGGAAATAACAATTTTGTACTTATTTATCTATAACCTGGTGCCAATTAATTGCTGTTTACAGTTGATTATTTTTTTAATAAATAATAACTAATTTTAAATATTATAATTTCTTACTTGTTGAAGAAGTTGGCAGTTCCCATTGTGAAATCACCTGCGTGACGTCAGAAACAATAGTAGTTAAGAGTTTGGTCACATTTTGCCAGCAGTAGTGTGATTTGAGCGTATTCGGTCACACTGCCGGCAGTCCACAATTTTTGCTTGCGACGATCGGTTGTGTTCGGTTGTTATTTTGGTTGTTGAGGTAACTACCGTTAAAAGAAGCAGTGAGAAAAAGAGAAAAAATCAACCCAGCTAGTAACAAATTAGCCTGTTTAGTTTACCAACCGCCAATGTGTACTTAACGGCTGACGCGTCTCCAAAGTGGCAAAATAATTAAAGTTCAAGTTAAAAGTCCAAACGGCCATTGTCAGTTAACCTGTTGCGCGCTGCACTCGATGGTGCGTGACCTATTTATGTAACCTGTTTTTAAATAATATACCGCTTCAGTCTCGCTCCCAAGCTACAAGTTTCGGGACTTGGACTGGAACTTGAACTGGAACCGAAATTAAGACGGGGACTGAGACTGGGACTTGATCTGACTGGATGTGAGCAAAGTGTTAATCAAATGTTAGCAGCTAAATTGAAAGCCGCACAAAGTGTATTTATTATCGAGCGCTGTTAAAAAGTCAAAAGCACTCTGCTAACTAGCAAAATGAGTGCATTCACCCTGCAAGCCACCATCTGTCTGTGTGTGTGTGTGTGAAACTAGAAAAGTGCGCTGAAAATCTAATAAGAGAATCATTGTTAGCCAAGGGCGTAGTTATTTTTTGTTTGAAAGGGTCTCAAATGAAACTGACACCCTATATTATTATTAATTTTTTATGCTTTTTGTGAGTGCCAACAGATGAGATGAAACGTGGCTGCATTGTGGCTAAAACCTCTCTGACCAAATAATGTTTAGCTACGCTTCAGATTTCGTTGTCTAGAACGGTACTAATACACTTAAACACACACACACATGGATACATGCGCACCTGTTAAAGAGAGAGCGAGAGAGAGTGTTGTTTGTGAAGAGCGGCTTAAATTGCATTCATATTCCCCCTCTCTCTATCTCTCTCGCCCTGTCTTCGGTCTGCTCGCACACATACAATTTATAGACAGAGATAAAAAAAGCCTTGAGCTTGCGCTTGAGCCGCTGTTAGAATTCTATTCACCAACAGCAACAACAACAATAACACTTGTTCAGCCGGTTGTTGCACAACGGGATATTTTGTAGCTTTTGCTGCAGCCAAAGAACCCTTTTCAATAAAAGCTTTATATTGTGTATGTGTGAGTGTGTGTTTTTTTGCGTCTGTTAACACAGTTATTATTTTTGTTGTGCAGCTTTCGCGACTTTTCAGCCAAAGCGACGGCGACTTTCTGTTTGTTTGGTGAAACTTTTTTTAAGGTCGGCATCGGCATAATAATAAAAAATAAATAAAAAAAACTGAAAAAAAAACAAACTAAAAACAGAACGAGCTCCGTTTATATCTATATAAATTTTAGAAGATTTCAAAAGAGCAGCAAAAAATACTCTCTTAACACACACACACAAAGGCGCTCTCTTAATGTCAAAGTGGAAGAAGAAGATGAAGAAAAAGGAAATCATTTATAAAGTATGCAGATACATAGATATTGTATTTAAAGCGTAATTTACGTGGCAACGCTGTACGAACTTTCACTAATGACTTTAGGTGAACTCTCACATACACGCATCCACTCACACACACAAACAAACAATGCACACAATAACACACACACACGAAACGCAAACACACAACACACACATACAGTTGCACGTGCTGAAATGCGTCGATCCGAAATCCCAATCAGATTTATGCAGATTTGGCTGATGTTTAATTATTGCATGGTTTTTGTCTCAGACGCCTAATCAGACTGAAATGTCAAATTGGAACGTGCATAAAATGAGTAATGTTGCTGCTGCCTGCAATGTTGATAATGTTAATTTTTAACAGTTTGTTGGTTTTTGGTCGCTGCTTATCAGCGCATTTACTGATAACATTATTAGGCAACACGTATTTGAATACGTTTGGGCAGAACTAATTACACATATTGTCTCTCTCGCTCTTATTGTAACGTGTGTGTGTGTGTGTGTGTGTGTGTATGTGTGGATGGGGGAAGGGGTTTGGGTGCATTGTATTTTGATCGGCAGAGCGGAACCAAGCTGGTAAATGTGCTTATATATGTATGTATACATATATATATATCAAAATAGAAGCATATATATTTATTTATGTGAGTATCTGTGTGAGTGTGTGCTGCTTTAGTTGTTCCGTCTGCAATTACACACTTACACACACACATATAAAAACTCACGCAAATTGCATATGTGTTTTTTATCTCAGTTGCCATTGACTCCTCCAACTTGGTTAGCTAAACACTTCCAGCAGTTTTTATTTTTCGTACAATGAAATGAATACCCTTAATTAAAATTCGATATGTGAATACGTCGTCTACTATAATTTGAATGTGATTTGTGCAATCGATCATCGATATCAATTGGAAGGCTCTGCCTTCAAAATTGTGGCTTTAATTGCTATCGGAAATCGATTTGTATCAAAATAATTTGAACATATATTCTACAATCTACATTTTTTCAAAGGAAAATCAATGGAATTTCTGATTCCTTGACATAAAATCAAAACGGATCCAAAACTGCTCATCAAAATTAACAAATTGAAACTAAGAATCAGAATTAAAAAGGTTTTCAAAATTTAGAATCAGATTATAATTTGGAAATTTTAAATGGTGTAAATAATCATAATAATAATAGTGTAAATAATAATCACATAATATTTATATATATATATATATGTACATTTTCAAGTGTATATATTATACACTGTTATACTCTATATAACAAGTTAATTTAATTTGTATCCATAAAGAAAGAAAATTAGTTTTTTTTTTAACTTTTCATTAATATGTTTTCTGATTGGAAGTTTTAGAATACTATTGTGATTAAATAAATAATAATACTAATGGATTGAAAATATAAAAACATGAAGTACGAATTGACTTAAGATACCCCTTGTGCGATAACTTGACGTGGTAATGCTTTCCATATGCATTTGGGCCAAAAATTTCTATGGCCTAATCGAAACGCTCAGTTCGCCATATAAGCAACGAAAGTAAATATTTTCAATGAAAACAAATTGCAAAATGAGAAGAAAACAAAAACATTTAATTTGCATAACAAACGCAATGTTGAACCAAGTTCTGATTGGGAGGCTAAACAAAAAATGGGTGTATTAACAATAGTTATTAAAAGTGAAATTGTGCGTTGGCCTTTTTTGCATGTGAAAAGGTGTTTGGCTTTGTTTTCGATTCGATTTTTGACTGTCAACGAATCAATGAAATTTTTGGTCTTGGATTTTAAATTTTGGTTTCCGCTTAAGAGCAACGAAAGTACAAAAAAACGAAGAAAAAACAGACACAATGACGAACTTGTCGCAGTCAAATGTTGAATGGTTGCCAAAAAAAAAAGAAAAAGAAATGAGGAAATGGGGAGCTGAAGACGACAATAAACAAACAAATGGAGACGGCGACAACTTGTAGATTCTTTCCATTTACCGTAAACTTCACCTTAATTTTTTTCTCCACTTCTTTTTTAATAGTTGTTTTCCACAGCCGGTTTTTAGCGCCTGCAGCAAAATGTTGATGTTGATAAAGTTGTTGTTGCTGTTGTTGTTGTTGCTGCTGCTGTTGTTTGCTTGTTGTGACTTATAAAGAGCATCTACTCTTCTTCTTGTTCTCTTTAAACAGCTTGACGAGCCTTGATATTGGATGCCAGAGAGCCAGGAACAGTAAATGAAGGAGGACGAATATGGTGATTGTAACACGTGTAAGTAGAGAGCACATTCGATAACAGTAAGAGAGCGTAAGAGAGAACTAGTTACATATGTATGTATGCATGCGATCTATTGCGAGAGCCATGAAAACTTTGTGGCACATAAAAAAACGCCAATCGGAAGTTCACACACATTTACATATATGTATGTATTGTCTTGCTTAATACCCTGTTCTCTGTTCAGGTGTAATAAACATGCAGAATTTAACAAAATTCTGTATTCTTGCTCCATCGTGACCACAAATTGAAATACATCATTTTAATATTGTTATTTTTGAGTATAACACATTAGCACTTATCAAAAACTTCATTTATTACTAATTTTCACATTTCTTTAGTTCTTGTTCACCAATTAGCACAGCAACAATTCAAGAATATACAAATAATATGCATGAACCAATGAGTATCTGTTAGTCGGGCACTCTAGCTTCTTTTAGTCATATATAAAAACATGCAAATGTATGTGTGGATAGCTCCCAAGCCTCGTATGTCTATCTGGGGTCTGTCCCTGGTTGCTTTTTTTTGTGTTACGCTCAACTGATTCTTACACACCAAAAAAAGACAACACAAAGTTTTATGGCAGTCGTGAATACGTCCATGGCAACCCCATGACTCGTAAACTGGAATGTCAAATTGTAACCACTTGTTTTCCCATTCACACACACATACATACTCGCACACACACATTTGCACATGACAGGGTGACTACATCTGGATAGAACCGGCATCGGGACGGGAATTCGATGTGGCCATTGGAGCACGTGTCATCTCCGCGGAGGGTCGTCGCATCCAGGTGCGAGACGATGATGGCGACGAAGTTTGGCTGGCGCCAGAGCGTCGCATCAAGGCGATGCATGCCTCATCCGTTCAGGGTGTCGAGGATATGATTTCGCTGGGTGATCTGCATGAGGCGGGCATCTTACGTAATCTGCTCATACGCTACAAGGAGAATCTGATATATGTACGTAAATCAATTCAATTCTATTCGCATTCCAATTGGAATAATTTAATTTGTATTAATTCAAAGTATTTTTGGTAACTTAAACTATTTTCATTTGTATTTCAAAGTATTTTTATAAATTAAACCTAGTTTCATTTCAAAATTCAAGTGTAGCTTAATAAGTTTTTGGCCAGAGAAAAACTATTTTTAATCACATATTTAATTATTTATTTCTGTTTTTGCTTAAGACTAAATGTCTACAGAATTTCCAACGTATTCTTTTAAATTACTATTTATTTTGTTATGTTTTTAAAATTTATTAAATTGACTTTATCTCTCCACTAAAAAGGTGTAACAATGTGATGTAAAAGTCGTGACTATCGCGGAATATTAGCTACCATTTACTATCTATCTTTAAGCGCAATGTAAATTTAAGTCGGACTTCTTAGTAAAATAAGATATAATTTTGAACAGAACTAATAAGGGTTGCCTTCATTTCAACACTTTTAGACATACACTGGGTCCATATTGGTCGCCGTCAATCCGTACCAGATACTGCCCATCTATACGGGTGACCAGATCAAGCTGTACAAGGAGCGCAAAATTGGTGAGCTGCCGCCGCACATTTTTGCAATTGGGGACAATGCGTATGCGCATATGAAACGCTATCGCCAGGATCAGTGTATTGTCATATCTGGCGAATCGGGCGCTGGCAAAACGGAGAGCACAAAACTGATTTTGCAATACTTGGCTGCGATCAGCGGCAAGCACTCGTGGATCGAGCAGCAAATCCTGGAAGCGAATCCCATTTTAGAGGCCTTTGGCAATGCCAAAACGATACGCAACGATAACTCATCGCGGTGAGTAAACTGACAGCAGCTTGCAATTAATTCAAATATTTGATGATTTATTCGTTTCACATTTGTCCCATCCAGTTTTGGCAAATACATTGATATACACTTTAGCGCCAATGGGGTGATCGAAGGCGCCAAGATCGAGCAATATCTGTTGGAGAAGTCGCGCATTGTGTCCCAGAATCACAGCGAGCGCAATTATCATGTCTTCTACTGCATTCTGGCAGGTCTCTCCGCCGATGAGAAGAGCCGTCTCGACCTGGGCGCAGCTGCCGACTACAAGTGAGTTCAGCAAACATTTCGACTGTTTTTCTTGGGTTTAGTTTAAGACATTCTTCTTAGACGCTATAGAATTAACATTTTTGTTTATGCCGTGTATACCTTATCGCCCTGTACACAACTTTACAATACCCTTATAATTTTATATATTTTTTTAATATAAATTGTTGGTTTTACACATGTATTTTGCAGTGTATTTAGCAGTCAGTTCAATCCTTTTGATTGTATAATTGCGTATCCGTACCGTACGGTGGATTACCGTAAGATCAAGGTACTAATACGAAATCGAATACCGTACAAAAGTTTCAAAAAATACCGAAATCTCTAAAGAAATTTTTAAACTTTTCCTACCAAACTCGGAATATCATATTTAAATTAAGAGAAGTAGGTGTGTTTTAAACAAAACAATTTAATTTTTCAATTTATTGCAAAAGTTTTGGGATATATAGCAAAGTTTTAGGGATATAGCATAAATAAATAAACAAACAATTTTTTTTTTTTTGGTATTGGTAGATATGAAAATGCGAAATTTTGAGTTGAGCCACGTAATATAAATTTGTGCGATGTTTTAGACAAGGGAAAAGTTCTATTACGCTTCTTAATGTTTATTATCTTTAGTTAATCATTTCATTTTACATACATAATAATTATTTTTGGACTGTTAATCTATTTAAGTATTTAAAAAATATGTTAAACTTATCCAATAAATGAGTAAATTAATATTTATTTATATTTTCTAAAATTGTTATACAGATACTTGACTGGCGGGAATAGCATAACGTGCGAGGGACGCGACGATGCCGCTGAATTCTCCGATATACGATCGGCAATGAAAGTGCTGCTGTTCTCGGACCAGGAGATCTGGGAGATAATCAAGCTGCTGGCGGCGCTGCTGCATTGCGGCAACATTAAGTACAAGGCCACCGTTGTGGACAATCTGGATGCAACGGAAATACCGGAACACATCAATGTGGAGCGTGTCGCCGGCCTACTCGGCCTGCCCATACAGCCGCTGATAGATGCCCTGACGCGTCGCACTCTGTTCGCCCATGGCGAGACTGTCGTCTCGACGCTGTCCCGCGATCAGTCTGTCGATGTGCGCGACGCATTCGTCAAGGGCATCTATGGTCGTCTTTTTGTGCATATTGTGCGTAAAATCAACACGGCCATTTTTAAGCCGAGAGCCACGTCGCGAAATGCGATCGGTGTTCTGGATATCTTTGGGTTTGAGAACTTCGATCAGAATAGCTTTGAGCAGTTTTGTATCAACTATGCGAACGAGAATCTGCAGCAGTTCTTTGTGCAGCACATCTTTAAGCTGGAGCAGGAGGAATACAATCACGAGGCGATCAACTGGCAGCACATTGAGTTTGTCGACAATCAGGATGCGCTCGATTTGATTGCCATCAAGCAGCTGAATATAATGGCACTGATCGATGAGGAGGCACGCTTCCCCAAGGGCACCGATCAGACAATGCTCGCCAAGCTACACAAGACGCACGGTGCGCACAAGAACTATCTGAAGCCCAAATCGGATATCAATACCAGTTTCGGTCTCAATCATTTTGCCGGCGTCGTTTTCTACGATACACGCGGCTTTCTCGACAAGAATCGCGACACGTTCAGTCCGGATTTATTGCATTTGGTTAGCCAGAGTGGCAATAAGTTCTTGCGCCAAATCTTTTCCCAGGACATTGAGATGGGTGCGGAGACGCGCAAACGCACACCAACACTCTCGACACAATTCCGCAAGAGTCTCGACGCACTGATGAAGACGCTGAGCAGCTGCCAGCCGTTCTTCATACGCTGCATCAAGCCCAACGAGCTGAAGAAACCGATGATGTTCGATCGGGGTCTATGCTGCCGCCAGCTGCGCTACTCCGGCATGATGGAGACCATACGAATACGACGTGCCGGCTACCCCATCCGTCATGGCTTTCGTGAGTTTGTCGAACGATACCGATTCCTCATTGCAGGTGTGCCGCCGGCACATCGCACCGATTGCCTGGCGGCCACAACTCGCATTTGCGCCATGGTTTTGGGTAAATCCGATTATCAGCTTGGCCACACCAAGGTCTTCCTGAAGGATGCCCACGATCTGTATTTGGAGCAAGAGCGCGATCGTGTCCTCACACGCAAAATCCTAATCCTACAGCGCAGCATACGCGGCTGGGTGTACAGGCGTCGCTATCTGCGTCTCCGCGCCGCCGCAATCAGTGTGCAGCGAGTGTGGAAGGGCTATGCACAGCGCAAGCGTTATCGCAGCATGCGTGTGGGCTATATGCGTCTGCAGGCCCTGATCCGATCCCGTGTCCTTTCGCATCGCTTTCGCCATTTGCGCGGCCACATTGTGGGGCTGCAGGCGCACGCGCGCGGCTATTTGGTGCGCCGCGAATACGGCCACAAGATGTGGGCGGTGATCAAGATACAGTCGCATGTGCGACGCATGATCGCCGTGCGGCGCTATCGCAAGCTGCGACTGGAGCACAAACAGTTTGCGGAGGTGCTGCAGCTGCGCAAACTGGAGGAGCAGGAGCTGCTGCATCGCGGCAATAAGCATGCCCGTGAAATTGCCGAACAGCACTATCGGGATCGTTTGCATGAGCTGGAGCGACGGGAGCTGCAGGAGCAGTTGGAGGATCGACGGCGCGTCGAGGTCAAAATGAATATTATTAATGATGCGGCCAGGAAACAGGAGGAGCCCGTCGACGATGGCAAATTGGTGGAGGCCATGTTCGATTTTCTGCCCGATTCAAGCAGTGATGCACCGACACCGCATGGCGGACGTGAGACGTCCGTATTTAATGATCTGCCGCATGCGCAGGCCGTTAATCAGGAGGACATCATCGCGCCGATGCACATCTCGGAGGATGAGGAGGATCTATCCGAATATAAATTTCAGAAATTTGCTGCCACCTATTTTCAGGGCAATGTCAATCATCAGTATGCCAAGAAGGCGCTGAAGCATCCTCTGTTACCGCTCCATACGCAAGGCGATCAGCTGGCCGCCCAGGCGCTCTGGATAACCATATTACGTTTCACTGGCGATATGCAGGAGCCCAAATATCACACCATGGATCGCATGGACACCACATCCGTAATGTCCAAGGTGACGGCAACGCTCGGACGCAATTTCATCAGGAGCAAGGTGAGTTCATTGAAAGAAAAAAAAAGCAAATAAAACAGTAATAATGATTTTTTGGACGACTTTGATACAGGAATTCCAGGAGGCTCAACTGATGGGTCTCGACCCGGAGGCGTTCCTCAAGCAAAAGCCGCGCTCGATACGCCACAAGCTCGTCTCGCTGACGCTGAAGCGAAAGAACAAACTGGGCGAGGATGTGCGCCGGCGACTGCAGGATGATGAATACACCGCCGATAGCTATCAGTCGTGGCTGCAATCGCGCCCGACATCTAATCTGGAGAAGCTGCACTTCATCATTGGCCATGGCATATTGCGGGCAGAGTTGCGCGACGAGATCTACTGCCAGATATGCAAACAGCTAACAAATAATCCATTAAAATCATCGCATGCCCGCGGCTGGATATTGTTGTCGCTGTGCGTCGGCTGCTTTGCCCCATCGGAGAAGTTCGTCAATTATCTGAGGGCGTTCATTCGAGAGGGGCCGCCCGGCTATGCGCCGTATTGTGAGGAGCGTTTGAAGCGTACATTCAACAATGGCACACGGAATCAGCCGCCGTCATGGCTGGAGTTGCAGGCGACCAAATCGAAGAAGCCAATCATGCTGCCCATCACATTTATGGATGGCAATACGAAAACATTGCTGGCGGATTCGGCGACAACGGCGCGCGAATTGTGCAATCAGCTATCGGATAAGATAACGCTGAAGGATCAGTTTGGCTTCTCGCTATATATTGCGCTATTCGATAAGGTCAGCTCGCTGGGCAGCGGCGGCGATCATGTGATGGATGCGATATCACAGTGTGAACAGTATGCGAAGGAGCAAGGCGCCCAGGAGCGGAATGCACCGTGGCGACTCTTCTTTCGCAAGGAGATATTTGCGCCATGGCATGAGCCAACCAACGATCAAGTGGCCACAAATCTCATCTATCAGCAGGTTGTGCGCGGCGTTAAATTCGGCGAGTATCGTTGCGACAAGGAGGAGGATCTGGCGATGATAGCGGCCCAACAGTATTTCATCGAATACAGCACGGATATGTCTATGGAGCGATTGTTTACTCTCCTGCCCAACTTTATACCCGATTTTTGTCTCAGCGGCATCGATAAGGCCATCGAGCGATGGGCCGCTCTGGTCCTGCAGGCCTACAAGAAGTCCTACTACGTGAAGGATAAGATAGCACCGCTCAAGATTAAAGAGGACATTGTCAGCTATGCCAAATATAAGTGGCCTCTGCTCTTCTCACGCTTCTATGAAGCGTATCGCAATTCGGGTCCCAATTTGCCCAAGAACGATGTCATCATAGCGGTCAACTGGACGGGCGTTTACGTTGTGGACGATCAAGAGCAGGTGCTGCTCGAGCTCAGCTTTCCGGAGATCACAGCCGTTTCCAGCCAGAAGACCAACAAGGTTTTCACTCAGACATTTAGTCTGTCCACGGTACGCGGCGAGGAGTTCACATTCCAAAGTCCCAATGCGGAGGATATACGCGACCTGGTCGTCTACTTTTTGGACGGCCTCAAGAAACGGTAATTATTTTTATTCATATTTTAATTTATATTTATATTCATAATTATATATTGTTAGTTTTATTTATATATCGCTAATCCATTTAACACTTGCAGATCAAAATATGTGATTGCCCTGCAGGATTATCGTGCGCCCTCGGATGGCACCAGTTTTCTATCATTTTTCAAGGGGGATCTTATCATACTGGAGGATGAATCATGCGGGGAGTCGGTGCTGAACAACGGCTGGTGCATTGGACGCTGCGATAGATCGCAGGAGCGCGGTGATTTTCCCGCCGAGACGGTTTATGTGTTGCCAACGTTGAGTAAACCGCCTCAGGACATATTGGCCTTGTTTAACATTGAGGAGGCGCACCATGGCCGGCGCCTTAGCATGGCATCCAATGGAGGAGCTGTGGAGCCGCGCGATCGTCCGCACACGCTAATGGAATATGCCCTGGATCATTTCCGTTTGCCGCCCAAGCGCACCATGTCCAAGACACTGACGCTCAGCTCAAAACGCAGCGAGGAACTGTGGCGGTATGCCAGGGATCCGATTAAGGCGCCGCTGCTGCGCAAGCTGCAGAGCAAGGAGGAGCTGGTCGAGGAGGCGTGCTTCGCCTTTGCTGCCATACTTAAATATATGGGCGATCTGCCATCGAAGCGTCCGCGCATGGGCAACGAGATAACCGATCACATCTTCGACGGTCCGCTCAAGCACGAGATATTGCGCGACGAGATCTATTGCCAGCTGATGAAGCAGCTAACTGACAATCGGAATCGCATGTCCGAGGAGCGCGGCTGGGAGCTGATGTGGCTGGCAACGGGTCTGTTTGCCTGCTCGCAGGGCCTGCTCAAGGAGCTGTTAATGTTTTTACGGACGCGTCGTCATCCCATCTCACAGGATTCGATGCATCGTCTGCAAAAAACCATACGACATGGACAGCGCAAATATCCGCCGCATCAGGTGGAGGTGGAGGCCATACAGCACAAGACAACGCAAATCTTTCACAAGGTCTACTTTCCGGACGACACCGACGAAGCGTTCGAAGTGGACTCGTCTACGCGAGCCAAGGACTTTTGCAACAACATCTCACAGCGCCTTTCGCTGCGCACCAGCGAGGGCTTCTCGCTTTTTGTGAAGATCGCCGATAAGGTTATTTCAGTGCCGGAGGGCGATTTCTTCTTTGACTTTGTCCGCCATCTGACCGACTGGATAAAGAAGGCGCGACCGATACGTGACGGCGCCAATCCGCAGTTCACCTATCAGGTGTTCTTCATGAAGAAACTGTGGACGAATACGGTGCCAGGCAAGGATCGCAATGCCGATCTCATCTTTCATTATCACCAGGAGCTGCCCAAACTATTGCGCGGCTATCACAAGTGCTCTCGCGAGGAGGCCGCCAAGCTGGCCGCTCTCGTCTTTCGTGTTCGCTTTGGCGAGAACAAACAGGAGCTGCAGGCCATACCGTAAGTGTTGCAATATCCAATGTCCAATTGTTAATCTTGTATACATTAAATGCTATCGTTGTTATCCCATTTTCCCATTATTACCTACAGGCAAATGCTGCGCGAGCTGATTCCGTCTGATATTATGAAGATGCAGAGCACAAGCGAATGGAAGCGTTCCATTGTGGCATCTTACAATCAGGATGGTGGCATGAGCTCCGAGGATGCCAAAGTGGCATTTCTGAAGATCGTATACAGGTGTGTGTGTGTGTGTGTGTAGTTATGCAAGTGTGCGTACACAAGTGTAATTAATAATATTTTTTTACATAAATAGATGGCCAACGTTTGGCTCTGCATTCTTTGAGGTGAAGCAAACCACCGAGCCAAACTATCCGGAAATGCTGCTTATTGCCATTAACAAGCATGGCGTGAGTCTCATACATCCAGTAACAAAGGTAAGTCAAACAATATATTTTATTATATTAAATACATATATATAAATACTACAATTGTTGCAATTGCAGGATATACTGGTTACGCATCCTTTTACGCGCATCTCGAACTGGTCATCGGGCAACACGTACTTCCACATGACCATCGGGAATCTGGTGCGTGGCTCGAAGCTGCTGTGCGAGACTTCGCTGGGTTATAAGATGGACGATCTGCTGACATCATATATATCGTTAATGCTGACCAATATGAACAAGAATCGAACCATACGAGCCAACTAGTAAACATATCTATATATAAACGGACACACACACACACACTTATACTTATAATTAAAAATATAAATGCAATAATTATATAACTAGTACTGTTAGTTAATTACCTATTGTGCATTCCACGACCTCCCACGACAACATTTTCCTGTGGGCTCCACTGCCACACTCCAAATTTGCTTGCTTAGCTATAAATTGTACTAAACCCATTTTCATATTTCTATAATGCCTATCTTTTGTAAAAATTCGCAAACTTTTGTTTTTAGTTAATTATGGCACATTCCGTTTACTTAAATTATTAATTAAACACGTCAATTAGAAAGTCTTACATATGAGTAAATAATTGATAAGCTATTATATCAAATCATTTTGCAACCTGTATAACTTTCTGTATATCTCATTTGCATATCTGTACTGATGACTTTTTGTATCAAATACATAGAAATGTTCAATTATTTAATAAATTATATACATACTTATATAAAACATTTGTTTTCAAATATCGTAGCATCTGTTTTCTTCTCATCTGAAGATGAACTGTTTTGTTTTTTTTTTTATCGATAAATGCGAAATCAATAATTAAATGACAAAATCAAAAAACCCCAATATAAATTGAGTTTTTTTTTTAATGAAATGTTGATTAAATGTTGGTTTCACAAGAGAAACTGGTGTATAGCAATTCACATTGTATTTTTATAATACAGACAACTATAACAATAATGATTTAGGCAGCAAGTCAATTTTCATAGTCTCGGATTAAGCAATATTCATTTATTTATTTATAATTTATAATTATTACCGAAAACTACTTACTTAGTTCCAAAAACATGAGGTATGTAAATAACTTTTAAACTGGGCGAATCTATTCTAATCCGCCATCCATTTTGCATTAGTTCCTTAACTAAATATATATATTTTGGCAGTTGGCTGCTTCTCCAAAGATTTTAATATCCTTTTTAAAATGCTCGCACTCCCAAATGATTAATTATTCAGTCAGCTATGTGCAATTATAAGTAAAACAGATATTTTTAATGTACGTTGCTACCAAAATTCGAAGCAAATTTTTTGACTCCTATATAGCCCACTATCCGGAGAAGGTTACCAGCAAGTTACCTTCCAAGTTTGATCACTCCATCTTTAAATCTTTCCGAAATATCGGCATTGGCGAATATGGGCGTGGCCACAAATTTATTATCGGTTCTTAAAGGCGACTGCCAGTAACATACCTACCAAATTAGTAATTTCCAACTCAAATAGAAGATATAGCCATTTAAAAGTTTTATGGGCTAGGGTCAGAGTCGGGCGCGGCATATGCCAATCTTTGAAGGATATCGCCAACAACCTACAAACAAAATTTGGTGACTGTAGTCATAAAATCGTGAGATATTTGATTTGATCGATTTACACGCTTCCTATTGGACGTATCTCTCAAATTTTTACACTTTATCTACTCGGAGCACAGTCAAGTATATGTTGCTTGATACATCCATAAAAGTATAAAAATACAAATATTTTTTATTTATTTCCATAATTGTATAAGCTTTGTTTACATGACTTGTGTGTTTGTAAGGGAAGCAGTTAACACATAAGCACAGTAAATGGTAAAAATGAGTGAACAGAATGAAATTCTAAAAGACACAGTCAATCTCACATGGTTTTGAGCTTAGGGATACGTGGAATATTAGCATCTGTGAAGGACTTGTTTTTCAAAATGTCCACAACTTCTTGCATACATGGTCGTTTCTCGGAATCTTTATCCCAGCACTTCTGAATCAGTTTCTGAATGTGTTCGGGGATTCCAGCATCAATAGGGGGCCGTAGATCTACACAAATTTTAATTAATAATTATTATTGGACTGTATGCATAAAGATCTACATACCATTCTCAACAATTTCTTTCATGAGTCGCGTCTCACCATATTTCTCGATTTCATCTTTGTATGGCTCCTTACGCGTCATAACTTCCCAGATGGTAATGCCCATGCTATACACATCACATTTCTCAGTATACTTCTCACCTTTTATGACCTGTGCATTGTAAACGGTAAACACCGTTAAAGGTGACAAAATGAATACGATAATGTGGAGTTATAGTTACCTCGGGTGCCATATATATGGAGGTGCCTGTATTTTTTGTCATATTAGTTTCCACATTTCGCACAAGTCCATAATCACACATTTTCAAAATCTTTTGATTACTGTCAAGTAACATATTAAGGGGTTTCACGTCCCGATGGATAAAGCCTCTCACCGAACCCGCACGAAGATAGGCCAACAACTAGAATCAAAAATAGAACATTAATCGCCATTCTTTTGCTCCCCAATTTATGTATATATATGTATATATACCTGCGCTGCCTGGCTTAACCACTGAACGCCCTCCGCACGGCTATATGGAATGTCGCTTTCATGCATAAGGTGCCACAAGGATCCTCCAGCCATATACTCCATGACCAAGTAGGTGTTCCCGTCGAACCTCGAAATTCCAAATAGTTTGACGCTGTTCTCGTGACCGTTGACCATTTGCTGATATTTGGCCTCTTTCATAATTGCATCCTTCTCGCTAATGTCTCCTTTTATCATTTTAATAGCAACAATATCGCCATTATATGTTCCTTTGTAGACAACTCCAAAAGCTCCCTTTCCAATTGGCTATAAGAATTCCAATGACTCAATTCAAATAAGATGTGATAAGACACAAATACGTACTTTTCCGAGGGTGAGTTGATTATGTTCGATGGTCGCCATTACTAATCAGTATAATAAATTATGATTTAAAATTATTACTCATCGAACACAAATACGTGTGTGAAAAGGGAACTGTGCAAGATCACTGCGGACAGCCGCAAAAAATATTTGGCATTTACCGCGATAAGGTTATCAAATACAGAGTTGTATTTAATTGCATATATTTTAAATTTGCATTTGGTATTTTTTAAGAAAGGTCATACTTGAAAAACAGTTTGTGGGAAAATTGAAATTATATGAATGAAACATAAAATGCAGAAAATATAATGAACTCAATTCTTTATTAGGTAATAATATATTGTAACTTATCATTGAATTAACACCCGCTGTTCTACTTTTCTTGACGCGATTGTCTACAGAATATTTGCTGTGGTACTTTATATTACTATATACATTTTATACCATTCAAATATATTTAATATATTTTATCGAAAGGCTTAACTTAATAATAAACATATTCAGTGACTCAATGCTTATTTGGAGCAGTGTCAAATTAAATTTTTAATTACCTGCCATAAACTAATTATTCATTATTTTTAAAAAATTCCAAAGACCGATGGGAGGTACATTTATTAATGACCGAAATTAATATATGACCCAATAAATTGGGGTTTCCCCACCTGCTAGGTTGTGTACCTCAATTTATGGTCACAGCTTATTTCGAACACTTACATTATGGACATCTGGGTGCCATAAAACCCGGATTTTTTACGTCAGGTTGAATATATTCGGGAGTCCGTTTAGTTTTTCCTGCATTTCGGGTGCAACAAGCCAACAAGGACTATGGGCAAACGGACTACCATTGAACAACGGAAACTCAACCTGGAACACTTCAAAACTCACATCGCCTAATGTATATAGCATAATTCGGAGTTTCATCAATGAAAATCTGATGGTGGGCAAGAAATGGTACCAAACAAAATTTTCACCGAACAGAACAAGCGAGGATTATCAGAAAAATAAGTGGAAATCCTAAGCTATCGGCTCCAAAACTTACTCAACAGGTGCAGGACAAACATAAGTCTAGAATAATTCAGTCCTGGCTTATATTGAACTGCCCGCACATGATAATAACGCCAGCCCAGTCTCCAGATTTAAATGTTATTTAAAATTTGTGGGCTCTGCTGGAAAACAAAATCCGGAATCACAACATAGCCAGCAAACAGAATCTCAACAATACTCTGCTGGATGAGTGGAGCAAAATCAGCCCAGAAACTACCCGGATGCAGGTATATTCCATGAACGTGCTTCAGGCAACAAAAGTAAATCCGCCTATTTTATTGACTTTTATAGGTGGAATATCATTATATCTATATTCGATCTCAATAACTTATCAGTGTTTGAAAAAGGTTTCTTAAGCGGTATTACCTCCCATAATTTAATACCAAAGCTGTACATGTCGCACTTCATTGATATTTCAATTAAATACAAATTTTTCTAGGTGTACCGGGCACTTGTGTCATTTGAGACACTAAATCAGTTCCAGTGCCAAAATCTGCAATCTTCAATGCTCGAAAGTTGTTGGTGAAGGGACTTTAAGACTCTATGAATCATTGCTTTTTGTTATCAGATGAACCTTATCATATTGGTTTATTCAGTGAATACCATCTTTTATAGTATTTGATTTGCTGTTCATTCTCCATTTGTAAATATGGCGACTTCTTATCAAAGTTGCCTGACCTCTTTTTCAAATAGTTTTATGTTATCCGCTCTAATGAAAATATTCGGGAATTTTTTCACTACAATCTACCTAGCTTTGTAGACTTTGTCATAAGAGTACTTTCAACAATCTGTAAGATTTATACATTTATACATTTGCAGACACTTATTGGGTATCAACTAGAAATATTCTCGATTAAGATGTTGTGTTTTCTGGAACTGTGATCCTACTGACTACTATATGTATAATAATTCCTCCGATATTTTGAAATCCTTAAAGTTCACAGTATGTATTTTGTTAAGATATTTGCTGCTAAAATTCTTATTTAACTTCCTGGAATAAAACATTGATTCAAGTAAGTAATCTAAACCAGTGAAGAATTCACTCAACAAATAATTATGCCTTTTATTATCCAAAAATTAAAGAAGAAAGAAAATCACATAGTGAAGGATTAAAAGGATCGCGATACCAACCGTTTGTAATCAATGGTCCTTTAAAGGTGTAATTTTTTTATATCACTCATTTGCGGTAGTTTAACTACAAGAGTTAAAATCACACGAGTTGAAAATAATTCTTCTTCTTTCGAGACATCGACTCCCTAAGGATATACAAATGAATAGAATATACTTCAATGACCTGATTCATCCACTGCTTTACACCGAGCAAGAAGTTGTGCCGGGATCCACACTCTGAGTAATCCGACAGTAAAAAGTAAATGTTTACAATATGTTTGATTTTCTGTAATGATGGGCGATTTAAAAGCTCCCTAACTGGATTCTTGAATGGCGTATTTAAAATTCATTGTTCTACAATCAATTTAAATTTCTTTTCTTTCAGCTATATCTTTGCCTCTTTGCTTTGAGGGTCTGGATAAAAGGCGCCTTCTTCGATTTCATGCGGCATCCATTGGTAAATATAAATTTAATCATATATAAGATACAATATAATATAATTCCTTTCCAGTCTACAACAACTCCGGTATCAGGTTATAAGACTTTTATCACGTACATATCGGAAGCTGTCACAGCGACGAATTTGACTGCCTCGTCGACTGTGGCAGCCACATTGTCAATCTATCAGCAGACAACATCTGCAGCGACTTTATCAGCACAGAGCTCGCGACGCTCGGCCTTTTTCTTCTGGGGTATACTGCGTGGCATCTTCAATCCCAAATCTTGATTCTGGCTAAAATTGATGGTTCAAAAAGTCTGAACACGTGGTCTCTCCTACTTATTGAAAGAACTAATTAAGAATCAACTTACATGAATTGAGTAAGCGATGTGCACTAAATTTTGTTGAGCTTGAACTGATTTAGTTAGTTAGTTAGTTTAGCAAATCGGGTGGTTTTATTTTTGATTTCTGATTTGAAATTTTCTTTGCTTCAAAATTTTCAATTTTCGTTTGACAGCAGACAGTGCTACCAGATCAACAGGAAACTTTGACGCCAACAAATATCGGACTACTAATATAACAAGTAGTCTCGTTAGTATCGGTTTGGACTGTCCTACTGGAGGACAGCTGTCCTCTGCCCATGTATATATGTGTGTATTCCAAATAAATATTGAAATCAGGTGCCTTTAATTGTTGTTGGCGTTGTTTATGGTCTGAATGGTCACATTCGATGGCTGCGGTGTCGGCGCAAGACTGAAGCTTGGCGACTCAAATGCACTGTTCCGCTGGCGATGACCGCCGCCAAACAGCTTACCCACTCTCTGGGTGTGTGAGTTGAAATTTGAACTGACTGAGAAGCCAAGCTTCTGAACGATGACGCACTGGCTGCTGCGACTGGCGCAAACAACCTGAACAAACTGAAGTGTACATCTTTGGCGAATTTTAAAGACCTTCCTCGTAGATAGAGTGGCAACCCGTGTCAAAACCGGGGATGCAATCACGCATCATTGTGGATTACTGCATCCTCGACGAGCTTGTAGACGATGATGGCAAGGAATTGGAATCCGAAGACGTAGTACCTTAATATTCTCTAAATCTAAGTTGTTTAATAAAAGATATACATATATTACAGTTGCCATTCAAAAATTTTAAGTTCAACGCAGGTAACTTAAGTAGTCTTAACTAAAACATAGAAAAGAGCGCTTAGTGCTCAAACTTAAACTTATGCAGTCTCAATTCAATAAATATAATATATAAATTAAAGACATTTTCCGCTTTATTGCGAAATATTTGATATGAGGAAAGAGTAACTCTTTAAATGCACATCATTTTGGCTAATCATAAAGTTACCTCTCCCAACAGTATTTTGCTGTTTTTACTACACTAATCAGAAGCTATCTACAAATATGTGCACTTTACACGATTATCATTATGTTAAATCTTTCGATACAACAATCTACAATTATTATTATTAGGCTATTTTTATCGTTTATTTGTAAATTGCTAATGAAAAATATGACAAATTTTGAGGTTCACTGGTTTCGTCTCTTCGAGTGCAAATAATGAGAGAAAGTCTATGTTACAATGTACGTGTTTAATAAGTGTAATAATAGCTTAATTATTAAGAACGGAGGGAACAATCTGACAGCAGTAATACCAGATGATCAGATGGACACATTGGACTCTAATTTCTTACCCATTTCATTAAGGACCTCCCATTCATAATCGTATTCAGGGTGATTTGAAATCTTTTGCTTGTTGAAAATGTTTCTTTATGACTTTTACTATTGAAATGGGCTTATTTACAGTTAGCGATCTTGGATTTCATTGAGACACAAAACTATACTTTTATCTCCTTATATGTGTATAATTATTAATGACCGCAATGGTGTACGGGGCTTCATCAAGCGAAAGGCGAAAGAATTTAATGACCATTTTACCACCAAACTTCTCTTTGTCTCATGTATTTGGTGTCCTCATTATTAAAACTACCAAGATCCTTCTATTCCTAAAAACTTTCCCCCTCCTTAGAATTGCCTTCATGCACAATAATTACCAATGCATAATCATGATTTTGTAAATCTTACAATTCTTTATTTCATGTTTTAATTCTAAAACATATTTTTCGGAAACCCACCTTCTGCATCACAGTGTAAATACTGTGGACTGTTATAAATCCACATATAATAATTAAATAAAAATAATTTAAATTCGCAGAGGGAATTTTCAAATCTACCATTCATTTAGTAACTATAGCTTTAAAATTGTTGTAAATATAGACAAGACAATTAGATCCATCTCAAATTTTGCACCCAAAACTGTCTGACGTGCCCATATTTATGTATTTCAATATATGTATATTTCAGGCTTCAAGTCTGCAGCGAATAGCATACATACATAGATATATATATATTTATATATATATATATTTATATATATTTAGTTCAGTCTCTAAGTTCCTCCACACTCCAAATTGGCTTGTTTAGCTATAAATTGTACTAAACCCATTTTTATATTTATATAATGCCTATCTTTTGTAAAAATTTGCAAAATTTTATTTTTAGTTAATTATGGCACATTCCGTTAAATTTTTAATTAAACACGTCAATTAGAAAGTCTTACATATGAGTAAATAATTGATAAGCTATTATATCAAATCATTTTGCAATCTGTATAACTTTCTGTAAATCTCATTTGCATATCTGTACTGATGACTTTTTGTATAAAATACATAGAAATGTTCAATTATTAAATAAATTATATACATACTTATATAAAACATTTGTTTTCAAATATCGTAGCATCTGTTTTCTTCTCATCTGAAGATGAACTGTTTTGTTTTGTTTTTTATCGATGAATACGAAATCAATAATTAAATGACAAAATCAAAAAACCCCAATACGAATTGAGTTTTTTTTTTATGAAATGATGATTGAGTATTGATTTCACAAGCAATTCACATTGTATTTTTATAATATAGACAACTATAATAATAATGATTTAGACAGCAAGGCAATTTTCATAGTCAGACCCTTTCGGATTAAGCAATATTCATTTATTTATTTATAATTTATAATTATTACCGAAAACTACTTACTTAGTTCCCAAAACATGTGGTATGTAAATAACTTTTAAACTGGGCGAATCTATTCTAATCCGTCATCCATTTTGCATCAGTTCCTGAACTAAATATATATACTTTGGCAGTTGGCTGCTTCTCCAAAGATTTTAATATTCTTTTTAAAATGCTCGCACTCACAAATGATTAATTAATCAGTCAGCTATGTGCAATTATAAGTAAAACAGATATCTTTAATGGACGTTGCTATCAAAATTGTAAACAAATCTTTTGACTCCTATATAGCCCAATTTCTGGAGAAAGTTATTAGCAAGTTACCTTCCAAGTTTGATCACTCTATCTTTAATACTGTGGGAGATACACTGACTTATCGACTTACACGTTCCGAAATATCGGCTTTGGCGATTATGGGCGTGGCCACACAAATTTATTATCGGTTCTTAAAGGCGACTACCAGTAAAATACCTACAAAATTTGTCATTTCCAACTCAAATAGAAGATATAGCCATTTAAAATGGCTATGCCGATCTTTGAAGGATATCGCCAACAACCTACAAACAAAATTTGGTAGTCATAAAATCGCGAGAGATATTTGATGTGATCGATTTCCACGCTTCCTATTGGACGTATCTCTCAAATTTTTACACTTTATCTACTCGGAGCACAGTCAAGTATATGTTGCTTGATACCTTTATAAAAGTATAAAAATACAAATATTTTTAATTTATTTTCATAATTTTATATAAGCTTTGTTTACATGGCTTGGTACACATTGATTAATGCCTGTTTAACTTTCTTTGTTTTATGCATTGAAAAAAATCATAACTCAACATATTTAAGAGTTGTTACGTGTTTTCAGTAGTAAATGGAAGTAAGCTTTTCTTTCAAAGGAAGGTGGAATACTGGCATCTGTGCAGGGCTTTTTCAAAATGTCCGCAACTTCTTGCATACATGGTCGTTTCTCGGAATCTTTATCCCAGCACTTCTGAATCAGTTCCTGAATGTATTCGGGGATTCCAGCATCAATAGGGGGCCGTAGATCTACACGAATTTTAATTAATAATTATTATTGGACTGTATGCATAAAGATCTACATACCATTCTCAACAATTTTGTCCATGAGTCGCGTCTCACCATATTTCCTGATTTCATCTAAGTATGGCTCCTTACGCGTCATAACTTCCCAGATGGTAATGCCCATGCTATACACATCACATTTCTCAGTATACTTCTCACCATTTAATTCCTGTGCATTGTAAACACCCATATATGTAGGTGACGAATTAATACGATAATGTGGAGTTATAGTTACCTCGGGTGCCATATATATGAAGTCTGTGCCTGTTTTTTTTGTCATAATAGTTTTCACATTTCGCACAAGGCCATAGTCACACATTTTCAAAATCTTTCGTGTACTGTCAAGTAACATATGGGGGGGTTTCACGTCCCGATGGATAAAGCCTCTCACCGAACCCGCACGAAGATAGGCCAACAACTAGAATCAAATATAGAACATTAATCGCCATTCTTTTGCTCCCCAATTTATGTATATATATGTATATATACCTGCGCTGCCTGGCATAACCACTGAACGCCATCCTTATAGCTATATGTATTGTCCGGATTATGTATAAAGTCCCACAAGGATCCTCCAGCCATATACTCCATGACCAAGTAGGTGTTCCCGTCGAACCTCGAAATTCCAAATAGTTTGACGCTGTTCTCGTGACCGTTGACCATTTGCTGATATTTTTCCTCTTTCATAATTGCATCCTTCTCGCTAATGTCTCCTTTTATCTTTTTAATAGCAACAATATCGCCATTATATGTTCCTTTGTAGACAACTCCAAAGCCTCCCTGTCCAATTGGCTATAAGAATTCCAATGACTCAATTCAAATAAGATGTGATAAGACACAAATACTACGTACTTTTCCGAGGGTGAGTTGATCATGTTCGATGGTCTGCATTACTAATCAGTATAATAAATTATTATTTAAAATTATTACTCATCGAACACAAACACGTGTGTGATAAGGGAACTGTGCAAGATCACTGCGGACAGCCGCAAAAAATATTTGGCATTTACCGCGATAAGGTTATCAAATACAGAGTAGTATTTAATTGCATATATTTTAAATTTACATTTGGTATTTTTTAAGAAGGGTCATACTTGAAAAACAGTTTGTGGGAAAATTGATATTATATGAATGAAACAAAATATAATGAACTCAATTCTTTATTAGGTAATAATATATTGTAACTTATCATTGAATTAACACCCGCTGGAAAGTTAAGTTAAGGAAAGTTACCTACTTGGCAAAAATCCGGATGCCGGACTTTAATTTCACAATAAATAATACTGAGATTTACTTAATCCTAGTGAACGTAAATATATATATATATATATTCTAATGGACGCTTAAATTACAATTCAGTTGAACATATACAACACATACAACATTTACTTAATTACTATGGGAGGTATTATTTGGGCCGGCTGTGCAGGAGCACTTCGCCCTAGGCGCTGAATTGGGCTTATTAAATGTAAATATAGCATAATTCGGATTTTCATCGATGAAAATCTTATGGTGGGCAAGAAATGGCTCCAAACAAAATTTTCATCGAACAGGACAAGCTAGGATTATCAGGAAAATAAGTGGAAATCCTATCGGCTCCAAAACTTACTCAACAGGTGTAGAACAAAAATAAGTCTAGAATAATTCAGTCCTGGCTTATATTGAACTGCCCGCACATGATAATTCCGCCAGCCCAGTCTCCAGATTTAAATGTTATTTAAAATTTGTGGGCTCTGCTGGAAAACAAAATCCGGAATCACAACATAGCCAGCAAACAGAATCTCAACAATACTCTGCTTGATGAGTGGAGCAAGATCAGCCCAGAAACTACCCGGAAGCTGGTGTATTCCATGAACGTGCTCCAGGCAACAAAAGTAAATCCGCCTACTTTATTGACTTTTATAGGTGGAATATTATTATATCTATATTCGATCTCAATAACTTGTTAACAGTCTTTGAAAAAGGTTTCTTAAGCGGTATTACCTCCCATAATTTAATACCAAAGCTGTACATGTCGCACTTCATTGATATTTCAATTAAATACAAATTTTTCTAGGTGTACCGGGCACTTGTGTCATTTGAGACACTAAATCAGTCCCAGTGCCAAAATCTGCAATCTTCAATGCTCGAAAGTTGTTGGTGAAGGGACTTTAAGATTCTATGAATCATTGCTTTTTGTTATCAAATGAACCTTAACATATTCAGTTTATTCAGTGAATACCATATTTTATAGTATTTGATTTGCTGTTCATTCTCCATTTGTAAATATGGCGACTTCTTATCAAAGTTGCCTGACCTCTTTTTCAAATAGTTTTATGTTATCCGCTCTAATGAAAATATTCGGGAATTTTTTCACTACAATCTACCTAGCTTTGTAGACTTTGTCATAAGACTACTTTCAACAATCTGTAAGATTTATACATTTGCAGACACTTATTGGGTATCAACTAAAAATATTCTCGATTAAGATGTTGTGTTTTCTGGAACTGTGAGCCTACTGACTACTATATGTATAATAATTCCTCCGATATTTTGAAATCCTTAAAGTTCACAGTGTGTATTTTGTTAAGATATTTGCTGCTAAAATTCTTATTTAACTTCCTGGAATAAAACATTGATTCAAGTAAGTAATCTAAGCCAGTAAAGAATTCACTCAACAACTAATTATGCCTTTTATTATCAAAAAATTTAAGAAGAAAGAAAATCACATAGTGAAGGATTAAAAGGATCGCGATACCAACCGTTTGTAATCAATGGTCCTTTAAAGGTGTAATTTTTTTATATCACTCATTTGCGGTAGTTTACCTACAAGAGTTAAAATCACACGAGTTGAAAATAATTCTTCTTTCGAGACATCGACTCCCTAAGGATATACAAATGAATAGAATATACTTCAATGACCTGATTCATCCACTGCTTTACACCGAGCAAGAAGTTGTGCCGGGACCCACACTCTGAGTAATCCGACAGTAAAAAGTAAATGTTTACAATATGTTTGATTTTCTGTAATGATGGGCGATTTAATAGCTCCCTAACTCGATTCTTGAATGGCGTATTTAAAATTCATTGTTCTACAATCAATTAAAATTTCTTTTCTTTCAGCTATATCTTAACAAAGCCTCTTTGCTTGGAGGGTCTAGCTATAAGGCGCCTTCTTCGATTTTCTGCGGCATCCATTGGTAAATATAAATTTAACCATTTGTAATGATGATAATGACAATATAATATAATTCCTTTCCAGTCTACAACAACTCCGGTATCAGGTTATAAGACTTTTGATAATTTTAAATCCTGTGAATCGACGTATGCGATGTAAATATTTTAATTTTTTCAAGCGAACCAATATTAACATTTAATTTTATTTCACAATCTAGAATTTTCTAACGCCATTAAAAATTAGTCTGCAAATTAGTGCCTGTGTGTCAAATCGGAACGGATCGATTAACCGAAATAATCTGTCCAAATATACATATACGTATATATATGATCACATCCTCAGACCATTGGGAGTGTCTCCCCTTAAAGCTATTGCATCGAATCACATAGTAACGGTAAGCCGCCCTCGGTTTCCTCTGAATAATAGCTGCCGATGGGCCGCCAAGATTATCAGAAGCATTATTAGCCCCATTCGCATCACAATTGTTGCCAGTCTTGTTGTTAATGAAGGCGGCGCGCCGTATCACGTACATATCGGAAGCTGTCACAGCGACGAATTTGACTGCCTCGTCGACTGTGGCAGCCACATTATCAATCTGAGCAGCAGCGACAACATCTGCAGCCTTTTTCTTCTGGGGTGTACTGCGTGGCATCTTCAATCCCAAATCTTGATTCTGGCTAAAATTGATGGTTCAAAAAGTCTGAACACGTGGTCTCTCCAATAAGTACCAAAGAACTAATTAAGAATCAACTTACATGAATTGAGTAAACGATGTGCACTAAATTTTGTTGAGCTTGAACTGATTTAGTTAGTTAGTTTAGCAAATCGGGTGGTTTTATTTTTGATTTCTGATTTAAAATTTTCTTTGCTTCAAAATTTTCAATTTTCGTTTGACAGCAGACAGTGCTACCAGATCAACAGGAAACTTTGACGCCAACAAATATCGGATTACTAATATAACAAGTAGTCTCGTTAGTATCGGATCGGACTGTCCTACTGGAGGACAGCTGTCCTCTGCTCATGTATATATGTGTGTATTCCAAATAAATATTGAAATCAAGTGCCTTTAATCGAAATACGCGGAGTGTATGTATGTTTGATCGAAATCTGAGCGTTGGACATCAGCTAAGTAAATCTACAGCGAATCGGCGCTGCCCTCCTTTCGTTTATTTATTCCAAGGAACTCCAACCAGGATGTTGCTTGACTGCTGGCTGCCTGGGCTACAGTGGTGCTGGCGGCATCCTTGACACTTGCAGCATTTCCAATGAGTTATTGCTGGCATTGACCAGCTTTCCGGAGTCGTTCTTAAAAGCGGCGTTTGTGGTGTTGGTGTTGGAGTTGGCGGTGTTTGTGGTCTGAATGGTCACATTCGATGGCTGCGGTGTCGGCGCAAGACAAGCGTGGCGAATCAAATGCACTGTTCCGCCGGCGATGACAGCCGACAAACACTCTCTGGGTGTGTGAGTTGAAATTTGAACTGACTGAGAAGCCAAGCTGCTGCGACTGTCACAAACAACCTGAACAAACTGAAGTGTACATCTTTGGCGAAACTTAAAAACCTTCCTCGTAGATAGAGTGGCAACCCGTGTCAAAACAGTGGATGCAATCACGCATCATTGTGGATTATAGCATCCTCGACGAGTTTGTAGACGATGATGGCAAGGAATTGGAATCCGAAGACGTCGTAGTAATAATTATAAAATATAAATTAAAGCCATTTGCCGATTTATTGCGACATATTTGATATGCTGAAAGAGTAACTCTTTAAATGCACATCATTTTGGCTAATCATAAAGTTACCTCTCCCAACAGTATTTTGTTCATTTTACTACACTAATCAGAAGCTATCTACAAATATGTGCACTTCACACGATTATCATTATGGTAAACCTTTCGATACAACAATCTACAATTAGTATTATTAAGCTATTTTTCTCGCTTGTTTGTAAATTGCTAATAAAAACAAGTAAGAACGCTGTATTGGTATGCCAATCTTTGGAGGAGGTTACCAGCAAATTAACTTCCAAGTTTGGTTACTCTATCTTTAAAATGTTCGGAGATATACGGAGTTATCGACTTACAATCGGAATTGTCGATTATAGGCGCAGGTGTGGGATTGGCACCACAAATTTATTATCGGTTCTTAAAGGCGACTACCAGTAATAGACCTACCAAATTTGAAGTTCCCTACTAAAAAACTGCGGAAGTTATAGCCATTTGAAAATTTTTGGGGCGGGGGTGATGTGGGCGTCGGAGGTGGGCGTGGCACATGCCGATCTTTCAAGGACCTCGCCAACAACCTACCAACCAAAATTGGTGACTGTATCCATTAAATTGTGAGAGATATGTGGAATTTATTGCTATCGAAAATCTAAATGTATAGATAATTCAGAAACTGAGGCATTTATCGATAAAATAACGCAAACTTGATCTGCTCCTGGTATACGAGATCTTATATTCCAAATTTGAAGTCTCTAGCTCTTATAGTCTCTGAGATCCGCGTGTTCATACAGACGGACAGACAGACGGACAGGGCTATATCGACTCGGCTATTGATCCTGATCAAGAATATATATACTTTATGGGGTCGGAGATGCTTCCTTCTGCCTGTTACATACATTTGCACAAAACCATTATACCCTTTTTAGCCATTTTTAATGGGTTAAGGGTATAAAAAGTAAGAGGCTGTAGACGAGTTAACTCGACTACGATATACCCTTAACCCAGTTATTAAATATATTCTAGTTTTCTTGCAAATTTCCCTTTAAGATGATTTGCACTCAAATGCCCGAACTGAATGGATAAAAAACACGTGCATTTACACACGTACATCCCTTTCTCACACATGCGCTCACCTATTTATATGCATACAGAAAATGTTTGCGGCTGCTGATAGAAATGAGATCAATATGAGAATATTGATCAATAATATGTATGTATGTATGTTATGCATAAATTAGAAGCCTCCGCCTCTTAAATTGTGGAATTTATTGCTATCGGAAATCGAAATGCATCGATAATTCAGAAACTAAGGTAGGTATCGATAAAATAAAGCAAGCTTGATCTGCGCCTGGTACACGAGAACTTATATTCCAAATTTGACGTCGCTAGCTCTCATAGTCTCTGACGGACGGACAGACGGACAGGGCTATATCGACTCGGCTGTTGATCCTGATCAAGAATATATATACTTTATGTTGTTGGAGATGCTTCCTTCTGCCTGTTACATACATTTGCACAAAACCATTATACCCTTTTTAGCCATTTTTAATGGGTTAAGGGTATGCAAATATGACAAATTTTGAGGTTAACTGGTTTCGTCTCTTCGAATGCAAAAAATGAGAGAAAGTCCATGTTACAATGTACGTGTTTAATAATTGTTGTTTCCTTAAAATAGCTTAATTATTAAGAACGAAGGGAACAATCTGACAGCAGTAATACCAGATGATCAGATGGACACATTGGACTCTAATTTCTTACCCTTTTCATTAAGGACCTCCCATTCATAATCGTATTCAGGGTGATTTGAAATCTTTTGCTTGTTGAAAATGTTTCTTTATGACTTTTACTATTGAAATGGGCTTATTTACAGTTAGCGATCTTGGATTTCATTGAGACACAAAACTATACTTTGATCTCCTTATATGTGTATAATTATTAATGACCGCAATGGTGTACGGGGCTTCATCAAGCGAAAGGCGAAAGAATTTAATGACCATTTTACCACCAAACTTCTCTTTGTCTCATGTATTTGGTGTCCTCATTATTAAAACTACCAAGATCCTTCTATTCCTAGAAACTTTCCCCCTCCTTAGAATTGCCTTCATGCACAATAATTACCAATGCATTATCATGATTTTGTAAATCTTACAATTCTTTATTTCATGTTTTAATTCTAAAATATATTTTTGGGAAACCCACCTTCTGCATCACAGTGTAAATACTGTGGAATGTTATAAATGTTTTCTGTGCTACATTCAGTTCGTGACTGTTTTTAATTTTAGCATAGTATGTTTAATTTTGAGTAATCCAAATTGTATTTGTGTTATCACTCTTTGTAACTACTGTGTTAATTGGTTTGGTAATTTGCGTTTTCTGTTGTAATTTTGCTGCAAAACGCAAAATTCTTTATTTTTGTAATCAAACAGTGCGCGGTCAACAGCTGTGTTTTGTTTTTGTTTTTTTTTTAATTTTCGTGTGCGCTTTGTGTTTCCCGCTCTCATTGCTTTCGGTGAGAGTTGCAATAGTCAAAGCTTCATACTTACATTGCACGCTTGTTCGCTTCGCATTGTTGTTGGCATAGAGGTTCTTTTGTTCTGTGCGCTTCTTTACTCTCGCTCTCTCGACGCTTACTCTCACTGTGCCAAAGTTTGGTGTTGTTGTTTCCTATTGCATCTCTTGTGTGCTTTTAACTTTTGATCTTTTTTCTTTTCTTTTCGTGTGGCGCCGAATCGTTGTTCAGTTTCTCTACTTTCTCGAGCATATTAGTTTATTTAATAATCATGTCCGCGTGCTACTTAAAAAGCTGCAAGTGCCAAGCAGACCCAAAGGCCGATTTCATCTGTTGCTGGTTGTGTGATAACGTGGTGCACGTAAAATGCGCTGGTTTCACACAACGGGTGAAGGATACAATCGGCAATAAATCTGGTTTAAAATGGTGTTGTGAGCGAGACGGAGGCTGATATCCAGGGTTTTATGAGGCAAACTAGACGGGGCTTCCATGATCTTCGTCTAGCTTTTAGTAGGCTCAGTGCTGATTTTGATGCAATGGAGAATCAGTTCAATAGTGTGAAACTATTGATTGAGTCTCCAAAGTTGAAACGATCTATTGAGCCCGCTTTGCCTCGTGAATCAAACTTATCGGCCCCGGCTTTGTCATTGCCTGCACCGCTAACCCCTACTGTTGATAATGGTCAGCAGTTGATGCAGTTCATTTCTCCTGCACCACCACCTGCAATCAACAGTAGTGCCTCTATTGCTGGTCAGTCCATACAGTCTGTTTCGCCTCCACCAGCTCTTTCTTGCCGTGCTCCTAAGCCTCTAATAGCGGTGGCACCTAGAAAACAAATATTCCTTTCGCGTCTTGCCCCTGATGTATCAGTGGATGACATTAAAGCCTATATACAGGCCAAGGTGACATCAACTGGTATATTAGTTGAAAAATTTAAATTTAACTATGAAAGAGAAATTTCCTCTTTTAAAATAAGTGTTTCGGCAGAGGTGTTTGGCACAATTTGCTGTGCTGATTTCTGGCCGAAGGGCTTAGTAATAAAAGAGTTTACAACTAAAAAACGTATTCGGCCTTCTATTACATTACCTCCGAATCCCTCTGGTGCTTCATCATCTTCTAATGTTGCACCAAAATGTTAAAACAAAAAACTGTACTACTAACTATCCCTTGCATGAGATTAACTTTTCTTACTAATTGTTATCTTACTAATTATTTTTGGTCTGATTGGGTTTTTCTGGGTTTTCCCCAATCCTTGCAACAAATGTTGGACCACTTTGTTTTCTACCCCAGAAATCTTTAAAATCTTAAATAAAAAAAAAAAAAAAATCTTATAAATCTTATAAATATTTTTGTATTTTTTAATTTAATAATTTTAATTTTATTTTAAATTTAATTTAATTTAAATTTTTAATTTTTGTATTTTTTTTTGGTGTCGACTGACTTTAGTTGACAATAAATAAATAAATAAATAAAAATAAATAATAATTAAATAAAAATAATTTAAATTTGCAGAGGACATTTTTAAAATGTACCATTCATTGAGTAACTATAGCTTTAAAATTGTTGTAAATATAGACAAGACAATTAGATCCATCTCAAATTTTGCACCCAAAACTGTCTGACGTGCCCATATTTATGTATTTCAATAAATGTATATTTCATGCTTCAAGTCTGCAGCGTGTTGCATTTCTGGGTTACTATTGATGGCGGCCTATCGCATACCACCACATTTTGTGACGACAAGGTTGTATTTTTGGGGGTTAGAGCAAATTTTCCATGTGATACGAGAAACAGACAAATAAGTGCGCAGGTCAGGATTGGCGGGCTACAAATTTTTTGAAGATCGAGCGAGGAAATAGGAAGTTTTTGAGAGTGCGAACCCTCTATTAGATTGATGTGTTGTGCTAAATGAAATCCGGCGTAAGTGTGATTAGATAATTTGAATGTTATTTATTTATTAATTGTATGTTGTGTCTGTAGGTGGCCGACGGCAGGTCACGCCGGCGCAATTAGCCGACATTTAGTCGACATTTGGTCGACACTTATTCGACATTTATGTGATCTTCATTTGGACATTATTTGCTGGCACGATAAATGGGACATTGCCCGTAATCACGGCAACGGCGTCGCTTGGGATCCCAACTCTGTGAGACACCCGGATTATTACGCCGGTGGACACACATACAAGCCACGGCACGTCGCCCATCTCGACGAAATAAATTTACGCCGGTGAGTGCGTTCCTATAAGGAACTATAACGCCGCGCCCCACCAAATATAAATAAAGCCACACAGTCCAGTCAATCAAAAGGATTGGACTGAACGAAAAGTTATTAGACGCATGAGCAAAATTCTGTTTATTCCGCTCAACAAAAAATGCGCGAAATGTGTGGAGTTGCGAACTGAAAAAAAAAAAATGTTTGTTAATACAAAAATAATATTGACAGTCGCACACACACCCACATAAATACCAATGTTAATATTGAGGATGCCCTCAAAAGCCAAAAACCAAACTTTGTAAAATACCCAATTCAGCGCCCAAGGCGCAGTGCTCCTGCACAGCCGATATATATATATACCGCCAATAGTAATTAAGTACATGTTGTATATGTCGTATTTGTATAATTTGATAGTAATTTAAGTGTATATTTGCATATATATATATATATATATCCGTATTCTCGCTAGGATTAAGTAAACACTATTGATTATTGAAAAAAAAAACTAAAGTCCGGCATCCGGATTTTTGCCAGTTTTGCCGGGGAGTTATCACCCTTCTAACACCCCCCCCCCCCCCCCCCCCCCCCACCCCATCGCATCGAATACTCATATTAGAGCTCTAGTAGGGTAGGATAGGGATTCAGGGACAGCACGGAATATTCGACCGTGTTGGATTAAATCTTATATTTAATTTCTCATTTGGCAAAATTCTGAATCCCAATTTAAATTTGAATTGCCAATAACAAAAAATCCATAAGCCACTTTTCGGCAATTATATTCAGTATATATATATAAAATATTAGTAAGTAGTCACAAATGTTTGTAAATAAACAATAATGAATTTCGAAATGTTTGAGTAAATTCTGTAGAGGGGGGAAAATCACCGGGAGCATGGAGTAGATCGATCGTCCACTCCAATAAAGGGCGATGGGTCTGCAAAAATTTCAAATAGGCCCATTGCAGGAAGGGCGGGTACGTCGTGGCCATAGACATCAGGCCTGCCAACTGTTTCTTTTATTTTGTGTGTGCATGTAGGTCGTTATGTAGTGTTGTGAAGGTCGAGTTTTTTTTTTGAGTCTGTTCCGTCTACGGGCAGGGCTGGAGTTACCCCACCCTGGGGTATATATATATA